>JASSRZ010000016.1:5619386-5648335 GCA_032164315.1 Malacoctenus gilli
CACACACACACACACACACACACACACACACACACACACACACACACACACACACACACACACACACACACACGACGGACCCTGACGCACGGCATTGTGGGAAAAAAAAAACGAGGAGTCGTGAGGCGTTGCTGCAGTCCGGATTTTACAAGGCAAAAGGCGTGAAAAACGTGCACGAATAGCCGGACACGACCGATTATCTGTCAAAAACTCGCTTCATCTTTAAACATTATTCAACACAATCATTCATTTTAAAACATGCATGTTTTTCCTGTCCATCAAAAACACATTATTTGCATATGTTTGTGACAATTAGGCGAAAGGTCACGCCATGACACCATCCCCTCTAATTAAAGACATTCATATTCAAAACAATCCGACGATGAACTGAAAGTGTTCCGATTACGTCACTCCTATTGTGTGAACGTGGACAGATGCTGTCACGGAGAACAGGTTGATCCGAGCAGCTTCGGCGTTTTACGCACACTAATGTGTAAACATCACTATGTCCGAAGATGACTTCGGTTGATAGCGCTTCAAGGAGAAGAGGAGGAACAGCAGGAGGCTGCAGGGAGGAGAGGAGGAGAAAAGAGGAGGCGAGGGAGGAGTCGTCGGAGGGAGACAGCGACCTCAAGGGGATTTAGGGTTCATTACACTCCTGTTGATGTAATGCGAGGTTCACCTGAGGTGCACAAGCCAGACAGACTGTCCCCGCAGAGAACAGCGTATTCTTTCCAGCTTTTGAAGGGAGGTCACGTCGTTTTTTTCCTCTCCTGCAGATCTAATGATCCTCTCGCCTCTCGGAGGTTTGTGGTGCGTCTGGGTGATGAACCGTGGAGCTGGAGCCCACTCTTGCAACAAACCCCCCCCCCCCTCGATGACACCAACTTCTTGAAACATTCGGAGGTTTATCTGTGCTGGCTCCATGGTCTATGAATCACACGTCCGTGCTGCATTTTGTGGCGAAATAGCAGAGTGATAAACATGTGCCGAGATTATTACTCACCGCAAACTTATGCATGAGTCACGTGCTCGTTCTGACACCAGCATCACTCGTTCACTTTGTATTCGGCTGTCAGGGCAGCAAATAAGAGACAAAATCTGGAGGCACACATCAAGTACACCTTGGCTTTTATCTGTCAGAGCTGTTTTTTTTTACTGTGTGGCTTTGAACAAAATGCTGGACACATTTTTTTTCCAACGTTTCCTGCAACTGACTGGGATCGGTAACTTGAAATCTGAGTCCCCTGTTTCATCGCGCCCTGAAAGTGCCTGGAAAGACCGGGGAGGTCATTTGAGTCCACAGTCTTTCTACACCGACTGAAGTTTGCTCAAGCTTTTCCCGTGCACATCGTCCTGTGGAAAGTAGCCATCAGAACATGGCAAACTGCGGGGGGACAGGCTGGGGGACGAGGCTTACAGCAAAACTCACAGACGCTGCGGCGGTTAGTCGGTGCTTGTTTGTTACCCAGGGACATAAAGCACACAAAGTCTCCGCGCTATCAGACCGGCAGCAGCCGGAACTGTGGATCCAGGCTTCTGATGTTGTTTACTCGCAGTTCTGACTGCAGCATCTGAAATCATAAGACCAAAGATGCTCCAGTCTTGTGTTGTCGGTGAACGGAGAGCCTGTGTGCATCGTGACCTCACGTGACTCCTCTCGGCAGACGGGAGTGTTGCACGTTCAGTCTGCCTGCTTGCTGTGCCGCATCTGATTCAAGGTTCGACAACAACGTGGAGTCAGTGATGGTCTTTTACATGAATTGCTTTGGGACACATGGTGCAGCAGTGTCACTCTGTGTGTTTAATAGGTTTATCGATGAATGATCTGCCTGAAGGTTCTCAGGAGGAAAACAGGGGATATTGACTTTGCTGTCGTGTCACACTGTGACAACTGCGAGTGTGTGACCAACTTGCAGTGTACCACGTCCTTGCTTGGCCGTTCGTCTTCGACACAGTTTCATCCCGCTGAGGGTCATGATGCCAGAGGGACACCTGGTGCAAGCGGCCAGTCCATCACCAGGAAACAACAGAGGGACCGACGGTCACTCACACATCAATGCTCGCAGACAGTTTAGAGTCGACGATAGACCTCATGTTAAGACACTTGACATATTCACAAGGAAGAAATGCAAGCTCTTCATGAAAATGCTCTGTCTGGACACGAAAAACAAGTGACTCAGATAATCGTACCCTCTGTCTTCATTTATTTCTTTTCTTTTTACACTTTGTTCCCTTTTGGAACTTTTCTTTCCTAAATAGCTTTTTTTTTCTTATAAAAAAAAGTCATAACAGTTCATTTTGTGTTTGTCAAGTTGCTTTGTTTTGTTTTTTTTAAAACAATAAAAATTGTTTTGGTTGGGGTTTTTTTTCTTCTCAAAATATTTACAGTGTAACAAAGTTGTGGTGTGAAGTTCGACAAACCATAACAGGTGTGAATGACCCATATAACAGGCAGGTAAACGATGGATTGGATCCCGTGACAACAGGCTCGATGGCGTCGCTGAGTTTCTCCGCTCGGACACATGATATACGAGAACGTCCACGTAGAAAAATAAGCAGCAGAGCCGCTTCTGTGCCGCCAGAAATCCAGCCTAACAAATCTATACATTGCGTTTCAAAATAAACGTTTTTTTCTACGGATCTGGTGTTCAAGTAGGTGCTTATAAAAAAAACGGTCACGACCACGATAGAAAAGTGGACTTCGGCGAGCTCCACGGAGCCGAGGAGAGGAAGTGAGGGTCGCCTTGTGGTTTCAAGTGTTGAACGAGGTTGTTTTGTGTTTTTCGGTAACCTTTTGTGTCCCCTCCCCCCCCCCCCCACACCCAAGACAAAGGTCAGAAGCCTCTTAACAACACATGCATACGTCCTACTCTGAACACATTACAGGAGGTATTTCTAGGTGAAGGAAACAACCGACAGATTAACCACCGCTTCAGTGCTCACCTTGCATCCAACCGCCGTTCTGTGTTTAACACATTAGAAAGGTTGTTTTGTTTTTTCTTTTTTAAAGTAGATCCAATAAGAATATTTAGGAAACACACAATACTCTTCTGGATTCACTCGAGGAGTCACGAAAAAGGGTGGTCAAAGCAGCAGCAGCAGCAGCAGCAGCATTCTTAAACGTACGAGTTTTAGGGTGAAATCAAACCACCGTCATGGCAGCTCGGTTGACATGCTCATGCCTTACAAATATAATCTTAAAACATCTTTCTAAAACATGATAAATGGCAGACGTGATCGAAAACCGATAAATAGCTTCCTGGCTGAGCGACATAGCACGCAGCATGATATGAAAATAAAAGATAAGACACAAAAAAAAGTGACTCTTCATTGGCAGCAAGAAAAAAGTCTAAAAAAACAAAACGGACCACAACAACTTCTTAATGAATTTATAGCTGCATTTCAGTCATCCATTAAAAAAAACTCCAGTTTATAATAATCTGCAGTTCTGCACGTAGCCAGAAATATGCCAACGGATGATGATAAAAATCAGTCTGAGAAGTGTGTTAGTTTCTCTTGTTGCCAAGTCTCTTAAAAACACTGACTGCTTGAGCGTCCATCTGGGCGCCTGCAGAGTCTCCTCCTCCTCCTCCTCCTCCTGCACCTGTGCCTCCTCCTCCTCCTGCTCCTGCTCCTCCCGCTCCTGCTGCAGCTCCCCCTGCTCCGGCAGTGCCAGTGCTGCTGCTCACCTTGGAGCTGGCTATCGTCGACCTCTCCGGGGCTCTCGGTCTGCTGCTGGTCACCCGGTTGTCCTGCGTGTCCGCGGCCGGAGACGACACGGGGGCGGTTGCGTGTGTGGCGGGGAGCTTGCCCAGTCTCTGAAGGACGCTGATCTTTGCAGGGGGGACGCCATTGGGAAAAGTCGAGGAGGGGGCGGGAGAGTCGGAGGGAGGTAGCTTGAATTTACCCCCCAGGCGCCGCAGGGTGGTCGGGGCGGGTTTGGTGGCCGGCTCTTTCTTCTGGGGCAGAGGGGGTCGCTTGAGGACACCAGCGTACTGAAGCACAGAGCCTTCCCCATCACTGTCATCTTCGTCATCTTCATTCATGCTTTCAGCCACGTTTTCTGCCCCCGACTTGTCTTCGGCTTCGTCTCCTCTGTCCAGGCGACTGAACACTCCAGTTGGCTGCGAAAAACCAAACATTCCAGTCTCATGAAATGGCTTCTCTTGCAGCCGAGCGAATTCTAGAGCTCGAATAAAGCGGCCCCACCTTGTTATTGCTCGTTGTCGTGTCTGCTTTCGATTCAGCTCCAAGTCGTGCAAACACGGAGGTGCGTTTCAAACCTTCAAAAGCACCAAGAAACAGTTTGGGATTTAGAAGTGAAGCTCAGTGGCAGCTTGTGTGGTTCTTGATTTGATGACTCATGGATACAGAATTAATTATTGATGAAAAATGCGCAGAAGTTTTGTCAAACATCTCAAAAGGCAAGAAGTCCGAAAACTCTCTTTTCATCCCTACAACTGTAGAATTGGGTTACTTTTGATGACTTACAATCAATTATAAATCACTAGGTTGGATTTTTTTAAACCCCGATAAAGACCAGACAGAGAACCATCTGTTCCACTGTTGCGTTTGTTTTCATCTTGATTTCATTTATAGTGCTGTAAATGTGCCAGTTTCAATGTGATTCGTGTGTATGTGTATGTGTGTGTGTTTGTGTGTGTGTGTGTGTGTGTGTGCGCGTGTGTGTGTGTGTGTGTGCAAACCCCGATTTCTAAAGATCATAAACGGGTTAAAACTCAAGGTGATGAAACCCGTTGTCAGTGGCAACCGGTCAGCAATAAAAAAAAAAAAAAGTTAAAGGAATATTCTGACCCAGGATGATGATCCACTAAGTGTGTAGGAACCACTGTGCTGATGTGAGGCTGGGTGAAGATCTTCAGCTCACAAAACATTTCTGGAGTTCTAGCAGAAAACAAGGGGGAGAGGCCAAAGCTAGAATGCATGGCAGAGGATATTGACCCAGGTGTATTGTTATAAAAAAAACAAACAAAAAAAACCCCACAAAATGTCTTCATCGTGTTCATTTGGTGCAAACCAACAGTCAATAGCCCAGTGAACAAGAGCTTACTCAGTGAATTATGCACCAGGTGCTAAAATTTGAAAGCCTAAAAGCTGATTTCTATGCTAAAATCAGGGAGTAAATAGCGTCTTTTCAGGCAGAAATTGAACGATACGGCCAACTGGCACTATGATTATACCACACGAGCAGGGCAGAGACGTAGTGTGTTGGGCTGTTTTTTCACCCCATTTTATTAGAGGTCCCCATTCACTGCAGTTGTTTTGGATTTGGCTTCAACCCTTTATTTCTCTTGGAACTCCAAGAATGTTCTGTGAACCGCGGATCTTCACCCATCCTTGCGTCGGCCCAGTTGTGAGTGAACATGCAGTGGATGGTCATACTGGGGTCACCTAAAACTTTACAATAGGCTTAGTGTGTTTAAAAAAAGAAGAAAGAGAGCTTTGTCAGTCACAGACAGAACATGCACCAAGGAGAAACAATCATCATTTTACTGGCTGGTCGAATCTGGCTGGCCGGGGGGGGGGGGGGGGGTGGACACCCCCCCCCCCCCCCCCCAGCATGGTGTGACAGAGAGAGCAACTGCTGGTGTGGTGAAACGTTTGAGTAAAGATGGACGGTAATACACCAGAGAGAGGAGAACATTTTTCTGTCCAGCACCACCAAACCAGGTCACCGGAGGAATGTCCACGATTACTGTCGTTACAGAGTAGCTCGTATTAGTCAGGGTTGAGCGGGGTTAGTTGAGCAGCCTGCAGAGCCAGACCACCGGGTCAGGCCTACCTTTCTTGGCCTGCTGGGCCAGGATTCGCCGGGTGCGAGCTGTGGTGCCTTTGGGCATGTTGATGATATATTTTCCCTCCATCTCAGCCGTCACACGCCGGCGCTTCACTGCTGGCAAACCGTTTCCCTCATCAGCTGGTTGACTTACAACTGATAAAGTGTTGGACACACGAGGATTAAACGGGGGGAACCGATGGCACTCCACAGGAACAGGCACAGGAAAAGGACTGAGGGGGGGGTACACGGAAAACGTCCCGCTGAACCTACCGGCTTTGCTGTTCTTGCTCGCTTGCGTGTTGGACACGGTGACGGAGAGACGGTTGTCAGGGCGGCGGGCTGGAGTGGCTGGTGGCGAGTCGTGGCTCAAGGCGTTGGCAATCATGCGAGTGGCAGCTGAAAAGAAATGTTGAATGTTTACCAAAAGAATGTTGTTGTTTTTTTTCCATGAAATCCAGAAACGGCACAAAAACAAATCTCTCCTTTATCACTCGAGAAAAAACACAATCATATCGCAAAAGGTTCTGCCGAGACCTGTGTTTCACCTCTGAAAGTAAAAGGTTGCAACTCACGAGTATTGGCAGTTCTTCGGAGCTCAGCTTGAACGCTGGTCTGTCCTGAGGAGATAGCTTCTGTAGCCATTTTGCACATGTCCTGCAGATGAAAGGGCATCATTGCATTCAATGTTAACAGTCCCCATTTACCAGAAGACACTAAAAGATGCAACATTTGCAGGTATTTTTCAATCTGACTGTGACTGGCTGCAGCAGATAAACTGGTTTTACAAAGGCTGACAAACAGGAAAATCTCAACGTGTTAAAAACGGCATCAAACAGCCCGTTGAGTGATGATTACCTAACCTAAACCCTACAAACCCTGGAACACTGTCACATAAGGAACTCCTGAAAAAGCCAAGCTCAGACTAAAAGGGATAAACAGCGAGATGCCGACTGAAAACCTCACCTGCCTGTAGACCTGTTTGGCATGTTTGAGAATGGCGATGATGTCGCCAATGACAGTGATCCCGAGGTCCATCATGATGTCTTTACTGAGGTCCATCAGCATGTTCTTCTGAATCCTGCAGTGAAACAGTCACAGCATTACGACAGAAGGAAGGGTGCACACTTTAGGTAACAATGATAACATTTTATGTGATACATATAACGCACTTCGTCCAACAGGTATAATAAGGGGCTGACTCTACCTGTTGTCCACGAAAGAAACTGCATACGTGACAGCAAGACCAGCTGGGATCCCTGCATCTTTAAAAAACTGGATCCACTCTGAAGTGGCTGCAGGGGAAAAGAAGCAGGATATGCATTCACTACTGAGCAGTGATAAAATGCTTGGCTCAATTGTAAGATCACATCTTTTGATTTCTTTACATTCGTCAAACAAAACAGAGGTTTCAGCCTTGCATTCCACTTGAAACAGTACCTCACTTGGCAATGACTCATTTATTTGTCCAGGTTGTAAGCAAACACCCAGTACTGTAATAAACCCATGAATCATCCCAACATCTTTAGGAACAACAAAAACTTTTAAACGGTGAAATGAACAATCTAAATGATAAAAGAATGGGATTTCAACATAGAGAAGAAACTTGTGCCTGACATAGGAGCCGTTCAAACCCTAATTGCGAGCATATTACCAGTTAATTGACCTCCCCTAAACGCCTACAGTCACTCAGTGTATCATGGCTGACTGTAATCATAGACCAGAGTGGGAACGGGGCCTGACACAAAACGCCGGTGGCAGAAGCAAACCGGGGGAGACAGCAGCATGCTGGGACCTAACACATGCTGACCAGGGCCAGCTGGGGGTTATTTATAACAGGGATGATGAAACGTCTTGTGGCCGCAGGAGCAGATAGAGGGTGAAGGGAGCACAGCAGCTGCCAGAACAATGGCTCAGCCCAACATGCTCGAACTGACACCGAGGAGAGCAAACTCACACCGCGGCTAAACCCCGCGATGACTCAATGAGTCAGAGGCGCAGGCAGCGGCACGCACAGGCGGTTAGCAGACAGGGCAGCGACAACAAGCGCAATCTGTAGGATACTGTCATTGAATCAATGAAATATTATTAACTTAATCGTTTCTGTTAGCATTCTGTGTTAGCATCATCTTGGCGGTAGCTCTGAATTAAAGGACAGTGCCAGCCATCAGACAAGACCGTCTATAATCACACGGGGACGTACGACGTGAAGACACTGAACACCAAACGGTACAACGACTCTGCCTGCCAAAGAACCGCCGCGTTATTCAGAACGATACCCCTTAGTAACGCTGGCTAGCTGGGCCTTTATGCTCTCACCTGTTGTCACGGACGCCATGTTTACAACAAACGACTGGTGACGTCAGCCGCATGCGCACGAACTGCTGCGCGCCCGTGACGTAAAACGTTCCGACAGAAACGCGAGATTTCGGGCATCCTTGCGAAATCTTTTTTATGCAATCAATGGTGGAAAACATTTATGTGTTCACCAGTGCGATATTAATGAAAAGACAAAAATGTTAAGGGTTCCAAAAGAAAATTTGATCACATTTTCAGTGAATCCATCCATCATCATAAAAACCCAGAATAAATGAACTGAAGAAAGCTATTCACACTTTAAAATGTGTAATTCTTGGTATACATATTGTATTTTCTGAAGGAGGGCTGTGTATTTTTGTGATGGTTGCCCGAGCCAGTAGTAAAATTCCTTCTTTTCGCAAAGTAATTTTTTGTGTTTTTTTCTTTTGCCTCTTTTACTGTGAAGCGCTGAATTTAGAAAAATGGCCGCTAGGGGACGACACAGACTGCATCATTGAGTCACCCCAGCCTTCACCGTCTCTTGATGAGCCGTATACATCACAACAATAGGACATAATGCTTTCCAGTCAAATAACACCACACGGAAAATATGAACTTGCAATAGCTTGTTTGATAAAACTAGAAGACTAATTGAACTTGAAATTCCATCAAGTTTTGTAATAGGTTTCATGTAAATAAACATTTTAAACAGTGAATATAAAAAACCTTGATAAAAAAAAAACATATATACATGTTTCAACAAACACGTTTCATAACTGACATGGTAACAACATTTACAAGCCAGAGCCAGGTACTTCATAATATGTTTATTTATGCATTTTTTCACAAATTGGAAATGAATGGCATGTGGTAAAACCATCATTCAAAGGGACAGCTCACCCAGCTTTTGCAGTCTAAAAACTGTAACCAAATGTCGTTAACCTGTAGATTTTGTAGGATTGCAAAGAAGTTACAAGGGTCCAAGTCTGGACTATGGTCAGAGTGTTCGGAGGGTGGGGACTGCAAAAGCAACAAAGCAAACATGCCAGACATTTTGGTCTTCTTCAAATGTAACAACATATGACATAGCAATAATATATATAAAAAAAATAAGTAAACGGTATTTCATAGTGATGTGCAGTAAGTCAATATGTTCTGGATCATGTGCTTTGCAAAATGAGCAATTTCATATCAGAGCACCTTGCTGAGTTGGGAAACTACTCACATGTCCTAAATGACATCTTTTATCGAGGTTTCTTTGGATCTCTCGCTGTCTATTTTTTGTCATCTTTCTCGTAGCTACCCTTTCGTGACCTTTGCTCCCAAAGAAGGAAGAAAAATTGTTGCATGTAAAATATTGAAAAAAGAATGAGCAATGGTTTTCTGACATGTCATCATCGATACATGAAAAAAAATCTGTTTTTTGTTTTGGCTGTTTTCTTCATGAAGATTGTCTCAAAGTAAGCATCTTTTTAAAGGTAACTTTTAATACTGTAACAAAAGTTGATAGTTAAAGCAATACATCATCGCACTTGACATATAGTAGCCGTCAGTTGGATCACTGCATGAATTGCTACATTATGTTAATCCAAGGGGATAATAGGTATTGCATTTCATAACAGGGATACTATGAAGTTCGAGTGCATACGGGACTTGTGGAAAAATAGATGTACATAGCAACATTTAACTCATCGTCATAGAAAAATAGGAAAGCTCTGGTTCAGTTAATGCTATCGTAGCCATTTTACAGTACAAGTAGGTGCAGGCAGGGTCTCTGTCGCTAAATATATATAATCCTTTCCCTTTTGTCTCATCTTCTCCAATTATTCCAATGTGATTGTAACTTTACACGTATTCAAAACAAATGCAGACAGTCGAACTTCGACCCAAAGCAAAGGAGTCGAAGGAAAGATGTTGTGTGGCGCCAGGGGCCAAAGTGTGGAGTGCAAGTACAGTAAAGGGCCCCCCCTGACATCTGTTCATCACACTTAAAGAAGAGGCAGACAGGTCTTAATGAACCATGGCTTCAATCACAGGGTGATTACTGAGCCCACAAAGCTGCAGCTGCTGGGAATTCACTGTTATTATTCCACTCAGAAAAAAACCCCCATCCTGACGAGACAGGCAGCTTTTTCATGTGTCTGAAGCCTCAGTAATGGCAACATGTGACCTGCCACTGTTCAACATAAACTGCCTCATCAGTGAAGTCTATATAAGTAGCACCACGAAAACCTATGTACATGAGAACTATTGAATATGTTTTTTTTTATGCTTAATCTGACACCAGAACATATTCTCATCACATTTGCATTTGGAGAGGAATCAAAAGGCATCTCCCACATCTGTACAAACACAGTCCGTATTCAACATTTAGAAAAATAAATTGAGGTCTGCCCATGTTCTGACTACCAAGAGCCACATTTGCACAAACATCTATGCCATTGATCTAGCCATTGTTTTCTTTATTGACATGTTTATTAGTTGAAAATAAAGCTTCTTATCCAGCAAGTACAATCACAAGATTTGTTTGGTTTTTTTTTTAAATCAGCTCGACAACATGTTGTTTTTTTTCTCATTACAAGAATAGATAAATGTTAACATCATAATGTCCATCAATCCAAGGCAAAAACTGGTTATCCTTCAAATACATATTTCTGCAATAGTCAGTATTATTGAGTGATATGTTTATATTGGACAAAAAGGCATACTGAGTATGAAATACTTCGTCCATTAAATCAAACAGTTTGGTCATCATTTCGGTGTCTGAACACTTACACTTTAAACACGTGTAATGACATTCAATAGCACTTTTTTTTTTTTAATGGCAATTTCCTCATTTTGCGCAAACGGTCAAGTGGCATTAAGGTGTCAGTAGCTTTGGGACAGACCTCACAGAGATAAAAACAAACGCAACAAAGGCATTACCACAACCTTCTAACATCATCATTATAAACACACAACAATGTAACTTGGATAGTGCCTTATATTGTTTATAAAACATAAATACACATTACCGGAGGCAGTGACATCGTGCTTCATGTGGAGGGACAGGGCGGTACTTAAAATTTCTTAAACATATATATATATATCTATTTATATATATATGTGTATACATATATATCTTTATATATTTATATATTTTGGCTCCTTTAGAAAAATATTAATCTTAGCATTTTATCTTGATCTTCATTGACAAAAATATCCCATTTAGATGTGCTGACATTCATACTTTACAATCATGGTACATACACTTACATATACATGTAACCTGTATATATGCATATGTATATAGACTTATTAGAGATTTTTTTTGTAGTGCACAACATGCCTCTAAAGTTGTCGAATGAAAATACAATAAAATAATGAAACAATAGTTACAAAGCAATAATAATAGTAACAGTTATGAGGAAAGTTCCCGATTAGAAAATAACAAACAAACAAAAAAAAAACAATTAAAGGCAACGGTACGAGAGAAAGCGGAGGTCAATGCGAAACAATGAAATACATACAAACATAAACATTAAAATATATAACAGGTCTCACTCAAACATACAGGAAAAACAAATTTTACAAATTCACAGGCGTAGAAAGGACGCTCACTCCACAACATCTCCACATGTTCTCCTCTTTTGTTTCCCGGTCTTGTTTTTGTGCTCACTTGCCACATCAACCTCCATAAAGAAAGAAATAAACGGGCCAGGTGCCTCGGAGTGGACCCACTCGCAATAAAAAGCACCCCCACCTCATCTCCTCCGAGAGGACAGGGGGGGAGGCACAGAGACCACCGAGCCCAGTGTTTAGAGGTTGTCATGAATCACCACGAAATACAAAACACCTCTCTCGTCTAAATAAAGGCATTGGTTCACATCTCATCGACTCCGAGCGAGACTCGGAGCTGGTGCGCGGCAGCAGATCGTCTGTATCTTCAGTTCAGAGGCTTGAAAGCGGTGGTGTGGATGTACGCATGTAGGCCCATGGTGATGAGGCTCTGTGGTATGGAGGTGTTTTTACTGAGGTCAGCCTTCCACACAGTTGGCAAGAGCAGACTGTTTTTTTTTCTTTCTTTCTTTCTTTCTCCCTCCCTCTCTCTCTTTTTTTTTTCTTTGCTTTGTTTTTTTTTTTTTTTTGGCTCCGCTTTGTTTGCAACTTTTGTTCCCACAAATAGATGGTCAGGATGAACGTCATCCTCCATCCAGACTGTCAGAATCGCTCCTGGCTTCTTCCAAGCTCTCCACCCTCACTTTCCACTAACGTCACAACTGATGTGTGTAATCTTCATCGGGTGAACGACATGAAAAATGGCTCAGCAGAAGACAGTGGCATCCATCTTGCATTTTGTGTTCATCGATTATGCGTCTATGTGCGTGTCAAGAGTATGTTTAGCTGCTATTCACTTTAAGGACTCGAGCAAAGCGCTCCAAGAAAAAAAGTTCTCCTGTTTGGATGGGGTTGCCTCCATTATCCTTGTATGATAGGGTGCTAAAGGGCATGTTAGTTGGGCCGGCTTTCACTCAAGGTCCCAGGGGCTCTCGGGGGTCTTCGGGCTCTCGGGGGTCGAAGACTTCAAAGAGAGGAAAAAACATAGAGACAGAAGAGGAGAAAAAACAGAGACGGGTAGAGATGGGTCGCATGGCAGGTACGCAGAGGACAGAAGAACTTTTCGTCTTAAAAACCCGAGGAGAAAGCACAACATTTAGCGGACGCTGTGAGAACCCAGATCCTCAAATGGCCCAGTCCAAGCAGCAGATGAAGAAAGCGGAAGGAAGTCGAGCGGATGAGGAGTTAGAGGTGAGCGGGAGATCAGCAGTCTGTCTCCCACGAGCGGAAAAAAAAGAAGACCCTGAACAAAGTTCTGTCCTCCATCCCTATTTTAGGTCTGCACAGATACATTCAGCGAGAGGGAAAAAAAGGGAGAAAAGGATGGAAAGGGATGAGAGCAAGAGCACTGGAAAAGGGGCAACCGACAGAGGGAACACGGTAGGGGCACGTGTGCTTGTTGGCGTCTAACGTGTGTGTGTGTGCACGGTGTGTCTCACTCAATGCGAGTACGAGAATGCGAGAATTCATTGTGAATCAGTTTGTGACTTGAAAGCACTTGAGATCAGCAACCCGGACTTTGCTCTTTTGTAACTTGGGGTTTTTATTCACTCATTCTGTCCGGCTGCAAGTAATCTTTTCCCAATGCACGGCAAGAATTTACTCGTGGTCGAAACTCAACGTTAAGGGTCGCACCTAGTGTGCGGCTGTTTATATGGCTCTTAGTCGAAAACGCTTTTTTCAGAGTGTAAACTTTGACCCAATCGGTCACAAACGATTGGTTTCTTTTGAACGCGATCTGTCGCACGGACTGATCTCCGTGCGCGTACTCGTCTCGGCCTCTACTTCCAGCGGGCATAATTTGTGTGCGTGGCCATATGTGTGTGCGTGTGTCTGTCGGTCAGTCAGAGTGCCAGCAGTGAAGGCGAGTTCAGGGAATCAGATGACTGCTCGCTACTGCTGTTCCGCTGGTTGGCACTGACCCCGCAGGCTCCCTCTGGGTAGGTGAACACAAATGAAGATGTGTATGAGGTGTTGTAGCTGCCAATGGCCGCATTGTCATGGTTAACACCACCACCACCACTGTCGCTGGCCATGAGGCATGGCCCACCAGGTGCCGGCTCACTCGAGCCATAGAAAGAACTAGAAAACTCTACCTCCTGCATTATCCCTGGCTGAGGCTGCGGCTGGACTTGCTGCTGCTGAACCGGCGGCTGGGACTGAGTAGAGGCCGGATGGGCTGTGTACGCGGGAGGCAGATAGAAAGAGTCTTCCTTCACAGTCAAGCCCACAATGGAGACGGGAGGTTGTAAGGTCTGGGGAGGGAGCTGAGCCTGCACTGGAGGGAGCTGCGCGCTGCCCTGCTGCGACGGGTCCTGGTACTGGATCTTGCAGTTGGGCTGGTGGGCCACCAGGACAAACTCCAGCCGCTCTTTCTCCTTCTGCAGCTCCGAGATCTCAGCCTCCAGCTCGGCCTTTTCCTCCTCCAGGATGTCTGTCTCCTGTGGGCGGGAGCAGAGAATGAAAGAAACATAGGCAACGGGGACACCGACGCGAGGGAGGTGCGCGAAGGAGAGGAGGAAATGTGCGCGGCAACGCGGGAGAGGAAAGGGTGTTGATGTTTTGCTCCGTCAAACTGCTACTTTAGTGTTTGCGGAGGTGGATTTATCTGTCCCGGCAGAAAGACTTTCCTCAGCTGCAGCTTGATATGTAAAGTGTCTTATAGAATTACTCCTTAATTAGAGCATAAATACTGTAGGTACAATAATCCCTCTTGAGGACCATAATTGTCCTCCCCGCAGCTAAACACCCCATTACCATAATCCTCTCTCTTACACACATGCACACGTTTATTACCACCCTCCGTGATGCTATGGGAGGTAACATAAAGTGTGTAATTATGACCATCACTCATTCTGGCAGCTAGAACAGGGCCAAGCTCACCGACTGCAGCCTGTCGGTGAGTTCCCGTCTGCGGTTCCTGCATTTGGCAGCTGCCAGCTTGTTTCTCTCGCGGCGAACACGCCTCTTCTCCTCCTCCTCAGGTGTTAGCTGCGAGGAAGGGTGGAAAGAAAAAAAGTCCCGCATTAGGATGAAAAGTTTCGTGTCTGCTCTTGAAAATGTACTTTCCAGGCATCCAGGAGGAGTTGGGTAGTCAGAAACACTACAGTAGACTGTAACTTTCCCTTTGCCTTAATAAAGGAGAACTACAAATACTGGTGAGACCTTTTTATCTGGCAGAGATATATTTTTCATTTATTCACTTCTACTCAGTCTGAAATAATTGTTATTTGAGAAACTGGGCTATCAATTGTAAAATACTCTTCCCATCCAACCATCTATATTTACAGGGTCTCATCATCAGTTTTACTACTTGACAAATGATTACACACTCCTGAGATTTTAGGGGGGGGGGGCTGTAGCAAATGATGTACCCACACTTCATGCACAACATGCAAGGATCAACACACAAACCGTTCAAGCACACAAACTTACTAACACACCAACATCTCCATCTTCACTCACAGACTCGTCTCGTGTACGGCGGCTGCGGGTTCGGGATTGGCGAATGGGGCCAGGTGCTGGCCCCGGAGTTTCTGAACTGGGAGGGGTGAAACCAGAGCCGGAGGTGTAACTCGGGCCTGGCAAATCATAGGGGTCAACCAGTGACACTGGCTGGGTCATGGTCGTAGTGCCAGTGGAGCCGCTCTGCCCAGAGGCCTGGGAGGAGATGAGCGTCGGCTGTACCATCCACTGCAGGTCCTGGCTGGTGGTGATGGCGGTGACGGTAGGCACGAATGAACCAGGCATCTCACCTCCAACACTGGTCCCTGGCCCGCTGCCCACAATGCTCAAGCCAGCACCTGCTGACCCACACTCCTGAGCAGGAAACAGAAACAATCACGTTTCATGCTCAGCCAAATGTAGACTGACCGCCAACGTCAACACTGAAGATCCAGGTGCGACTGAACTCTTGCTGTGTTTTCATCAAGCTATCAACAATACGGACAACTGGGGGGGGGGTAATACAATGCCTTAACACAGTTCTTTCTGAGTCACAAGTCATTAAAATCCCGAGGGGGGGTTTAATGCTCTAAAACTGACATTTTTGCAGTTTACAAGTTGATATCAGTGGTCATCATGAAGGAATAAGATAAAACTGAGTTGGACTAAAAGGGTAACAATATGAGGGAAGTGACACTTGTGTGTGAATTACTTCCTCGTTCCGATCTCCTTCGATATAAATCGCTTGAAAAACACGCTTGAAAAGCACAAATCTGTCGCCAGACTTTTTTTGGGGTCAACTCTCTGAACGAGGAAGAGAATCGGCTCTATTAATATTCATTAAAAGCCCGTTAAGACACCGGGACAGGCGGCTCTGCGAGCGGCGTCCTCGGCCAATCGTCTCTCTCAGCGAGCGTCTCCCACCTCCCTCTTCCTCCTCCCCCGTCACACCCCCGGTGTTCCCCTTGGCAACGCGACGTAGCACTCCAAAATAGAACACGCATTTACGTCACGGCGAGGAGAGCGGAGCGCGTGGAAGGAGAAGAAGCGGGGAGGGGCGGGGCTTCGGCGCTGACGTAGGAAAGCCCCAGTTGCCCGGTCCTCCGTTCTGCGGCGTGCTGTAAACCGAGCACGTTGGCCGAGCCGCTGCCGGGGCTACTACAAGCGCCGGTGAGTTTATACTGAGTCATAGTGGACGCTCGGTGACAACGGCACCACGACAGCCCCCAGAAAGGCGTCATGAGCCCCCCGATATAAATAATGGAAAAAAACAGAAACTTATGAAACACATCCGCTTTGCTCTGGTCGAAAACACGTTCGCAAACGCATACAGTGACCACAAATAATGCCATGTACGTGGAAGAACATCCGGAAACAAACTTATTCTTTCGGTGCACTTTTGCGTTAACGTGAGATTTTTTTTTCTTGATGTGACCTCGATTTGTTAGACATATGAGACGATGAAGCCGGCAACATTCACAAAGCTCAGAAGAGTGTCACAAATCAGAAATACCTCCAAGAAGTAACCGTATCCTTCTCTGTCAACATTGAAGTAGCATAACTTACTAAGAGGTGATAGCAGTAAAGTGTTTTTTTAAGCACATCGAGCATTTCTAACGTTCAAAACGAGCATATTTTCCGTCCCATAAACTGCAGCGTGCGTGACTTTATGGTGGCGGGTCGTAAATCAAACTTACCTGCGGAGCACTAGTGGTCGGCGGGCTCCCGAAGGAGTCCACGGACGAGAGGTACTGAGACTCGATGGACGGGGACGAGCTTCCACGGGATCCGCTGTCGGGGTCGCCGGGAAAGCCTTGGTACATCTCCCCGGAGGGACCGAGAGTGAACGAGACACCTGCAGTTACCGGAGAGAGCGCGGTGTCACCTGCAGCGGCGGGGCAGTGGCACACACAAGATTACTTAAGCTGGGGAGGGACTGTGGGGAGAAAACGACTGGTGTTACAGCAGGACCAGGCAGGCAAAACCGGCTTCAGATGTGGACTATATTGATCGGAGACGCCGACAACGAACTTAACACTTAATACGGAACAAGTCTTTCGGCGTCTCGCTTTGACTCGCGCCGCTTCGCTGCAGCGGACAGACGTTTCTGACCGCGAAACAATCATAAATGCAGCCCAATGTCCGGCACACACATAAGGTAGGTCAACGTTGCCTTACCTTTGGTAGTATTTTTACTATTCCCCGGCGAGATGCTCTTGGTTTCTTTCCAAAAAAGTTGCATGAAGAAGCTTAATCCAGTTCCCCGCGTTGAAGGGGAAAGCGTCCCGGTTCAATCGGTGAAAAAAAAAAAGTCCTTTCGCTTTTAAATCCTCCGAGTTTTCTCCTTTATTCGCTTCAAACGAGCGATTATAGATCCATAAAGTCCGCTCTCGGCACGCCGGAGGACGCTCGCTGGGTCTTACGGTGCACGGTAGCAAATCTCGTCCTATGAATGAATCCATGACTACAACCAAGGCATTTCTAGCCTCGGAGTTCCGCTGACGTACTTGCCCATATTTGGTATGATGTTGTGTTTGGTATCCTTGGTGACGTTGAGGGATTCCCTCTCCCACAGAAATGGACCAGAAACTCACCTCGCCGACGGATAATAATAGACTTTTTTTGTATTATCAAAAGCACAAGATATTTCTCACCGTCTGACAATTTTTAGAGAGGAAATTTTAAAAAAAACACACACTTTGGATGGATAAATATGGAAAGTATGTATTTAGACGTTTGCGTCTGTCTTGAGTGGAACATTTATGGTCACAGCCGTAAAGATAAGATTATAACAAATGCTCCCGTATCATCCGGCGTGTCAGTAAATATGATGGATGTTATTTAACTGTTTGAACTGTTAAGACTGTCTCGGTTTAATACCAGCTTGAATACAAGTGTAATTACCTCAATAAGTATAGACCGAAAAATATATTGAATATAAGTTATTATACAACCATAAAGTTGCCCTACATATGACGGGGAGTGAGAGGTCCTGGAAAATACCAAACGATAGGCTATACAATGGATTATTTATACAACACTGAGGTCTGTGTTGGAGGGACGGAATCCCGTCAGCATGCGAGGGAAATCCTGCTGAAAAGTTTCTCAGGACACGCCCTCGGGACTCCTCCGTGCCGCGGAGCTTAACGTTTAATAAGAGGAAAGCCTCCCTTTCGTTCGTGCCCGGACACGAAGGCGGGGGACGGTGCCAAGTCCGGATTAACCGCGGGTTGAGAAATGCCCTTCGAAATGTATGTGAAGACTAATCTTTCATGGATTTGAAGCGTGGGCGAGACTCGGGGAGCGAACGTCGGTCTGATTAACGCCCCCCCCCCCCCAAAAAAAAAAGAGAAATAAATAAAACAAACACAAAGTGGTGAACAGCAGTGTGATTCTGACAGTGGGCAGCAGTGACGGAAATCGGCTCCTGTCACCGCAGACATCACCAGAACGAGCACAAAGTGATTCATTATGAAAGCCTACATGCGGACACCAGTGGGAATGTGGCAGGTGGGAGGTTGGCTCTGCCTCGGGGGGGGGGGTTGCTCCGCAGGCAAAATGCAGGAAGTCGGGACGGCAAATCATGAAAGACTCGCGAAATTACAAGGCCTACGTTTTTTCGGGGCTGTGATGTCAAACAATGCCTGTCACGGGGCGGGTATGCTGCCGTGAAAGGACTACAGTACAGCTGATGTGTGAAAAGGCGTGAGCAAAAAGGGAAGAGTTGGGGATAACAAGACATTAGTCAGCGCGGCAACAACGTCAGAGACGAGAATGCAGGGAGGACGCCGTGTCCCAACCGGGCTGCCGTTACCGTGGCTGTGCTGCTGAACCGGGATGACTAACTCCGTCGATGTAAGTTGCTCATGATGGGGAATTATTGAGGTGAATGGCTGATAACGCAGGCGGACAGCCCACATACACGAAGGAAATAACCATTAACGACAATGGCAGGATTTGACGGCTTTGACGGAGCGACAGCACCGTGGCACGACAAGCTACGTACAATGAGGGCTATTCTGGCGACGACGAGCCTGTTAAATTTACAAACACGCCTCATACGAAAGTAAAATAAGACGTTTCCCTGTCAACACTGCGTATACAGTCAAAGACGGTCAGCGCTACCACGCTAAAAAAGACAGAACTGTGCTAAAATAAGCGGCTGGGACCATGTGCAGTCCACGGGTTTGCTACTGCGTGTGTGAGTGTGTGTATGCGTATGTGTGTGTAGCGTTCTGTCGCCATGGATACGCCGTCGTTGTTGCCTCTGACGCAAGCACGTATAAATTTGGTTTTTTTGTTATGCCTCTTAGCAACGGGTTTCCGTGGAAACGAGCTCTGGGTGACAGACAGCGGCAGCCACACAATATGGCTTCCGGATTCTTTCGCGGCGGAGAACAGTAGGAGTTTGCTGCGGCGACGGTTGTTCAGCGCAGTTTTAACCGTCTGATCTGTTGTTACGTTCACAACTTAAGGCTGGAACAGGGAAAGTTTACTTTGACCAAATGTCGCGTTCGTCCCGCGTACCAGCAGGAGCCTGTAAGGTAGAAGCGCATTCACGGAAATGCACGATGCACAAATAAAAGCGCCTTGATGTATTATCGTAGAGTTGCCGGTGAATATAGACGATAATTACGAAGATATTGGAGGAAACTATCGTCCGTGGAGGCTTATATGTACTAGTATTTAGCCATGTTTTTTTTTTTTTGCGTGAGCTCACTTATGAATCTTTTTTATATTGAAAGCAAAAACACTTGTGTCAATTATGGAACTACACAAAATGACATCTTTGTAATGCATTAAACTAGTATTCTTAAACAAAGTGTTTTGAGAGCCAGATAGCCAGTTTGCCTGTGTGGAAGCAAACTAGCTTCTGAAAATGTTTATTTTTTATTTATGGTATTTATTTATTTTTGGGTGCTCAGGTGACATTTTAAACATGAAGTTAGATGGTTGACTTCACACTGCATTGTTCTATTTAGTCAATGCCAAAAATTGCCAATAAAAAGTTTCCATCAATAGAATTGTTTCTGTTTATTTTCAGGCAAAAATAAATCAACTTTGATTATTTGTGTTTTATTGCTTATCATATGGGTCACAGTGTAGCTGTGTTAAAGAGTTTTCCACTCAAGTCACCTCATACAGACTTGCATGAATCTGTCTGCGGTTTTTAGGTGGCACTGCAGCCGTCTGTCAGACTTATTCTGTTTATCCTGAGTTTGTTTGTTTCTAACTTGAGTTGGTCTAGACTGCAGTCAGCCCAGGTACCAAAAAAAATAGAAGCGGCCTTGTCTAATGCCCCGCATGTGCTTTGTTTTGCTTGCCCCTGTCTCTTAGCGTATTTTCGGGAAGCCACTAACTTGCACCGTGCTCACAGGGCCAGCCCCTGTTTCCTTTTGGAAGGCGGTCCTGTTTGCCTGGACTGGCCCAAAATATTGTTACCAGGCAACGACTGAGCCAGTCCCAGTCGAGAGTGGTGTTGTTTACACCCCTTCTGGCTCCGCGTCCCAACAACGTTGCATAACTCTGGCAGACTTTCCAGAGTTAAATGAGAGAAATTTGATCCGTCTTCCCTCCTCGGCCAACCACACTGTCTCGTATCCTCATACCATAGTTTTTCCCTCAGCAACTCGGCAACTTCTGCAGCCTTTACTGTAGTTATTTGACACCTAGTACAGCCGAACCGAAGTACAGAGTTAATGTAAACATCATCCTTTGTAGGCCTTTCAGGTCAGTTTTATTTGCAAAGAACATATTTTGAGTCGTATTTTTTCCGTTTTTCGGCCCGGTGGGGCTCAAGTCCGTCTTTGCAACCATTTAATCACAACTCTACTGTCGCTTCGAGCCTGTAATTCATTCTTGGCAAAGTGGAAGGCTCCCCAGCACGCCTGTGTAAACACAGCTTGTCTATCTTGTATTAACTGTAATAACTGAGTCAAAATTAAAGAAAGTGGAGTTCTGACTTTATTATTAATTCAGCCAAGATTAAACTATAAACCCATGAACTCAGGATGTCCTGTCTTCAGAACCTAAATGTAATTGGGTTTTCACCGGTAATTGTGGCCGAGTTTTGCTATCAAAGTAATGACGAGAATAAAAGTGTAAGTCAAAGGCATATCCTTGTTTTGTAAAAAAGTGCCAGACACCTGACAGGAGGTTTGTGCTTGTACCACAGAGCAGGAAGGGCGGCGAGAAACTGTCATATTTATGTGAACGCTGGAGCCAAACAACAAGTAGACGTGTACGACGTCGACTTCCCACGTTCTCCTGAGTTTTTTTGTCATATTTACAGACCAACTAAACAATGGTTGTGTGTGACTTGGGCTCCCTGTGTGGATGATAACTTTTCTTCCGTCTGAGTTCTTGTTTGGCCTGCGTGACTTTCTTGCTGAAGCCATGCTCAGCGAGTTTGCTTGACGCGTCTGAACTCACTGAACCGCAGGACTCTGCGATTGAGGGTCTCGGCGGGAACATTCATGTGGACTGGATGTGATAGTTCTCATGACATCTCAGGCATATGAGAACTTAAAGAGCCGCGTACATTATTTACATCAGTGACTTTCCAGTCTTACTTTTTACTTTCTTCGGCATGCATATCTGTGTTTATGTTCATGTACTTGTGTTTATATGGCGTAATCCCTCTGGCACTCCCCTCTAGTAACAAGCTTGTGTGTTTACATGAAGCCACACACGCACAGCAGAGTACTTTAGAGCGATATGTGGAGAAGGTAAAACATTCATCCGTGCATGCGTCATAGCCTCGGCTGTGTGTTCTTTTGCGACCAGATTTTTCTCACGTCACCTTGTTTTAGCCAACAGAGTGGGATCTGCTCTCTTATTCTCATTCTCCCTCAATGTTAAACAGGTAAGTAAGGCTACGGCTGACCATGGCACGGCTGGCCTCCACCAAATAGGCTCTTCGCAGTGCTTGATGATAAAGCGCAAGTGATCAGGATGTTCAACAGCTTTGTGTGGGAAAGAGAGGCTCGCGGAGCATGGCATAAAATTAGGATCACTCGCTGTATCATGTTGCAAGTTTTGATCTCGAGCATTGCTTCCTGAAGCTCCAAACAGATCAATCTGGTTTCGGTGGCGTTGTACAGAGAGGGGGAACACCACTATTTCTGTATGCAGGAGATGCCGCCAGAATTACCGTCTCTATAACTGTTCACGACGTCAGAACAATCCTTTTTTTGTGTTTTCTTTTTCCCGCATGCACAGCCACAAGCGTCAGCATCGAGGTGCAAGAAGGGAAGAGTGGATGGCTCTATTGTATCATGCCCTGCATGGGAGTCGGATGCCTAAAGTTAAATGCAATCAGTGGGATTCAGTATTCCACAGCTCTGTGTGACTCAGCCACAAGCAGCGCGTCAATCCTAGCCTACTTTCAACAGGCTCGCTGCCAGTCAGAGAGGCAGCGTGCCAGCGAGAGGGAGGGAGGGAGGAAGACCGAGCGGGTGAGAGAGGATGAACATGAGATCAGAGGTGGAAAGTAACCAAGTGTGTGCCTTCTCGGTGCACTGCGACGCTACAGTGTCGAGCTCTTTCGTTAAGAGCTTTGATTCGAAGCAATTCGGCAAAAGGAAGTCTTTAGAGTTTTCGGCTCGCCACAACAAAAGCCTTGCTGTTATCAGCAACGTTGCAGAAGGCTTTGTTTTACTCAGATGTCCCAAAAGTCTCGACTGTGTGACAGTGACACACAATGTCACGAAGTGCTCTGACACAAAAACTAGCAGCTTTATAGGCTTTTATTTGTCCTCCGTTCGTCCCTCTGCCTGTACATTGGTGCTGGTTGCTCCACGGATCCTAAATTGAACCAACAACAGGCTTGGATTCTTTGACTGACCAACCGTAACCTTCGATTTAGGTTACAAGAGATATATGAGGTTCAAATATGCTTCCAGTGACAAAAAAACAAATCACCTGTGCTGTATTAAAAATCCCTCGCTCACGAATACACTCAGGCCGGAAGGAAGCATTTCCTTTCCCTGATCCGTCTAATACTGTGACATTTGCTTCTTGTAAAAGGTTTTTTTTCTGATATTTAAGTGTATCTGAGTACCTGCTTGGGTGGTGTGGAAGCTGCCTTCATTATTCCCCCCACACATTCTCTCCGACTGCTTGTTTCTATCCAGACGGCTTTGTTTCAACCTTTCTTTCCTCTGCACTCGGTCTCCCCCTCCTCCCCACTTCTTTGCTTTCTTATATAAGAACTGCCCTATTTTTTTTTTTTTTTCAGGGACCAGTAAGAGGTAGGAATAAAGGGAGTGAGTGGGTGAGGAAGAGGGAAAGATGGAGGGTGGGATCCATTGAGGGGAGAGAAAAGGAAAAGCTATGGGGGCCGGGGAGAGGACTTGTGTGTACGCTGCACACGTCAGGACGACACAAACCCGCATGTGCCCCCGTCACTGGCCTCACCTCGCTGGCCTTCGCTGCCCACACACGTGGCTCACCCTCTGCTGTTCACCCCTCGCTTTTGCCTCGGCGCTCCCCGCCGCACGTCTCCTCCTCTCCGCATGCCGCCTCCCCTTAACTCACCTCCGCTCTGCAATTTCCCCGGGGAGCATCTGCTTGTCACTGGATGAATCACTTTTGGGGGCCCTTCGATATCGCCCTCCTGTGGACAAATTCACCGAATCCTCCGGCTTCCTCCGTCGCTACCCCCCCCCCCCACCCCCCACCCCCCTCCACCCCCCATCCACCACCACCGCCCCCACGTTGACCTAATTTCTGTTGCGGCATGCAGTCCACTGCAAGTGCAGCCAAGGAATCATCTGAGGACACTCAGGTGACCTACAAATGCCAACCACAGCCAGTCAGACGATCATCTTCTCATCGTACTACACTAATGTAGCGCGCACAGTCTCTTGGAATGGAAATTGGATTGATAGAGGGTGCTTAATTACATTTTATGAGCGTGCAAGGACCACTGTTTTATAACACCCTGTCAGTGCGTTGCGAAGGTGACTCATGACTGTGTTGGTGAAGGGACATTTAACACTAATTATGTTATGGTCACATAACGAGCCACGTTCAGAGTGTGGTGATAATCCAATAGTTGTGCCTGCAGTCTGAACGCGTCGTTGTGCCGTAATGAGACGTTGGATTGATGCTTTTTTGTATGTTTTTGCATGTTCGCCCTTGGTCTGTTTTAGTTTATTAGAGATATTAAAGGAGACCTATTATGCTATTTTGACTTTTTTGACAACTTGTCTACGCTGGGCGTATGGGCGCACTCCCGACAGCTGCTGCCGGCAGTTAACCAATCAGAGGCGTCCTGCATCTTGTAGGGGTGGGGCTTAATGCGGAAGTGCCTCATTCTGCTTGTCTCTAAAGGGGGGTCTATTAGGGCTGAAGGAGATGATCGAGATATAATGAAATACGGTGTTTGAGAAACAGAGCTTGGTGAATTTCTGTCCTTGTGGACTTGAATACGAAGACAAAGACATCCAAAATGTGTAAAATAGGGCCACTTTAAAATGTTGTTTTAAAATGTGAACATATATGTAAGTTTAATGAGGGGCCCTTGTCCACTGTCCATTACTACATTATGTGTATGATTTTGTGTCCTACTCAAAGACTTGCAGCGTCTCGAATCCAAAGTATTGTCTACTAAAACATTTATTTGTATTACTTTTTTAATTTGGTTTGCTAAACAATCCTATAAACTTGACAGTAACAGTTGCAAAGATTAAGAAGAATAGAAAGAGGGAAACAAAACAATAGAAAAAAAAATCATTTTCCCCCAATATGCGCATCATGACATAATGTCACTATTAATAACTTTATTTCCTTTTTTTTTTCTCTTTAGATTACATCGGCACATCAAAGCACTTCAAAAGCACGAATGCTCCTCCAGTCACATTAGCAAGCACTCCCGAGCCATGAGAAAAGCTGATCTCAGGTCAGTGAAAGCATCTGTGTTTTGACTGAGCATATTTGTGAACAAGCCAACAGCTTTTATATAAACTCCGTGTGATCAGGAGGTGCTGGAGGCCGTGATTGCGTATGAGAACACAAACAAGCAGACCGTACATGCAACATCGACACGGTATTCGAGCCATGAAAAGAATTCCAGATGAGTTTTTGCTGTGAGGCATTCGAGCAACGCAGGACATAAAGGGCTGACGGAAGCGCTTTGCTGTTTAGGGTTCTGCATTTTTCTCCCCCTTTAAGCAAAGCGGCTTCAGTGTTTCTGTCAGTTGGGCTCCTGCTGCCTTAAAACTCTTTCTTTTCCCATTCTGTATCACATTTCGCGGGCAACAAGGAGTCTTTACCTGCAGCTTTTACTGAAAAGTCACTCGTCGTGAGAAGGTTTCATTCAGACACACAGACAGAAAAGAACTAGCTGAAACATTCAAGATTGCGAGAGCATCAGAAGGAGTTGACGTTTGATCTTTGAGGCTTGTTACAGAATGTCAGATCGCAGCGTTGTTTAATGCAGTGGCAGTTCAGTAGTTACCAGCTGTGGTGGAAATGTACTGGCATGTTGTGATGTCGGATGAGTGGATAGACTGATGGAAGGAGAGGTAAAAGGGACAAACAAGTGGTTTGACGAACAATAAATGGCTGGATAAGGTGATGGATAGATGGACAAACGAGTGGATAGAAGGACCAGTGGATCAACTTAGGGATGGAGGGATTGGACAGATAAAAGAAATTACAGTAGAGATCCAGTCAAATCATTTTGCAACAAATTCACACCAGATGCTCTCAACTGCCTCAATTTTTATTGTGTTTTGTTTCATAATCTATAAAAAATTGTAACTGTTCGTAGCCTATAGAAGGTGTTATGGACCCTATCGTTATTGACTCCAAAGCCTTTGCCACATGTCATTAAAATATCCGGTTTCCATGTTTAATGAGAAGACACTTTCTGACCAAACAATATCCTCCTGTTGGGGCTGATCAATCCTTTTTAGAACAAAGGAGCCTTCGTTTGGTGCAAAGACATGAAAACAAACTCACGTAATCGCGGATAAAACAGCTAAAGCGGGACTCAAAAGCTATAAATCGTTCCCAAACACCTCATACTTAGTTTATGTCAGAGTTTAAGTGCGACGTTGCATCACCGTAACCTTTTCTGAGGTACACTCTGTTGGTGTAAAATGTGGAGTCGCCACCATCTATGACATACTGACACTTGAAAAAATAGCAACGGGATGAGGGAGAGCACAGCGGGAGGGAGGAGGTGCCCAACGTGGATGCGAACGAGGCTCCCTGCGTCCCAATTGATCAGCCCTCACGACGTGTAAATAAACGCGCGCGATAAATACACCCCACATTTATACCAACACACACTCGCGTCTCAAAATACCCCATTGCTGACGACTGAGATAGTACTGCTCATCAAATTTATGCGTGAGCGAGCCCGAGCTAAATTTGACGCCGGGGAGCCGACTTACGCAATCCTTCCTGGTCTCCCTCCTGTCTCTGCAACGGCTCTCGAAGCCGTCCCAGCCCTTCCTCAGATCTCACCCCCACACGATGCACTACAACTTCCACCCCTATTCCTGTAGCGGCCCCCGCCGCGGTGGCACAGAAATACCAGCGCCCCCAAGAACAGACGCCGAGGCTGTCAGAGCATCATCGCATCCCACAGGACAGCTGGGGAGGGGTTTGGGAGGGGGGGGGGGTGGAGCAGGTGGAGGGATGAACACAGCTGCTGTCGAGAGGAGAGAGTCAACAGAGGAAATGCAGAGTTTTTGCATGAGGGAGGAGATTCAGTTTGCCGCCTGATCCCGGTAGATCAGCCGCAAACTGTTTGTCTTTGCATTCTCGGGATCAACGAGTCTCTGATTGAGAACTGCGTGCGGTGTGAAGCCACGAGGAGCGTTAGACGTATAAATATTAACATATAACTGACACCCGCCGGTTGGTTATATTTACCCTTCACCAAACTATGCGAAGCATCTGATAATGCGCGAGATCCACTTTGCTTCAATCAGAAAAACATTGAAAATTGAATTACAGAAGTGCTTCCATAAACAGCGATTGCATGACTGTTATCCAACACAGTTTCAATAGAAATCAGATCATTATGTTTCAAGCACTGATCTTTGGAGCACCTGAAGTGTGCACATTATTTTTCTGACGTGTTCATGTTCACAGATACTATGAAGCAATATAGTAGATGGCGTCTGTCAGTGTTCCTCACAATATTTCAGACAGATCTGCCGAAATGTTACTGGGCAGCCAATCACTCGCCTTCAAAATAAGAGCGCTTAGCAGATGGAAAGATTTACTCAGACTTTTTCTTATTTCCTATTTTGATTTTAGTCTGACATCTACACATCTGATCTTCGCTGTCTGATGCTGACAAGCCTTTATACAGCAGCTGTTTGTGTGAAGCAGTGCAGTATAGTACTGCTGTTGAGTATTTTTGATGAATTTTCAGCTCCTTTTCGAAAAAATGTAAGTGTGTCAATAGTTTTTGTATCCAAAACGTCTTGAATTAGGTCATATTTTTAACGACTCCATTTTAAACCGGCTCGTTAAAAAAAGATTTCCTAGAAAGAAGGAATAGATGCTAGCGTGAAATCAGAGTAAAACCAATTACCAAGTCTTTTTTTTCTCACGTATGTCCTTATTGGACCTGATGTGGAACTTTGTAGCTTCGCCCCAGAAACAGACTCAACTTGTCCTCCGTTTCTCACTGTGCGAACGGCGACGGAGTTGCAAGCGCACGTCTCCTCTCCACCCGTTGGCTCGCCAACGTTTAGCTGCTCAGAAACGCGCCAGCGTGAACGATTCGACCTAAGACATCGGCCGTGAACTCGCCACCGCTCGTCGACCCACTTTTCATCCCTCGACAGGCGGCGGAGCTTCAAATAGCGCTGCTGATAAAACACTGAGCTTTGATCACCACATCACACAGTCCCATAAACGCTGCCAACAAAGACTCACTGCTATCTGCAAACTTTGGGCCCACCGACCAGAGCGAGATAATTTGCTCACGCAGCTCTTTGAGGAAACCTTATAACCTGCAGTAGACTCGTTGGTCCAACTCTGCTTTATCTTTACACCCTGACTTTATTTGAATGCAATAAACTATGCAAAACTTCTGGAGAGAGACCAATAACCGCACACATTTATCAACACTAATGGACAGTTTAGAGTCACTAACCCTTATTTTTACAGCTCGAAACGTTATACACCGTTCAGTCATATTGATCCATTCACCTGGAACTGGGGAATAGAGTGGCCATGCAAGGAGCTCACACACCACTGAGTTCAGTGTCCTGAGTAGTGTTTTATGTGCACTGATGAGCAGAAATGAAGGTGAGGACAGTCCACTGACCCACCTGAGTCACAACGCTCTCTGACTCATGACAGTAATTTCAGGTAAAGGCTTGAATTCATTGGCTGTTAGGCCTCAGCTCAAGCCTGAACAAGAGACTCCTCGTTTCATGAGCCTTGTTAAGGCCTCAGACACTCGCAAGAGGGAGATCGAGGTTTTCAGTCCAAAAAGCTAATGATGAAGGAAATAGATGTGACGAAGAGGCCAGACGCTGAGACGAATCACTTAAATCAGTCTGCACAGGGCCTCGCTCTCTCTCTCTCCCTCTCTCTCTCTCTCTCTCTCCTTTTGTCACCAGCTTCTATCACAATCTAGATGGATATGGATGGTTGCCGAGGGCAACCTGTGTGTACTCACCTAACGATGAACAGGAAGTGGTGTGTGAGTAAAGATGCTATTAATAGCAGCATGTGTAGAAAGGACATTTGGCCGCTCATCTGTGTGTGTGTGTGTGTGTGTGTGTGTGTGTGTGTGTGTGTGTGTGTGTGTGTGTGTGTGTGTGTGTGTGTG
>JASSRZ010000016.1:5668495-5689710 GCA_032164315.1 Malacoctenus gilli
AAAACAAAAAAAATAAAATGACAGCGATGATGATCCTTTGATGCACTCAGATGGAAAGCTGAGCTGTCAAAGAAAAACAAGGGAAAAAAAAAAGTGACTTTATTCCTTGTGTTTCATTCGGTTGGAAACATTTGGACATCCCTGGCAGTTTGTGATTGTCCTTTATTTGTTGTTCATGTCGCATCTTACTCTGAAATGGTTTCACGCTCAGGAATAATTGAGTTGCACTTTGAGACATTCTGACTTTTCATCACGTCATTTTTGAGACATAACGACATGTTTTGGTCACATTTCAGTGACTTCTTGTGTTGCTTGGGCACGAATCCCGGTGGTGACAGACGACACACTGGTCCAAAGCATACTTCTACTTTATTTGCTATCACTTCTTCATTTTTAACGGGCGACACACAAAGTACTTGTATTCCCTCATATGACGGCTAAACCCTGCACCACCTTCGATCCATTATCATCATTATTGTTATCAGCTTCCCCTCCACTCCACTTGTTGTTGTTGTTTGCGTTTGTTTTCGAGTGACTCGTAACGGCCTTGTAATGTCTGTAGATGTAATGAGTTGTCGACCAGACCCGACTGTGGACATGTGCTGCATGTGGAAACTCCGGTTCAGGCGGTTGAGAGCTGCAGTTCACCTGCCCTCAGGCCTGCAGGGAACCAACACATGAAAGCATTTTCACCTGTCACAGCACTGAACTCCACCTCCTAACCTCACTATGCATGCGATTAAGGCAACCCCTTTGACCCCGGTGCGAGTGCGAGTGCGCGCGCGCGCGTGTGTGTGTCTGTGTGTGTGTGTCTGTGTGTGTCTAGGTGTGTAGTAAGGTGGCTGTCAGGTCAAAATCCAGTTTTTCTCGCGTTTGTGCACGGGTCGCTCTGGACAAACTGAGCTGAACTCGTGTCTGTGCGCGTGTGCGGTGCGTGCGTGCGTCAACGTTCACCTGAACAACTGAATAACGGTGTGTGTCCGGTTCAGCAGGAGGGTCACCAGGTGCAACAACAACAACAGGGTAATTTGTATGCCTTTTTTTTTTTTTTTTAAAAGGACTGAGGGAGTAACGGACGCCAGAGAAGCAGTTCGTCAGAGAGCGTCTGGGCCTGCCCTCAGCTCTTTAATCTTCTTGAGGTCGTTTATTGTCGTTGGTTGTTCCCCTGAAGCCTCCACAAGAACATGTATTGTTCATTTGTTAAATGCAAGGCCTCAAGACAACAGAAAGAAAAAGTGAAGACATCCTCTTGTTCACCTGATGAGTGAAGAGCCTCAGAAGTGCAGTAAAGTCCAGTTCTTGTTCAGTGAGGGATTGGACATGCTTTAAAGTTGGAGTGTTTTTTGACATGTCCAGCTCGTAGATAAACATGTATCACATCAAATCGTATTATAGTTTTCGATTAAACTCTGGTGTTATTAATAGAGTCAAACTGTGTGGTAACAGTTTCATAATTTCTGTGTGTTGGTGAGTATTTTTGTGGTCTCTACAAGCATCACACAGCAGCACGATGGAGTTGGCCTAAATAGTGACATGGGTGGCACCATTTGATTAATTTTATGCTCTCCTGCTATCCTAAGTTTTATTTGGGGTTTTTTTTTTTGGATGAAAATGCGACAAACTCTTTTAGACGTGTCATGTAGGTTTGGTTTTGTCATCCAACAATCAAATACAGTTATTACAACAATCAGTCTGTGAAAAAAAGGAGAAATCACTAAACTTCCCTCTTCTTTTGTTTCATATCAGCCTTCCGCCGGGCTCATCAGCGCGACCTCATGCTCGGACGCGGCAGAGGTGTCGCTCCACCCTCAGAGTGGTCTCAGCGATCAGTGTTGGGATATCGCCCCCCCCATATGAATGAACCTCCTTGTCTTACCCTGCTCTCATTTTCTGAAGGTGTTGAATGGCAAAACGAGAGGCACTGGATTGACGGATGGCTGCCCGGGACCTTGTCGCCTCTCACCTCGTCCTCCCTCTCTCACACTGTCAGAGGGTTGGAGGGGGGGGGGGGGCGGGGGCTGTAGCGGGGGTGAAGCGGGTGTAATTCCAGGGTTCAGGTTTCACTCTGCGGTCGTTGCGGGAGGAGGGACGGGCGAGCGAAGGTGGGGATTGTGGGAACCGCGCGAGGATAAAGAGCAGAGAGGGAGTCCTGCGGTTTGTCTGACCACTCCCAAATGCATCTTTGGCTTTCTTGCTACCCCCCCCCCCCCCCATCTCTGTCGGCCCGGCTGATGATTTAATCCGGAGAGTCTGCCCCCTCCCCAGCTACTCCAGAGAGAAGAAGAAGAAGAAGAGGAGGAGGAGGGAGGAAGAAGAAGAAGAAGAAGAAGAGGACAACAGAGCAGAGACTGCCGAGATGATCTGAGGCTTCACACACACACAGTGCCATGAGAAATGTAATTAAAAACTCACAGTTAATTGGCTTTTTACATGATAAAGCACAATCTTCTCATACATAAGTGAGAGCCTCTCATGGCCACAGGCCTGCCCCATGGCAAAGCAAACATACATTCCCTTTGTTGTTGAATTTTCAGAGCTAATCATCTTACATTTAATCTGAATTGGTGATTGTGCCGCGGCGGCCAGAAACCCCCCCCCCCCCCCACTTCTCTGCTCCATGTTTACAAAGCTGCACGGGGATTCTTGCAGTCGAGCGGGTCAACCCAGCCTTCAGCTTCTCAGTCTGAAAGAGACGCAGGTGAAGGTCTGTGTCCTGCTGGACGTCGTTGCAGGCGGTTCCCGCTTTGCATGTTTCAGCCCGAGGGGGGCCATCGGGGTCCGCGTCTGCCCCGGAGAGCTTCCCCTTATCACAGCGGCATTCTTGCCTGCAGTCCGGGAACATTATCCAGGAATCTCCGCCTAGTTGTCTCTTTAAGCAAATTTCAACTTTGAATGTCAAATCTGTGCAAAAACAGTTGGAAATGAAATGTTTCACAAGCAGCGGGCGGCTCGCTTTCCGCTCATCTCGCAGCTAAATGCTGAAGCTAACTTTTTTTTTTTTTTTTAATTTAGCAGATTAGCATTTTCGCTTTGTTTGGAAACGTTTGTGAGCCACGGACTCACGACTTCAACGTTTGAGTGTTCTCGTAGAGAGATTCGGCCAGAAATATTGCAACTGATCTGACTGTGAGAGGTCAGTGCTGCTGCTCTCTGGAGAAATCTTGTTCATACACGAAACTTTCAGCTATCTCCGTCTGTTTTTAAGGGTTTTTTGAGCCAAAGAACAAAACCAAAGCTAACTTATTATGTGAAGGGGGAAACGAGATCCAATTGGTTGCAACCAAATGCAACACGGATCCAATGAAATTGAAAACACATTTAAAGCTCAGATGACTGTTTTTTTAGGGGGCTTTTTGTTTTCATCACAGCAAATTCGACTGAAGAACGAGAGGTACTTGATGAAAAGACAGTCGAGCGGCACCTGCAGCGATCCGTGCGCCGCTCTCCGACAACAGCTCCCTTCAACGTTGCTGCCGTAAGTGTTTTGATCTGCCGTTCATTGCGCTGTTTCGTTTCCTACGTCTGCGTTTATTTCTTGCTCGTTCGGCGTAACCGGGTCGCTGCTGCGCTACAGTGACCTACTCAGGCTGAAAACAGTGAAACGGTTCCATTTGTGCTGTCCTGCGTGCCGAAATCTTTGATGAAACCTAAAACACATTCGTAAGAGTTTTTTTTGTCATTTCTTTGGTGTAATTGATGTGATAATAAAAGCTTCACTAACTGATCTGGGTCTTATTTTACAAAGAAACAAAAAACTTTCACAAAAAAGTTTCACAGTTTGATGATGCAAATTAGAAAAGTGTGCAATTCAGTAAATCTAGAGTCACTTTCTTGTGATGTCAAGTTACATCTTAACATCACGAGTTTAACTATCAGACCAGTGTTTTTCAGCTCTTGTCCGATAAGGGTTATCAATAAAGACGTAAATATTGAATTACTGCCGGAGACTCTCTGCTCTTTCCAGGCTTTTTCCTTTGTCATAATGCATGTTGAAAGTGGGTGAACACCCTCACTGTGTGCGCAGCATATCAGCTTCTCATATGACGGTGTTGGTTGTTGTCCGCATAGCAGTGGCCTCTCCCAGCTTCCACACTCACACAAGTTTTTTTTCCTCTGTCGAGCGCGGGCGCTCCATCTCAAAGTCCACGCGGCAGGCAATCCGTCCGGCGGTCAGAAAACAACGCGACGCCGGCGGGCCCTTTTACCGTGTTGTGATCGGCCGTCCCGGGGCCCCGACGCTGACCTGCGCGGGGTCTGACGCCAGCTCGGGTAGGTGTGGACCTCAAGGAAGACAAAGGGCACTCAGGGATGTGGAAAAGATATCCACTTGCTGTAGGGGCTGTGTTCTGCTCTGTATCACCTTACCTTACATAATTGGGCCCATACGAGAACCAAATGGCGCTGGCGGCGGCGCCTAACAGACCGAGCGGGGGCAGAGTTTACCGGAGGGAGACGCGGAGGATGTCACCCGTCACCTGTACTGTCCTCCCTCCCTCCCTCCCTCCCTCCCCTGCTTTGTTTTCTTGTTGTTTTTTCGTCCCGTCTCTGCGGAGCGAAATGGACAAACTGACTCATCTGGATCCGAGGGGCTTCTCTCCTCACTTCCTTCTTATTCTCCATGACACAATGGTAATTGGTGGGAGTGGGCGTGTGTGCATCTGGTGCAATAACCCCACCGCCACCCCTCGACGTCTAACCCCACTCCCCCCCCCCCCCCCCTCTTCATCTACCCAGCCCCCACCCTGTTGAAAGCTCATTAAAAGACCTGCTGTTAATGAGCTAGAGGGATCATAGAACTCCATTTTCGTTCGAGGTGGGGGTGGGAGAGGGGATGGGGATGGTGGGTGGGGGTGGGGGGGGCGTAAGGCCAGAGATGCTGGTGCAGAGGTTTTTTCTATCCTTAAAATGGAGTCAGCAATTATACCAACCCCTTGACACTCCCCACCCAGCCCGCACTGCCTCCGAACATGCCCGCAAACAATAACCAAACTGCTGCGCCCGCCCCCCCCCGCCCCCGTCCGACCCCGTACCCTGAGAAACACCGGTCACCCGTGTCCCATCGCGCAGCTCGCCGCACCCATCCACGGGCAACTCAAACACACGATATGGGTGACACTGGCAGACCTCCCCCCCCCCCCCCCCCAATCCTACGCCGCCCTTTCAGAATCACATTACAGTGTTTCGAGACAAAGCCAGAAACATCACAAGGATGTAAACAAGGAGTGAGGGTCCCTAATCCAAACACTCGCATTAAAAATTAATAAGTCAGCGCTGACTGTGGTCCTCAGAGGAACGACCCGCACCGACTAAGGCAACGTCCTGGTGAGAGGAGATACTTAAAAATAGTTTCAGACGCTTTTGTTGTCGCTCCCAGAATAAGGCGCAGAAAAGCAGCGAGGGGCAGAAAAAAAAGACACACAGCTGGGGGAGGAAACCAAAATAAATAAAAACAACTCAACAATGGGAAATATTTCACCTCAGCTCTTTATTGAGGCTCTTTGCGACAAAGACGATTACAAAAATGATGGTGTCGGGGTTTAACAAAGACAGCGGAGTGGCATCGCGTCACAGCAGCCAGCGGAGGCGATCGGCAAAAGAAGTGCGCACGTAACAGGGGCAGGCGGAGGACATCATCAATAAAACAAGGGCAGTAAAGACGAGCAAGAGCAAGGAGGTCAAACTATGTACAAAATATTATCCCTGAACAGTTCAACCGCACTCATCCATTCACGCGTCACTTTGACAACAACACAGAAAAGGTTTTTTCGTCTTTTTTGACCTGAATCCAGCGGAGATCAGAGTGGAAACACACAAAAAAAAATCGTCACAGAGAGAGAGAGAGAGAGAGAGAGAGAGAGAGAGAGAAGTCCACTCCGAGCCTCCGGTGGTTCGGTTCGGTTTCCTCGTCGCAGGCGCGCGGCGGCCTTTTTTTTTTACAAAAAACGATGCTCTGGACACCGGTCGGGTTCCAGTAGATGTGTCCCCTGAGGATTGATTCCCCCCCCCCCCTCCCCTCCCCGATATGTACAGACACAAAGAAAAAAAACCCCCCCAATACATTCACACAATTCGCTCGCTCAAGTGCTCACGCGGTTGCTTCCCAGAAAACTCCGCCAGTCGACGAGCTGCGACGCGCTCGTCTCGACCCTGTAGTTCAGCAGTGAAACAGACTTTTTTTTTTTTCCTTTTTTTTTTTCTCAGTTAAACGACATGCAGCATTCATAAATTAGGGAGAAAGTCCGGCGCAGGGAAACAAAATAAAAACTCTTAAACGGCTGCGAAAAAAACCCCCAAAAAAACACGCACCAGCTTCGAGCAGTCCGGCACTTTACAAATGTAAACAATAATAAAAAAAGAGAGATTATCGTTCGAAGAATGAGTACAAACACAGAGAAATAATATACACACCCGTTTCGACGTGACGGTAAAACTGCCGTTTTTTTCTTTTTGTTATGCATAGAAACTAATTCGGGAAAAAAAAAAAAAAACATCAGTAGGTGAGACTTTAGAGTCTCTGTATCCACATTTATACAAACGGAACGGAAAACCATCCATACGTACAGAGTCAGGAGCACAACCTCGCTTGGCCCCGCGAGCCTTGTAAACATTAAGTGTTGTGACAACCGACCACCTTTAAAAAGAGGACTCTGAGAAACTGCAGGCAGACAGTGTTTGGATTCATTTCACCCCCCCCCCCCCCCCACTCCGTGTGTCTGTTCAGACGTCTCAAGTCTTTAAAAGGTCTTCCCTAAAGATCAACAGCTTGGCAGCGCGAAACGACATCCCTTCTTCTGCTGGTGCGGAAAATATATTAAACGTCATTCTATGGCTAAACTTTTTTTCCCCCCCCTTTCTTTTTCTTTCTTTCTTTCTTTCTTTTTTTTTCTTCTTCTCCCTCAATATAATCTGTCATCTGTTACCCGACAGTTGAGATCTGCCTCCAGCTGTCCGGTGGGGACGCCAGAGACATAAATCGCACGTCGTTTTGCATCCTGCGCGGCTGCAGGGTGATCGGTTTCCTGTGGCAGTGTGTGCGGACTGAGGCGGTTCACTTCCTGTTCGCGAGCTATGGTAATCTCCCCGCTGAATGTCATGGCCTTGTTTTTCTCTGCGGTCAGAAGAACTGGAGGCTTTTCGCTTTCAAGCGGCGGCTTTGCATACGAAAAAGGTGAAGCGGGCGGGCGGGCGGCTGGCGAGAGGAAGAACAAACTGCCGCCTGCTGAAGCGTCGTCTTTCGACGCAGGTTTGCTCGACTGCGCTTTCGGGGTCGGGTGGGTTCTCTTTAATCAAATGAGTGACTCAGATCTTTTACGGCGCTTTGTTGTCGTTTTTTTGTTGGGGTTTTTTTTTTACTGTCCGTGAAGGAGCGAAAGTGTTCCTCAGGGCGCCGATGTCAAAGCCACGCTCGCTTCTGCGCTGCTCTCAGGTGGGAGATCCCCGACCGCGCGCGGACTTCCTCTGCTCTCCGCGCACTCCGCCTGGCTGCGCCCCTCCTCCGCCTCCACCTCCATGCTGCGCACCGCGTCGCTCTGCGCCTGGCCCTCCGCCTCCATCCGCGCCAGGCCGGCCTCCTCCGGCTCCTCCTCCTCCGCCGCCTTCGACGCCACCGCGTCCCCCTGGGCTTTGATGGCGGCCAGCGTGTCGGCGGCGCTGGCCTGGGCGTAGGCGCCCACGCTGGCGTGGCTCAGCCCGTGCACCTTCTTCAGGTGCTTCTCCAGCGTGGCGTAGACGGTGAAGGGCACCGAGCAGAGCCGGCACAGGAAGGACGCCTTGGCTCCGTGGGCGCCGTGGGTCTTCATGTGGCGCGTCAGCTTGGAGCTCTGGGCGCAGGCGTAGCTGCAGAGGCCGCAGCGGTACGGCCGCTCGCCCGTGTGGCTGCGCCGGTGCACGGTGAGATTGCTGCTGTTCCTGAACTGCTTGCCGCAGTACTCGCAGGCCTCGTCCTTCTTCTTCTTCCCGGTGGAAACCGTGGGAAGGCTGCCGCTGTTGTTGTTGTGGTTTCCGGCAGGGTTCGCGACGCCCGTGACGGCCCTCAGCTCGTTGTCCCTCTGCCACTCCTGCACCACCTCGCTGATTTTGGCCGAGCTCCACTCCTTCTCGCTCTCCGTCATCTCCCCCCGCTCGCTCTCCCACTCGCCGACTCCTCGCGCCCGCTCCCCCATCTCGGGACGCTTGGGCGTGCAGTTGCCGCTGGCGATGCCGCTCTCGCCGCTCCCTCCCGTCTCTCCGCTCTCCAGCGAGCCCTCGGAGGGGCTGGCACAGGGCGAGGCGTGCTGGGGCTCCCCGGGCCCCTCCGTCTCCTCCTCGGCCCCCTCCCCGACCTCCCTCTGGCGCTGGTACAGCCGCAGCAGCTCCCTGTCGGTCGGTCTCCCCTGTGAGGTCAGCAGCATGAGGCCCGACGCGATGGACGGGTGTTTGGGGAGGGACAGGTCGAGCTCGAAGGAGCCCGGCGCCCGCATGTCCGTGCCACCCATCGCCTTGGCCGCGATTCCAGCCGGCTGCATCTGGAACTTCCCCCCTCTGGCCCCCTGTCTTCCCAAGTCCTCCTCCGCCATGGCCGTCTCCACCGGCTCATAGCCGCTCCCCGCATCTCGGTGGTGGCTCCTTATGTGGCGAGCGAGCTGACCGCTCTGAGCGAAGGCCTGCCCGCACACCCCGCAGTGGTAGGGCCGCTCGCAGGCGTGAGTCCGGCGGTGGGCGGAAAGAGCTCGCAGGGACGGGAAGCTCTGGCTGCACAGCTCACAGTGGAAGTCGGCCTGGTGTGAGCCCGTCTGAGGGAAGGGCGAGGCCGCGGGCGGAGACGAGGACGGGGACAGGACCAAGCCCCCCGGGGAGCCTCCGCCGGCGCCGGTCCCCTCGGCCAGCTCCCTGAGGCGCACCGAGAAGTTCAGAGCCTGCACGCTGGCGGAGGAGGAGGAGGAGGAGGTGGAGGCGAGGTTTGTGGGGCGGGAACGGCCCACGCGCTGGACGGGGGGCTGAAAGGCCGACGCGAGCGCCTGGCTGAGGTGGCGCGGATCCAACACGGCCGCGGCGGGTTTGTGCTCTCTCAGACCGAACATCAGGCCACCGCCGCCTCCTCCTTCACCTCCTCCTGTGTCTGTGTGGTCCTCCTCGTCCTCCTGGTAGATGCTGAAGGAGTGCGTGTGCTGGGCGTGCTGCAGGAGCGCCCACGCAGACGGGAACACACGTTCACACTGTTGGCAGGTGAAGTAGGAGGGCTCGTCTGGCACTGGAAACAAAGAGACACCTTGCGATTAGTGACTTATATCGCAAACACACAAGGAAAAAAGAAGCGATCCAAGAATCACACAAAAATGACAGAAATTAGAAAAAAAAACACTTATTTTAGAGAAAGAACTGAACACCTCCAAATGTTCGAATCCATTAGCTCCACTGTTTCCCTCCTTTTAGCTCCATTTTAAGTTGAAATTAATTTCCTCACACAAATCACTGAAACTTCAGCTCATCGATCACGAAACACGTTCACTGCTCATCACGATATCCGAACATTTCGTCTGTGAGAGTGAATCCAAAAAAGTCAACAAAACAGCGACCGAAAAGTCCGAATAACGTCCCCGTGTCTGATGTAACGGAACTTGTCAGGGGGAGGAAATCAAACAGGACAAAGTTCTTTGAAAAATCGTTCCCAGATATTGTTCACTGCAAAGGTAGCACAAAGAATTGTTATTGTGAAGTTATCCCGGCTTGTATCAGAGCACTAAAACGCGGACTCTTATTGTGAAAAACATCTGAAATGGAAAAACGCCACTTCGGCTTTTCACTATTTTGCCGCAGAGACACTCTGATGATCGTTGCAGGTAATCGATGTGAAAACCAAAAAAAAACAACTAAAAATTGTTGAACAGGGTTGAAAGAGTTGAAGAAAATCTTTCACCGAGACGCAGTCAGATAATCTTTTATCATCCGAGAATAAAAACTAGCGTTTTCAGCGCGAGCGATGCCGAGTCTCTTCTCCAGCGACTCGAAGCCGCCACGGCCCTCGACGAGGAAGGTGGCTGATGGCGGCGGACGTGAATAGGATGGGGCGAAATGAAAAGTGTGTTGAAAAGTGTGACTCAAAGCAGCAGAACAGTTGGGGGGGGGGGGGGGGGGGGGTGGGGGGGGGGGCCGACGGAGTAGGCAAAGCGTGTCGCAAAGTACATCTGGAGATATTTTTATATGTGGATAGCTTTGTCTCTTAAAGCGAGAGCCACTCTCCAATTAAGCTGCAAATTGCTAATTAGCAGAACGCAGAAAACGAACACTTTATGCAAATCGGGCACTGACTCAGCCTGCTTGACAAATGAGGCCTTTCTGCATACATCAAAATTGGAAAGAAGATCCCCAAATTGAGGGGGGAAAACAGTTTTTTTTTTTCCCCACTTTTTTTTTTTTTTTTTTGCCTCCCTCTTTTGGAGAGGTTCAAAGCCGACTCTGGTATAAGCCTCTTTCATGTTTCCTCAAGTCAAATCCTTCTGTATTTTACTGGAGGGGGAGGAGAGTGAAGATGAAAAAGAGAGCAACTGTTTCTTTCTCTTCTCTCTCCCCCCCCCCCCCAACCTCTCCCGCTCCTCCCTCTGTCTGGAGACGCGAGGAGCGATGGTGCTCATGTCCTTTAACCTAGCCCGAGGAGAAACCCAGGAGAAGTTGAGATACTTCTCTTTAAAAATAGGGTGAAGAGTGAGAGCAAGGGGGAGGGAGGGAGGGAGGGGGGAGGGGGGGGGGAGAAAAAAGAAAAGAAGGAGCGCGATAGGTAGGTCAGGGCTCAGGAGATAAAAAAGAAAATGAGATAAAAAAGATTATAATGTAGTACGGGGGGCCAAGAGACACCACGAAAATATGTCACCCCTTTGGATTGTACTTGAGACCCATCCTCCAACCTCAGCTCTCCTCAAAGCCCCCCCCCCCAAAAAAAACCCGCCAAATCTTTCCCTGAGGGGGGGGCTTTTGTCTCGGGGTCCTGGAGTGAAACACAATACCCAGCCGGTTTCTCTTGCCTTCACTCTCTCTCTCTCTCTCTCTCTCACTCTCTCTCGCTCTCTCGCTCTCTCCTTGCCTTTTTTTTTTTTTTGTAAGGATTCCCATTTGGCCCGGGGTAGCACTTGAATATTAAGCAGAAGCAATAACTACTAATTAAAAATGCAGATTGGCTGGGAGCACTAACGAGCAGCAGGCAGAATCTCTTTTCCCTTGAGAGGCAGAGGGAGGAGAAAAGACAGGAAGGAGGGGAGGGGGGGGGCCGAGAAATTGAAAGAGGGCAAAGCAAAAGTGTGTTGAAGATTGGGAGGAGGGGGGGGGGAAGAAATGAGGAGGGGGTGGTGTTAGAGATGAGGAGGGGGGGAAAAAAAAAACAAACAAGGAGAATAAATAAAAAGGAATGAGACAGATGCACGCGGCTCTTCAGTAATCCATCCCGCCCCCCCCCCTCGCCCCCCCCTTTCTCTCCTCCGTCCTCGCCGCCTCGCTCTCGAATGCAGCCAGATAGGAGGAGGACCTGTCTGTTGTGGGGTAACTGCTCTTTCACTTTCAGTCAGCTCAGATGCTCAGTTGCTTTCCCACAAAGCGGCTCGCGCCCCCCCCCCCCGCCCCTCCGAAAAAATTAAAGCGGGGGGACGTCCTCTCGCTCTCGCAGTCCTGGCGGGCCGTCCAATTAAATCCACACCCGGCCCGGTTCGTCGTCGCGCGGCTCAAACTTCACGTCGGGGGTGGGGGGGGGAAAAAAACTTTTGGGGGGGGGGAACAAAACGAGCGGCGAGTCGAGGCTCGCTCTCGAGAGCTCCGAACAAATGCAGCCTACATTCTGGAATAAAAATTTAATCCAAACTTATCTACTTTTGCATTATTCACAAGCTGTCATGCCCCCCCCCCCACCACCACCACCACCACCACATCTCCTCCTTTGCCTGGTGCACGTGTCGAGTTTGTTGTATAATCCTGCAGGCACCAACTCACTAGACTGCCGCGTTGTGTCTGACGTAAAGCGAGAGAAAAAGAGCGAGAGGTGACAAACGGACGGAAAGAGAAGAAACCAGCGGAGGTTGTGGACAAACGGAAACGCTGCGAGCAGCCGTCCCTCGAGCGTTACACAAAGGAAGGAACTGCTACCGCATGCGTGTGTGTGTGTGTGTGTGTGTGTGCGTGCGTGTGTGTACATGACGGAGTTTCAACATGTGCCGAGGGGGCACTCGCACCCACTGTGGCAAGCCGCTTGACCTGTGTGCAATCTCACACCGCCTCTCTCGCTCCACCGGACCCCGATTCTACCACGCCGCAACTGCGCGACCTTCAAACAACTCCGACCTTTGGAGGGGGAAAAAAAAAAATAAAACAACAACAATAATATTGTTTTTTTTTTCCAGTGGACATGAGCGCTTCAGAAGGATTTTTTAATGAGGATTCGTGAATTCCTGATTGAGTTTTGATGGGTTCGATCCCCCGCCGGGAAACATTAGCGTTCACAGGAACATTCTCGCTGCTATCTTTCAAAAAAACAAAACAACAACAAACAAACAAAGAAATGAGCAGGAAACGTGTGAATAAAAAAAAAAAAGAGAGACCTTCAGTGAAATTAGTGCAGGGAGCGATTGGCTTTAGAGAGAGAAAACAGGGGGGGAGGGGGGGAGTGGAGGAAGAGGAGGCGAGTGGGATGAAGGAAAGGCAGGGGAAAGGAGGAGATTCCCAGGAGCTCAGGTGGCTCGGCCTGGGGCAGAACAGTGGGAGATAGCGGAGGAGCCGCACATGATGCAACGTCCTCCATTACAGTGTCATGACAGCGCGCGCGCGCGCAGCCCGGCGATCTGCCTCTCATCCCCCCCTCTTCTGACCATTTCACGCCGCGGTGCAGAAGTCCCGCCGCCAGTCCGCCTGCACCTCGACCCGTGGAGCCCAGAGACACGCCGAAACGTGCTCTTTTTTTTGGGGGGGGTGGGGGGGGGCGGAGAGACGCCGTCGTCCAGGAGGCGGTGGGTGACGGGGGCTGGAGAAACATGTTTACCTGGCCACTCCACCCTCAGAGACTGACAGCCAGGGAGATGCGAAGCAGCTCTGGAGCTCAGGTGCTCGCTGAAGAGTCCCCTGGGACCCCCGGTGGCCCTCCGAATGTTCCTGACGCCTCTCCTTTCCACACAATTAGCCGGTGCGTCACTAACTCACGCAGGTCTACTAATGGCAACGGCGAGCTAATGAGCTGGACTCGGGAGGGAGGAGTGTTAAAAGACGAGGAGGGCGGTTAAAGGGTGGGAAAAAAATAAAACAAAATAGAGTCACTAATTAGCAATCTGCCTTCCTCCTCCTCCTCCTCCTCCTCCTCTGCCACTGCTGCTTCTTCTTCTTCTGTCTTTTTTTTTTCCCCAGCACTCACCTGCTTTGCTCAGCTCAGCCTTCACCTTCACGCCGGGCTCCTCCCCCCAGACGCCGTCCTTGGCCACCCCCCTCCGCAGCTCGATGAAGCCCGGCCCCAGGAGCTCGGCGCCGCCGCCGGCCGGCGGCCGCCGCACTCGGCTGGCAGGTGAGGGGGGTGTGGCGCTGGCGCCGGGGGCTCGGCTGCGGGCGCCGCAGCCGCCCTGCTTGTGCTGGATGAAGGCCAGGATGTGTGCGAGGGGGAAGGCCTGGCAGCACTGGCCGCAGGTCAGGAGGTCGCCGCCCTCGTCGAGCGGCCGGACCTGCGGAGGGGGAGCGGGCGGGGGAGGAAGGTGGTCTCCCGGTGGACAGGTGCCCCCTGCTGCGTCCATTTCATCTGCAATGCAAAGAAGAAAGACCCAAGGTTCGTTCATCGCCGTGATGAAACATCAGCAGGAACGGAATCCTGACAAGCTCGGTCCCAGCGAGAGCGTCCTTCACTCGCTCCACTGACCGACTTTGAAGCAAACTGTCGTTACGATCGAACCAAAGTCTGAGGCGACACATTGAAAACGCGAGAAATTAGAAAGAGAAAAATCCAACAAATTTGGATTCGAAACCCTAAAAACAACAAACACAGATTCTCAATGAATTCTTTAATTTGAACAATTAGACGATGTTCTGCAGCGGGTGCGGAGGAATGTATAAAAACACTGTATATTTGTTGAATTCTGTGTTATTGTGAGAGACCATTTAAGTAATTTAAGGACAAAAATGGGTGTTTTGGTTGGAGCTCTCTGGTTTCATTCACTCTATTCGTTTCCCTGCAGTTGTTTTCTTTCTGTGTTTCGGAGGCGGACGCTATTTTTCCCCCCACAAAACTAGAAACTCCGTTGCCTTCTGGCCTGATCTTATTTCACCCTCCATCGAGATGTTAATACAGGAGGAAAACATCTGTCACATCAGGCAACGCGGAGCGCGAGAGTGCCTCCGCGTTTGGATCCCTGCACACACGTTTTCACAAGCGACTCTCCGAGTCGCCGTGACCTCGATAGGAGCGAGACGGCGGCGGGCGATCGGAAGCGCTTCGTTCACTTGTGGAGCGAAGAGCAACGAGGCCAATCAGCCAACACTGACCACTTCCTTTCAGCAAGCACCAGCTCTGCCTGAGGCTGCGGCCAGACTGTCCATCTCAGCACAAACTGCCGCCTCCAAACGCGTCCATGTGACTCAGACCGAGCGCTCGCTCCTCTAATGACTCAAATATAAAAGAGTCTCAGATCAGATTGAGGCCGAGGGTTTTTTCTTTTCTTTTTTTTGTTTCTTTCACCTGTCACTCGAAACGCAACGCTTCCTTCGCAGCCGCAGGCCGCGGGAGTTTCTCAACAGGAAGTGGATTGCAATAAAAAAAAAAAAAAAAAACAGTGGCTGAAGGTGCTTGAGATAAGAGGGGTTTTTTTTTTCCTGTGTTGACAACCTGCACAGCTCATCTGATTACACGCCGAAAACTGGACAAACTTTTTAAACGCAGTTCGAGGAGAGCTTGAAGCAGAGGTTGAAGGCCAACCGCTGGAGAGCTGGTGTAACCTCTGGGTATTTCCTCAGAAAGTCTCAGGCCAGGTAAGCAGAGGGGGGGGGGGGGTGGGGAGGAGGAGGAAGAGGAGGAGGAGGGGGAGGGGTGGGGGTCAGAGAGTGTATTGCTCAACGCCATCATGGGCACACCTTGATGCGTTGGCCTGGATCCACCTGCCCGGGCTGGGGCCCGGTGACCACAGAGGACAGGTACAGACAGTACAGTCTGAAGTCGGATCTCGCCAGTTGTTACTCAAAAATGTCACTTTTCCTGTTTCAGGGCTGCGCTGGTTTGTGCAGGCTTGCAAGGCGCGGTTACCACTCATGCACTCTTTCTCACACACACGCACACGCACACGCACACACACACACAGAGAGTTGAGTCAAGGCCTGTGGTCGCAGCAGACATGCACCACTGGTCTCCAGTACAGAACTGTACAAAAAAAAAAAACAACCCAAATGCAGTTCAACTTTCTGTCCTCGTTTCTCTTCAACTCTAATCGAAGAGCTCCCGGTCAGCCGACCAATCACACGAACAACAGCCCGACTTTGCGACCTAGACTGTAGTTTTGCAGTTGAGTTGTTGTTGTTGTTGTTGTTGATTTTTTTCAGAATAATATTCATTTCTGACTTATTAAACTCAAGCCACTGGCGTGGCGACAATCCGCGCCGGTCCGGCGCGGAGGGGAAACTTGCAAAGTGTTGCAGACAAAGCGAGAAACTTGATCGTGGAAATATTAATCATCGTGTTCGGACCTGTAGTCACAGAGAGCAGCGTGCCAATAAACCGGTCCTTCCTCCTGCACGGCAAACCGCTGCACACACACACACACACACACACACACACACACACACACACACACACACACACACGGACAAACACGACAGCGATCACAACGAGCCCCTGTTTCAATATTTGCCAGGAAAAGTCCGCACACAACATTAAAGCTCCAAATTGGTTTGATTGGATCAACACTCGGACACTTGTGATTAAAACCTCCGAAGGGGGGACCGAGCGGGAAAAATTAAAATAATAACGCGTTAGTCTGAAATAATGAAGCTGGTGCCCGCGCGCACTCAGCCACGCGTAAAATGTAAATTCAAGAAAAAATTGTGGAAGGAAAGGTGTTCGTTTCAGTTTGAAGCGTTTGGGGTTTTTTTTGTCCGGTCACTTCGCCCCTTCGTCCCTCCCGGCTTACCTTGAATTGCACTCAGGTGCTGCGGTCTGCTTCCAAGTTTGCGTCTGGACATCGCGCCGCGCGCTTGACACCGCAAAGGGTCCCGAGCAGCTTCAAACCCCCGGCAGAGAAGGAAAAACCCAAACCGAAAACAAAACAAACAAACAGCGACCCACGGCAGGTCCAGGTGGTTCCTTTCGGGGGCGGCGAGGTAAAGTGAAGCGGCGGCGGCGGCGGCGGCGCGGACGGAGCGACGAGCACCGGGAGGCTGGCCTCCTGTCTGGACTCGCTCTGAGCGGCAGTGAGGGCTGCGTTCAAGTTCACGCTGCTTCCCCAGCACGCACGCACCGGGCGGAGGGCGAAAGGGGGCATGGGCGACTGAAGGCACCGCCCGCCCGCCCGCGCCGCTGCCTCCGCTCCTCCGACCCTGACCCCGCCCTCACCGCGCAAGGTAACACGAGTTTGTGGCACTTCTCGGTGCCTCTGCTCGCTTCTGGCTTTTTGAGGCTTTGATTACGGAGCTTTTTAAGCGCCTGTTTCAATCAATGCGCTGACATTCAGTAGCAAGAGTCTGCAGCCCTCCACAGAGAGAGAGACCACCTCTTATTTTAGTGGCCACATTTACACTTGAAACTGATCAGAAACCAGAGAAAGCATTTCCCTCTCGTCTGCGGTGGTCACTGGACAGCTGGACATGGACTAAAAAAACAACAAAAGAAGAGGATTGTTTTCTCTTGAGTTAAACTCGGAAAAACAGCAGAGCAGCGCTGATGTGTCGCCCCCAACTGATCAAAACGACACAGTGCAGGAACAACCTGAAAACACCTTCAACCTTCCCACTAATTCACCTTTATTAGACTGTAATGAGCTTTCATCGGTGACAAATTGCTGAGAGTTTCGCCGCTCATCTCTTTGTAAGATTTATGAGTCACAAAGTCCGGACAAAAAATAAAGGCAATTATGTGATTTTAAGGGGAAGTTTTATTTCTTTTCTATTTAACATTTCACATTGCTGAGAACAAAAAAAGGAAAAGTAGTTGGCGGTTGTTAACCGGCTGGCTGAGTCCAGAGTACAAAAAGAGCAATCAACGGTTTTATTCAATTGCATGACTTGACCTGATTTCTGGGAGGTTTCTAACAGATGTGTATAAATATTCTGTACATCACTTCATGACATTTGTTTTATAAATGGTACTTTGTGTGAGTAGTCTTGGTTGAGAAGATACAAGGTTTAACTTCAAGTACTGCTGAGTAGTTTGTACTTGAAAGGGCAATAGAAGTCTGAAGGTACGTCCACACTGAGAAGAAATAAACGGAGCGAGCATGCAGAGGTGAAGAAACCAGAGACAAATTTAATAAAGGGGGTCTTTACAAAAAAAAGAAGGCGGAACCGAAAAAAAGCAGGTCAAACACAGCTCGACTGCAACAATCAGCCAAAGAATCAGTCAGTCTCACACTGAGTATCAATGAAGAGTCTGAGCAAGGGATCCGACGGCGACTCCGGCTCCTCAGTCGCTTCGGACGTCTGCCAAAGGCGAGTCGAGTCCACGCGTCCCCGACCCGTGTTTCAGTACTTGTAATAGGGACTCCGTGAGCGAGAACGCGATCTCCTACAACACAGACACACCTCAGTGTACAAACAGGCAACACATCTCACACTCACATTCACGGGATCGAGAAGAAGCCGTCAGGTGCAAATCCAGCTTCATCAACGATACAAGGGCAGATTTATTCATCGGGAGTCTCAACCAACTCGACCTCATCAGTGTTTATGTTTGATGAATATTTTTTCTGCTGATTGGTCACATCACTCCTCAGACAAGTTCAACTGGATCCAGTTCAATTGGCTGAACAATGCCGCTCGAGGCCTCTCGTCTTATTTGCATATTACACGGTACAGCTTTGGAGAGAACACTGGCCAACCACTCAAAGGAGCTCCGGCTAAGCTCCGCCCACGTGGATCGTTTCATAATTATGCGTTTCTTGTGATCTGCTCTGAGGTTATCAAAAGGAGAATTAAAACAGAAGACCTTTATTCTTGAATGAGGAGCGGATCAATAACACTGCATTTATTTAGGCGTGATTGAGACGAACTGAACTCCTCCTCTAAGCAAAGTTATGAAACCAAAACAAAGTGAGCATGTTATTAGGAATACATGCTTATTGTTGCAAACATGACATTATAATTTGGCAGCAGATGGAGGTCAGGTAGTTTCAGTTCAAGCTGAACGACGAAAGAGCAAACCGAGTGTGGCTCCAGTTTGAAGCTGGTCCGATTGTTTGTGGGACGTAATCCGACGTCAATTTCCAAACATTTCTCCACAGTTTCCTCAAAGAATAAAGTAAAAATGACACCCGAAGGTACATTTTCTGACTGTTAGCCAATTGTAGGATGTCACCACACCAATGTGAAGTGTAAAGTCTTAAAAATCAGTAAGTAACACGATGAAATATTTCCATTAGGAAGGAAAAAAACAGCTTGACGTGATATCAGTTGAGAGCTCGCCGAAAAGGCTGCTGTGGTCGCTTTTTCAAGGGATGGATTTTACTGTAAAGATTAAAAAGCACTGAAGAAATTCATTCTAATTCTTTGTTCACACTCGTCCTCTGACTTCCCTTAAAGCAAAGCGTTCGCTACTGATTCTGCAGGCTTGCGATGAGCCTGCGAGATTCCAACTGTGTTAAGATGAGAATAAAAACACACATAAATCATTTTGCTTCATGAGAGCCGAGCGGATTCTTGCGGCCGTTCACATACCTTCTGTGTGAGTTGTAGTCTCGGTCTGCAGGAACAAACGACACAGAGACGTCGTGAAAAAACAATGGCGTGCCACAACATCCTAAAGCTTATAAAACCTGACCGAGCAGATCAGACGCAGGCTGGACTGATTAAATATTTTGGCCTCTGAAACTTTGAGTAAGCAAAAGCCGCATACGGCACACACGCCGAATGCCACCCTTGCACAAGGTTTATGAGGGAGTTGAAACGACTGCTGCTCATTAAAAATGTAAAGTCTCACCATGTTTGGAAGGAGACGGCGAGTGGCTCTGTCGCCCGTACTGTCGCTCCCATTCGTCCCGCTCTTTCTCCCGACGCTCGCGCTCCCTGAATGCACAGCCCCAGGGTCAGACAGTTACAACACACAGACACACACACACATCTACACACACTTACTTCATGCGGATCTTGCGAGCCATGGCTCGTAGCTCGCCTTCCCGCTCCTGCGGGAGACAAAAAAAAAAAAAAAAAACAGCCAGAGAAAAATGAGATTGAGGATAAGAGAGTCCCGTTGGGCGCAAATTGTAACAACAAACAGACACGAACGGCCACACACCAGCCGTGTGTGCGCCTGCTGCTGGATCTTCACTTGAGCGGCTTTTTTATCCGCCTTGGCTGCGCGGGGACAAAAACAAAGTCCAGTGGAGATGTTGAAACATGTCAGGCTTTCGACATGGAGAGTTTGCATCATTACAGGTGTCTGAGGCGCCTTTCAGTGTGTTTGCTGTTTCTTAACTCTAGCCTGAGTTGTTACTGAGCGAAGCTTTCCTGACTCAGAGTAATGAAATTTCCTCAAACAAGATTGCCGCGGTACAGTTCATCACAGAAAGAAGACATATTAATTAACATTACATCACTATTCACAACACAAGCAAAAGTTCTGACGCTGGTAAATCTGGAACTATTACAACAAACGCGTCAGAAAACTACAAAAAAACATGTCTCCCTGCACACGTGTTGAGTTGTTTTATTGACATGTGTTTTCCAGAAACTGTCCGTAGTTCTCGGCTCGGCTGTACTCACATTGCTTGTTGAGCGCCTTCTGCATCCGTAGCTTGAGCCGCTCCTGAGGGGTCATCTTGGCCTGCTGGTGACACAAGTGTGTTAACAGGACAGAAAGACAGCCTCACAAATAAAGTGTCTGTGAGAGTGTGTGTATGCATGAGATCGGAGAGGAGTGAGCTGTTAAAAAAAAACAAAACAAAAAAAAAACTCGATACTATCACCTTTATGCACAGTGGCTGGTGGAGACAGAAGAAGGCGACAGATTTAATAAATGCAGGTGGATTTGTCAGGTACAGTGGCTTTGTAGGCTCTGTGTGTGTGTGTGTGTGTGTGTGTGTGTCTGTGTGTGTGTATTTGCAGGTGGAAACTGTTGCTACAGTGAAGGTCCGGTGGCATTCATCCGTACATAATCAAGCAGTGTGTGTGAACACTGTCATAGAGATAAAAGAGGAGGGTTGAAGGAGGAGCAGGAAGGAAAGAGAGAGCGGTCAGGAAAAATAGAGTCGAGCAAGTTCAGGTCCGGCGAGTTTGGAAAGTTCAGAGAGAGCCGGTAGCGTTTTTTTTTTTTTTTTTTGCCGCGGACACACCCATCGCTGGGCTGTTCAAACCTGGCCAGGCAAGAAAAACTGCAGGTCACAGCGCTACAAGCAAACCTGAGACACAAGCGAGCTCGTAACTTCGAGTCTGTCCGACTGGGCTGTTCACATTTACTCGAACTGCGTCGTCTCTTCCAGGAAACGATGGGAGACAACAGGGTCACGACAACCCAAAAATTTGGAGTTATGCAACAACTAAATATTTCACTCATTTTCAAGAGAACTGCTCGGCTTGCTCGGAAAAAATAAAACTGGTTTCTCTTTTGGTTTTTTTTCACCTTTCCAATATCTGACTAATTCCTGAACTCTGCAAGATGGACACAAAGCAATACAAGACAGTGTGTTGATCTCACTATTGTTAAAAAAAATTGCAATATAACAAGTGTTTAAAAGGAAAAAAGAATTCCTCACTTCTTTGAAAGACCAGTGTGGCGTCACACTGCAGTGCGCCGAGACTCGGAACAGGTATAAGGACGCTCTCTCACTCACATGTAAATGTACAGAGCGCAGACATTCACCATCCAGACTAGAAGCACCACAAAGACGAGGAAAAACACACGGAGAGGAGCTTCCATGTTCACTTCGTTCAGCAAACATTCAGTCATTTGTGGGCACGAAAGTTGTAATTTCAAAAGAGACGCGAGGCTTCGACTGCAGGGAATGTCCACTTTTTGAAGGTGTGTGTGTGTGTGTGTGTGTGTGTGTGTGTGTGTGTGTGTGTGTGTGTGTGTGTGTGTGTGTGTGTGT
>JASSRZ010000016.1:5689813-5701915 GCA_032164315.1 Malacoctenus gilli
TGTGTGTGTGTGTTTGTGTGAGGTGGGGAGGGGGGGGGGTATTTGATTCTGTGTGGTCATAAATGGCTTCTACATCCCAGCCTGGTGGACAACCATGTCAGCCTGTCAGGGATGAGGGAGGCGTAGGCTTTAGCAAGAAACCCAGCTAGATCAAATTCTTACTGACTTTGGCAGCTCCCGTCTCTTTACCACCCGGAGTGTCAGGCCTGCAGACCAAAGGGAAACAAACGCAGAGGTGAGCTGAACGTCTCCATCCCTGCAAAACTACCCAGTCTTGAACGCAACTTAGCGCTGAGCGGGGGAAGTGCTTCAAATAATCGCAAGGAATGTTTTTAACAAAATGATTCCTGTTGGAAGTTCATAAACTTAAAAAAACACTTGTTTAGAAATGTATTAAAAAAACATTTTGAGATACGTTGTGTTGTATTTTCAATATAATTACAACGTTTTTTAATACAAGTTGATAGTTTTTTCATGCTCTTACTTTCTTAGCTTGTCAGAGACAATGATGGTAGCAGCCTGGGCCCCTCTGTGAGCAGGGGAGGGACTATGGCGGCTGGGAGACTGTGAGGGACTCCTGCTGAAGCTCTCCCCCCGGCGGTGTCCCCCGCTGCCTCGACCTCCCCGTCTCGAACTGCCGCCCTGCCGTGAACTGGAGCGGGATCTAGAGAGGAAAGACGAGGGTTTGGGTCAGCGATCCGAGGTGCCGATCTGGAACGGTGACACCGACAGGGGGCTCGATCCGACCTCGTCCGTCTGCGCGCTGAGTATCGCCTCCTGTCCCTGTCTCGTTCCCTGTCCCGGTCTCTGTTGGTGGATCGCGATCGGGTCCGCTCCCGTCTCCTCCACGACCCGGCTCCCCCGCTCCCGCCTCGACCTCTGGAGTAGGACCTGGAACGCCGCCTCGAGCGAGAGCGGCTGCGGGAACGGCGGCCGTCCCTCCCTCCGCGCCCCCGCCGGGCTCGCCGGGAACGAGACGATGAGCGAGAGGAGGACCGAGATGAGGAGCGAGAGGAGGAGGAGGTGGGGGAGCGGCTGGACGACGACTTTCTTCTCCTGAACAAAAACAAACACAGTGGATGAAAAACGACTGCACCCACAGCACCTAAAAGCTCTAATCAATAGACCTGCTTCTTTGCATGTTCTGTATCAAAGTGTGAACACCAAGGATTCAAGTTGTACTTATATAAGTACTATAACAACTCATGCATATTACCACTATGAATTGTGCACATTAAGATTATTATTATTATTATTATTTTCGTTAGGCACATGCATGGCGCAACAGGTCTCATTTGTTAACCATGATCCACCTCATTGGGCACAAAAATCAATCAGTACTCTTTGTGCAGCTCTTGCCGTTTGTATAAGCAACCAAAGAAAAGCCAGAGGAGGGAAAGTTACCGACCGGGAGCCCCTGCTATGACCTGCAGAGTGCTGCAAGTTGGAGGGGGCGTGGCCAGAGTGAGAAGCGGCTGCTTGCGTTGCTGCCGCTGCTGCTGCCGCCGCCGCCGCCGCCGCCACCGCCTCGTCATCGCTGCCTCCGAAGCTGGTGATGAACGTGATCTTCTCCGGACCGGGAGTGCGAGAGCGCGAGCGCGACTCAGAGCTGGACTCTGACTCGGGCCTGAAAAAAAAAGAAAAAAGGATATGACCAATCAGAAAGTGATGTCTGAAAAATTGCAACGGGAAACGAGAAATCATGAAAGAAAATCCCACAACAGGAGGAAATCTCACCGTTTGTAGGGATCATATGTTGGGCTGTCTCTCCGGGCATAACTGTGAAAGTACAGTAAAAATGACTCACATATTCAAGATGGTTTCGAGTTAAAATTAAGATTTACTCAAGTCGTAATTTTTTTATTTTACCTCGGTGGGCTGATCTGTCTTCCTTTTAGCCTCTTCTCCCTGAACTCCCTCCTCTGCCTGCGAGAACGTCGACCCTGACGCGAACACAATCATTCGAAAAGTTACAAAGCTGCAAACTGAACGACAATAATTTTTCCTGCGTCTGTGTGTTTGATCTTACGGAATACATGGCTTTCTCGGCCTCCAGAGCTTTGGCATGTTTGATGGCCTCCACCTCCTCCTTGTCCTTCCTCAACATCCTGAAAAGAAAACGACGATACGAAGGCGCACCAGTAAACTTTAGTAACACCTCATCATCCTGGATTAGCCATCATGATGCCACTTACTATCAATGACGTGACTTACCTCACAAAGTCTCCTTCAGCCATTCCATATGGAGTCGCCATTTTGTTGAGGTCCAACACCTGCTCCTGGTTCAGCTCGTCAACATCAACCTCCACATCTGTAGATAAGTGAAGAAAAGGCAACACATCGGACGTTTTTACGAAGGCAAGTGTGTCTGAATGGTTGAGCCTCATCAGCGGCGATCCCGTTTCCTCACCGATATCCGGGATACCCTCGTCCTCCTCTGATTCGCTGTTTTCCGAGTTGTCTTCGTCTTTGTCGGACGGGGGATCGGGCTCCGTCACTGTGCTGTCTTCATACGTGTAGCCAATTGTCGCTTTCTTCTCAGCCAGCCTGCACAACGTGACAGTGAGGTTACAGTCTGCACAAAGTCTCCAAGTGAAACGGAAAAAATATGAATCACTGCTACAAATGACATCTGGGATTTCTGCAGCATTTCAACGTGTAAATGACATACTTTTTCTTCTCATCCTCATTTGGTTTAGGAAGGCCACCGTAGAGCTCATCCAGGTAGATCTGGTATAAACACTGCTCCTCCGAGACTGTGGGAGGACAGCAGGGAGTTAACAAGCACAACAAAATATACCCACTGAGAGCGGGTTAACAGACTATTATGGTCGCATTACACATTCGAGTGCAGCGGTTATTGCGCTCATGCTATTTGCTCGTGTGAGTTGTTAGAATGGGAAAAACACGGCGAGATTTTGAGTCAATACTCACTGTTGGCAAAATCATTCTGCACCAGGCCTCTGTAGCGCTCGTAATTACACTTCCTCTCCTCCATCTCCTGCTCTGGAGTGCTGTACAATGAGAAGGTCGTTTATCATATTTACCACTTCACTTTTTATTCAAATGCGAACATCGAGAGCAACTTTAGCCCCCAGTGAGAGAAAAAAAGCACTTGACTGGAAGGATGATCTCAGCCAAAGCACTTAACCGCAGTCCTTTCAACGTAGATTATCAATGAGAACTCCTTCAAAGACACATTTGTGTTGTCAACAGCCACCGACTGTAACTTTAACCAGAGCAACAGTAAAGAAACCATTCATACGGAGATGTATTAATGCAAAAAATCATAAAGGGAAACACTGCAGATGTTGAAAATTAAGTGAATGTTCTGCCTAAAATTTTTATGACTAACTGACTGAATCACTCCGTTGCATATGTGTAACGTACAGCTACACCATACAAATTAGACACGCCACACATTTATTTCTAAGCTGTGGTACGGCAAAAACAACTTCATTTTGAATTTTATCAAACAAATCAAATCAGCAGCATATCCTACAGAAGCTCAAATGTGAGGAATTGAGCATTTTGTGATAAAGCAAGCATGAAATTACACTGGGAACTGTTTTGACTCTCAAAAAGTGAAGCAACTCACGATGTGCTGAGAAGTGGAGGCGTGTAGGTGGGGATGTAGTCCAGATGAGCCCTGACATCAAACCTGTCAATCATGTTGTTGGCATCACCCTGCCAAGGCATCCTTTACCGTAGAGCGGAGAGAAAAAGTACAAATGGGATGAATAAAAATTCAGAAGCGTCTGGGTGCGAGTGGGGTCGATAAGACGTGGTCTTGCGCTCACATGTTGACAGGGCTCTCTGCAGCTAATGCCACAGCAGGATCCAGATGGATCTTGTAGGCACGGCCGTGGACTTGGAGAAACTGGGCAGGATCTTTTTTCTGCCAGGGCAAAATGACACAGTTTAAATACAACAAAAGACAAGATCAGACCACTCTAAAAGGAACTAACAAATACTACACAAAAGCTACTGTTAACTTCTCCATAAAAACTTCCAATCATCTACTAAATAAACTTTGGCACATCAGGCACTGTGAAATCTTTCGTACAGATATTTTAGAGCTACTTCTTTGTTTATTGGTCCCTGAATATTAAAGTTTGCTCCAAAGGTCAGTTATGACAAGCAGCGGCGAGTAAATCACCGGACACTCACTCGGATTTCAGGCAGCACGGCCGTAGCGACACGACAAACTAAACTGTTTATTTCTATGAAGAACTGAGCCAGAATATGAAGTTTGCCGTACTATTTTCTCGTAGTACTCCCGCCGGCGTTCGCCTCGGCGTTTGTAGTCCACCATCATGCCACGAAGCTTTCGCTCGTGTTTGCGGGCCTCCTGCCACATGACGGCTCCGCTGGGGGTGGGGGCGCGGCGGGGCACGGCTGCTGCAGAGGGGACGAAAGAAGAAAAGGATGAAGGGTCAAAAAAGCAAACAAATTAATTTCTGGAATGCAAAATATTTCAAGTTTGTCAACCTTTATATGCCTTGACTGCATGCAAATATTGAAAATAAAAATGATTTGACCACGTGTTTCCCTGGAGGTGTTTGTTTTCATCAAGAAAGCATGAACAGATTTCACAAGTTTTTCAAGCTGATTTTTCTTCTAATATATTTCCTGAATATGAAAAATATCCCAGCCTTTTTTTGTTGAAGTGTCTAATTTTTTGGAACAATTAGGGGAGATATTCATTTGTACAGAGGGTAGTTTGCAACACTTACATTACCTTTACTGTACATGAGTTTTAACTTTAGTGACACTGTCCCTCTGGATGCTCCATTTTGGTCCCATCGTACACAACAGGTCATTGAGAGACTTTAAATTTAACCAAAACAGGGACACTGCATTGAACAGACATTTACATGCTAACAAGCTAAAAACAACAAATACACTCATTTATATACCGGTCTAAAAATGACACAAACTAAGTCCCCAAAAAGTTACCAATGCAGTCCTAAAGGAAACAGTAGAACTAATACTATTTCTGTATGTTTGCAATGCACTTGTAAGTAGGTTAGTTTTATAATGTTGAAGCAATGTGCCACTTTCCCTGTGATTATTTTCAGGTCAATCGCAGTCCAAAGATGCAGAGCTAATAATGCTAACTGCCAAACGTTCACAGTCAGGCTGAAGAGTGCGCAGCTGTTCACTAGAACTTACCGATTCCCTTATTGTTGAAAGTGTGGCACTTACACCTTATACATTGATCAATGTCAAAGTGTTGTAAGTTACCACCACGTATTTCAAAACATAGCACTTGAATGCGTAAGAAGCCTGGGCCTGTGCAATGCTGCCTTGCTGCTAGCTCGTTAGCATCACCCCCTAGCCTAGCCTAGCCTAGCGCCAAGGAACACTATACCTTTTGAAAAGAGCTTCGTCACAACACCACAAAACAAGAGATATCTGCACGGTGCGTTTTGTATTGTCTTATCATTCCTGTGTACCTGTTTTTCTGACCACCAACAAACACTTGGGTAATTTCGGCTTGCCGAAGTCGACGCTGACGGAGTGGCTTCACACGCCTCCTCATGAGCCTGCAACTGACTTCTGCAGTACCGAGCTCATCCTGTGGGAGGCACCGCAGGCCAACCACTCATAAGAGGCGGCCAGCACCGTAGGAGAAGAGCCTTGCTGTCGCTGTCGCAAAGCAACAAAAAAAAATGCGGGCGCAACTCTCCACTTGGTGTGCAAATAAACAGGGTACTTCAACATAAAAGAGCAATGACACAGCAATTGACAGCAATCAGTGCCGGATGGGAAGCTTAATCGTGACCTAAATTTGGTAAATCATATGACTTGCAAGCTGTTTTTTTGTGCCGTGTAGCAAATCAGAAACGCGAATTCCAAGTTATTTGAAACGTCTGTTTTAATAGCTGTTTAAATTATTGCTTTCACCCACTCTTTCCATTTAATATACTGTTCCAATCTTTTCAAATCTGAATTTTTCACGTTTTCTGAAAATACCAGTAAGAGTCCCCACAATGTTTCTGTTGTGTTAAAATAGAAGTGTTTCATCGGCCACAGCAGTTTTCTCCCCAAAAGATTTATAGCCCAATGTGGGTTCCTTGTGGAAAAGCTGCCGAAAATAATGCATTCGATCGATTCTGATAAAAGTTTGTGAAGATGTAACGCCAAGCATCCAAAAAAGTAGTTTAAAACCGTTTTTCCTCTTTGCCACAAGGTGTCACTGGAGGACAGGATTCAATTCCGAAGAACCACCGCCTCAATGCTGTGATGGAATGAAGTCGCAGGGTGGTGCAGTGGTTACCCTTCTGTCCAGCCAGTTGGCATAAATAATCCTGGTTTCGTTGCGAAATACTGGTTCATATGCATTGGTCCTCATGTGGATGATGGACTTTTAATGCTTACATTAAAAAAAAATCTGTCTTGGTTTACGCTTCAGATTGTTCCTCATTTGTTTTGAGGACCTGCTGGCAGGCAGGAGAGTCCAAAGCAGTGAAAGTCACCAGACTCTGAGATTGTGGTTGATGACAATGTGTGAAGGGAAACATCTGGAAAGCAAATATATATTAAATCACTATTCGGTAGAAAAGTGTTAAATGAACCCTGGACAACGCTTTTCTGGTTGACAGCCCAAATTGAATGTAAACTTTCCCATCAGTGGGTGTGATCACAACATCCTGTGGTGTAGGGCAGGTGGAGAGAAGAGTGTGTGTGGGTGGGTTTGTGTGGGTGGGTGGGTGGGGGGGGGGGGTGTTCACGACTGCAAACTCGATTTCCCACATTTCCTTGTGACCAGCAGGGTGACAGGATGCTTGTGTTCATTTCCAGCTTGTCGCCGTTTCCAGAGGCCAAATGTCACATTTGTCCCATCCATTCGTGTATCGACTATCTCGGTTGCGACCTTGCAATCCCTTTACGCTGCTGCATATCGCGGAACCTTTCCTTTCACACACTGCCATTTTGCTTTTTGCCATCCATCATTTCAAAATCATCTGACTTGCATCGCTGTGTTGGATTTAATCTCGTGCGCATTCCCGAATGACAGTTTTGTTCTGGGTTTATTTTTGTTGCAGCTGCTTTGGGAAAATCCCAAACTGCATGTCAGCCATCAGAGCCAGTTAGTTATTCACAAAATTTGGACATTTTTCAACCTTTTTTTTTTAACTTCATTTCGATGAACGTTCCAGTGGACGCCAACAGCCTCTCGGCCGTTGCTGAGGAAGCTTGAGGTCAGTCAGATGTTTTTTTTTCCTTTTTTTCCCCCCTGGCACTGTCAGCAACATTGTTTGTGAATATGTGTCAGAGAAAGAGAGCAGGCAGTTGTGAAAGTCCTTGTGTGTGCACAGTGGCCCACTGACCCAGTCACTGTCACTGTGCTCCATCATGAGACTTGCTCCAGAGGGCCTCTCACCACTTCATATGAGCAGAAACAGTTCAGACCTCAACTGAGCATAATATGTATTTATATAGTATCAATACTGCCACGAATAGGGATGTTTTTGGAATTGAAGTCTCAAACTACCTTTGCAGCTCACAGTTTAAAGTCTTGTCAACAGTCACAGTGTTGTTTGTCTTCATGGTCTATGTTTGTCTGGTAGTTGTTAAGGTGTCTCGTGGGTTTTTAACGCACACAGCTTTTGTTCCAAAGATAACTTCAGCAACATGACGCCTCCTGAAACATACATGTCTGAGGTTCAGTTTCTGTGAAGGCCACACTCAGCCTCCTTACACCAGCCGATTCTCGATGCTTTCCGCATGTTGTTGATTTTACAGTCCGCCACTCAGACATTATTGGTGTCCTAAAAGACGCAACTGCTGCTCCTCGTGAAGTCAAACCACATTCGAGTGCTGTCTTCTGCACAGCAGGAATGTTTAACGATGCATTCACTTGTGGGCTGTAAGGAGCCTGAATGTAAAAGAAAGCAAAATTTTTTAGCACTTTTGATTTACTAAAATAACAAACGATGCCAGTAAAAACTTCAAATTACTGTGAAATATCTTTACCTGATTCCCCGGCAACAATAACAGCATCTCAAATGTCCACTTATTCTGTAATTTTATAAAAAAAAGTTTGGGGTTCATGGCTCGCACAGGGGCCACAGTGATTAATCCCAGCATGACCGAGCTGATTCCTCCCTCTGGCTGTGACCCGGGGAGTGTACTATACGAGTGATTAATGACGATAGGAAAAATGGAAAAAAAGAATACAAATGGTAAATGCACTTTTATTTAGGTTCACATGTGCTGGTTGCTCACATGGAAAGTGAAATGGGTCAAACAGAGCAAAAGTAATACAGTGATACTTTCAGACCGAATCACAGTAGAAAAAGAGCAGCAATATGTACAATATATTTATGTACAAAAAAAGCGATTTTACACGCAGGTATGAAAAAAAATCATACATCTTTGACAGATTGCAGTATAACAGAGACCTTACAGGCAACAGTGTATAGTTAAAAAAAAAAAACATGTTTCAGGTGGCGTCGGAGCCTTCAGCCTTCAGCACTCTTTTTTTTTTCACAAGTCTATCAACTTTACTTTACTTGAAATGTTTCTGCACTTCGTTTTATCTCGCATACACTCATAATATACATTCTCACTTTTATTCTCACAAACACACACACACACACACACACAACCAACACAGAAAAACACCAAGTATTAAATAGGCATCCTCTCACTGATCTCTTTGAAGGAAACTGAGGTCTGAACGTCAGTCAGATGGCGTCATGGACCAGGAAGTGTGGTGAGGAAGACCTTCACTTTTCATCCCCCTGGCAGCTTCTCAGGCACTCCGAGGCAAGTCTTCATCTCTCCAGGTTACTGATCAGCCTTTCAGTCAAACATTTTTTTGCACCTGCTGCTGCTCACCGACAACAACAGAGGGAGACCTCTGACCTCATTATGTAGCAGCCGTTTCCCCTCAGAAGTCTCATATTGGACATCCGAGCTCCGAAAGGTCAAAGAGTCGACCCACTTTCACACCTGCAATTTTGACACAGTGCAAGTAGCTGGAGACGCTGGTCCTGTGAGCGAAAGAGTGCTAAGGACGCAAAGTGAAATTCGAGGAGCCCCTCCGGGGGCTCAGAAGTTCAGGACAAGGTCAGACCTCCAGCTCCTGGTGGTCTGTGTGCTGGAAGCGGTTCAGCTTCTCCCTCTCGCGGTTCGAAATGTCCAGTTTGGGAGCATGGGCGGGCTTCAGCGCTGGCGAGGGGTTCGAAGGTGCAGGGGAGGGCGGCAGGGTCAGTTCGATCTCTTCGTAGCAACTCGAGACCTGGGCGGGCGCTGGTGGGTGGGCGAGAGGGGCGGCGGGGGGCAGCAGGGGCACCGGGCGGTCTACGTTCCTGATGAGGTTGACAAACTCCCGCTGATTGTTGATGCCTTCCTCCTGCGGGACGGCCTGTTGCTTTTTCCGCTTGCGGTGGAAGTGGGAAAGGATGAAGGCACAGGCGGCGCAGCCACAGACCGTCAACAGCGCCAAGACGCCCACCAGGATCATGTAGAAGCTGATGCCCCCGTGAGTCACGTCCGACATGGCGCCTTAAGACGAGGACGAAGGGAATTACAACGGCGCTCTTGCAGGTTTTTGTACTTTTCAGAGATACACGATTCCCTCTTACCTGGACAGTGTTGACCGACGCAAGGGTTCTTAAGGCTCATGCACTCGTTACCATAGTAACCCTCAGGACAAGCGCACATGTACCTGCCCTCTGTGCTGTGACACTGTACCCCCTGCTGGCAAGGGTTGGGATTACACAAATCCTGTGTTATCTGAAATAAGGTGAATAGCAAAATGGACTTAAAACCTTTTTTTCAGGGACAACTTCAAACTAATCCTCTTAAATACATCTTTCCTGTGGTTTCAGAAGCCACATGGGGGACATATTTTGTCTGAAAGGTATAAAAGAGGTGCTGCTTCATCTCAGAAACAGGTTCGGAGACAAGGTCGGCACAGAAACTATGGTCAAAGACAATAATGTTCAGCTCTGCTTGGAATTCCGAAATGTTTCAGTAAGAATAACTCAAGATTTATGGCTTTTCATACCTCACAGAAGACTCCAGAATATCCGATTGGACAGGTGCAGGTGGTCGCCCCGCCCTCGGTCTCCACACACTGTCCTCCGTGCAGGCAGGGGGCGCTGTCACAGGGGCTCAGTCGGTTTTGGCAATATTTCCCTGAATACCCAGGTAGACACAAGCATCTGGAGCCAGACAGCTGGTCCTACAAGGGACAGGGATGATCTTCGTCATCATGTGAAGTGCTGGAAAACAACTGCTTGGGTTTTCTTTTTTCGGATCCAACGAGTCCCATTCATGAAAACCTTCAAATGGTGTTGGGGAAAAAATGCGTGCGATGGAATCTGCCCCCGAAAACTGCTTCTTTGCCCCTCTGACAATAATGTGACTCACCTTAAAAGGAACTGTGTCATTTGATTATGTGTGACTTATCGAAGGCTCGAGTATTTCGTCAAGATAAGAGGATAGAGGGACGGAGTGAGACGAGGACAAAGAAGCGACTCGGATATACAGAGACTTCAGGCAGAGAGAGGAGGGCTGAGGCAGCAGTCTCACCTCGCAGTGCCCGCCGTTCAGGCACAAGCCCTGACAGCTGCTGTTCCCTAGAAAATCAGAGAGAGCAGAAGTACTCGATTAATCTGCCACACAAAGACAGGATACCTATAACTTCCATGAATCTGTAAACAACAATAAACAAAATGAAAACAGAGCAGAGTGACATGCACCACTGGTCATGAGCCAGATCTGAATCAATGGCAGGAAGCAGATTGCGCCTTCGCACACCAGTGTGTCAGCGCGGAGTAACAATAGACTTTCACACAGCCGAGTTGGTTAGTGTTACATCGATGTTGTATTCCAGTGCCTCCTTTTGAGAGATGACTGATGGAATTGGAGTTTCAGTAAAGTGATCTGCCGCCCACAGAGACTCTGTAGGCGAGCCGATGTTGAAAGGGTTCTTCATGTTTCTGCCACAGGACTATCGCCTCGCTTTCCCGCCATCAATTAGCTTTCTTCCTTTTTTGTCCCCTTTTATTTCCGAAACTTTTATACTTACTGATGTCACATCTTGGCCCCGTCCACCCGGGGAGGCAGTCACACAGATATCCGCCGATCAGGTTGCGGCAAGAGCGGGCGTGGACGCATATATTCATTTCACACTCGTTGGTGTCTGAGGAGACAACGAGACAAACACTTGTGAATAAAAGACTCCAACTTTAGTTTGAGGGGGTTTTTTTGGTCAATTTTTCAGTGTTGGAAAAACAAAAAAAAACCACACAAACTTCTGAGGCCGCTTTGTCATCTCATCAGATCATATGACGTCATGTCACATGAGACCCTAAAGGTAAGCCATTGAAATTAAAACCCACGAAAAACCCAGTTTTTGTGATACAACAAAAGCGTTTGTGCGAAAGAGTCTCTCGGTTTGTTTTAGCAGGAGTCAGCTGTGTGATTCCAGCTATCAGTCAACCAGCAAAAGAGCATGAAGTCGATGGAAAGCTCTTCGTCAGTTCTGAAGCAATAACACATTGCGGCGAAACTGGATAAAAGCCGACTTTGGAGCGTCATATGAAAGTCGCTCATCCCTGCAATATCTCAGAATCTCATCAAGCAAACCGCCTAGTGGGCTCCGATGATCTTTAATCCACCAAAGTTCAATTTAATTTTCAGCTTTAATACCTGAACTGAGTTATGACGGGGAGAGTGGCTGGGCAGGAGCAGGGCGGACGCACGCGAGCTCCCACAACGCACGGTTTTGTCGAGCGTCGTTCTTCTCTCCTGAATGCGCCTCACGTCTGAAAATCGCACCTTGCAGCATCTTCCAGCATCCTGCTTGTTTTCTCACACGTCCCCTGTCGCAGCGCAGCGCCGTGTTAAGTTTGCGTGTCTGTTACCGCCCTCTCTTGTGCCGAGTGTGAACGCCTGAAGCCCCGAAGGGCTCCGAAGACGAGGATTAGAAAGAAGCGCTCAATGAATGCAGGGGAAGTAGACAGTCGGTTATAGGTAATCTAAACCTTTCACCACCAATGAAAAGGCTCTGTGTGTGTGTGTGTGTGTGTGTGTGTGTGTGTGTGTGTGTGTGTGTGTGTGTGTGTGTGTGTGTGTGTG
>JASSRZ010000016.1:5744907-5756861 GCA_032164315.1 Malacoctenus gilli
ACACACACACACACACACACACACACACACACACACACACACACACACACACACACACACACACACACACACCTGGTGAAGAGTCATAGCAGTAAACCAGGTCTGAGACATTGATTCGAGCCCGTCTCCTCTTTACAGTGATCGTTCAAGACACGAGGCGGGGTCTCCAGATAAGGCGCTCAAAACAGTGGCCAGTGTCACGGTCTGACTGCAGAGGGTCCAAACTGCACCCGTGACGTCAGAGCGCCGGAGCAGGTTGTCCACCCCAACCTACAACTTGAGTCAGGCTCTCGGAGTCGAAAGGCAGGGCCGCGTCGGCGGTTCACGGCGAAACAATAGCCGACGTGAGTGCGGCGCGAGGCGGCTCGGGCAGAAAGGAAGAGAAACCTGGACGTCCACGATCGGCTCAAGAAGAGCAGGGCTGCTGAGCCGTCTCTAAAGGAGACATCCTGTTTTTAAAAAACATTCCAGGCATGTCTAGTCGACGGGGCATCAATGCTTCCTGACACAGGAGGGGAGATTTCACAGTTTCCGTCGAGAAAAGAGAACATCTTGTTTGTCGAGGCGAGGAAAACCTTAATCCTTTCAGACCGACGTCTGCGGCGCTTTCTGGGGCCTCTCCGCGAGCACCTACTTCACCCAACTCAACTCCAGTTGGCTCGGTTTCTAGGGTATTTTATCTGTAATGTTTATAAGTCGCACATTTTTTTTTTTTTTTTTTTTTTTAATCACCCACATCAACCAGGTGGAAAGGTGACGCGCAAAAGCAGGCCGTGCGAGCGGCAGGCATGCCGTCGCCTCCGTTGGTGCGTTTGTTTTGCGTAGGAATGACGCGACAGGATTTTCGAGTCGCTGGCGATGACCCCACCCGCGTCGATGTGGCACTTAATTACCAGTGAAAAAAAAGGGCTGAACCTAAAGGGGTGGGGGGGGGGGGAGAGTCGGTCGGCGCCTTGAAGTTCAGGCTTCTCGGGACTTTATGAAAGAGGCCGTGAAACCGAGCGCTCGACGTGAAAACGGGTCTTTGTTTTGCACAACAGCTGGTGCATGTCTGAGGTCAACACAGAGGTGCATGAGTGTGCCTGCATGCTGCCAGTTATCTGATGACTAAACACAGTAACCGAGGCTGTCATCGGGTGGATTGGTGTTAAACTGCACGTGACTCAGAGCGTGTGTGTGTGTGTGTGTGTGTGTGTGTGAATTTGTCAAGTTTTCTACTATATACTGCCTTGTCGTTCTATGCAGCTACTCTGAAACAGACAGTATATCATTCGTTGGCTCATTCATGAAAAACAATACACTCAATGTATTCTTAGATTCGAATTATTGTTTATGGGCAACAACTCAATGTTTGATTTGTTTTTGGTTGCTGAAAAGCAGCACGTTGTCGTTTTTGTTTTATACGCCATTGATGCTTTTAGGGATACGATTATACAGTAAACCACTCGAGACTATGATGTTTTCCTGTATTTGCAGTCATGGTGTGTTGTTGTACTCCTAAGTTACACATAGCAGACTCCTCCAGTCACACCGTTTCACCTGGATTTCTACCTTGTCAGCTCCTTTGCTGTGCTTTAAATCAGCCAGCAACGAAGTTTCCCTAAAGAGCAGATTTCTACAGCAGCTTTATTAACCAGGTGAAGAAACTGAAACCGCTTTTGATGCTGCATGTTGGATTCATGGATGATTCTTTATGCTTGCTCTGAGATCAAAGCTCGTTTATACAGAAAAAAAGGTGAAATCAGCAGAAGCTTGTCACATTTTCAGGAACGTGAAAACTGCAGAAAATGTATTTCATTTCTTTGGAACTGTTTTGGGGGGGAATAGGAGGGGACAAAAAGACACTCACCCCTGATCCGTCGTCCGGGTTGCACACGGACCGCCCCGGGGACAGACTGGACTCGATGTCGCTGCCCGTGAAGTCGTCCTCGGACTCCTCGAAAGACGAGGCGGAGGACAGGCCCAGGGAGGACGAGTTGGACAGCTTCCTCGGGTAGCGCATCAGAGCCGGCGACCCCCCGCAGCCGCTGTCCGAGCAAGGGGACTCGTCTTCCGGGTGAAGCTCCAGGCAAGAGCCGGCGCTCAGCTCCGGTCGGACGGGCAGCAGGGTCGGGGTCACCTGAGGGCGAGTCGGACTCGGGTCTCTGGTGATGATGAGCTTGGGGATGGTTCCCGGGTAACTCTGGCCTCCCGGGGGGCTCTTGTGAGTCTGGTCGGAGCCCCCCTGGCTCTCCGTTTCCACTGGAACACACTGGCTCTGGTCACCGGCCGCTTTAGGCGGACAAGAGGCAGTTTTACAGTCGGCTTTTGTCATCCTCGCCTCGGACTGCTCGTCCTCCGCGGACAGTGTCCCGTTGTCTAGTCGCTGATCGGGGTCCAAGCTACACAAAGTCCTCTCAGACGTGGGCAGCGGGGCCGAACTCAGACCAGCCGAAGCGTCTACCTCAGACACAGCGTGATCCCGGGTGCTTTCCCCCACTGGCTGATCTTCCATGGCCCTCGGCGGGGGATAAGAGGCATTGTCCTCTCTCCCGGCTGTTGGCTCCTCGCAGCCCGCACCACTGCCTTCCACGGTCCGCCTTCCCGAGCCTGGGGCATCGGACGAGGCAGACGCCGCTTCTCGGTTCACAGCGTGCTGGGTCTCCCGGCTATGATCGGCATCCAGGCCGGTCGGTGTGTCCGAACGACCCGGGCCCGCTCGGAGCTCCCCAGCCGCCGAGACGCCCTCGTCCCTCGGCAACTTTCCTACTCTGTGTCCGCGGCGCGCCGCCGGATCCCCGGCTGCGTTTCTGCCCCCCGGTTCCGCCTCGCCGTGGCTGGAGTCGCGCTTTCTCCTTCCCAGACACGACAGCACCTTCCTTTTCATCGGATTCCGGTTCAAATGGTCGCACCTCGACTTCTCCCCGCTCCTAAATCCGCGGATACGGAGTCGATGGGCTGGCTCGCCCGCTCCCCTTTTGGCAGTGGCGGTGCTGGAGGAGCTGTGCGAGAGCGCCGAGTGATTTTGGCCCATCCCGCGTGCCGTAGTAGTAACAGTGTCCCGGACACACCCTCGGCGCTTGGTTTTTAAAAATACCCGAAACTACTCGACTCTCTGGTCAGCCATTAGTCACCGCATCCGTGTGTTAATCTTGGGAAATCTGAAATTCCTTCATCCCGATTTTCCACCCTCGACAATCTGTGAATACAAGCAGACGATTAATCATTCAGTAAACGCGTTAACTGCACACACACACACACACACACACACACACATACACATACACACACACAATCGTCTGCGCCAAGAGACACACACCCTCAACAAAAACGACATTAATCCAGGTGATTTTATAATCATTGACAGCACGAAAAGAGAGCTCTCGAGAGCAAGAGTAAACAAAAGCAGACAGTTTAAGGGCTTGGTTGAAGCTATGATTCAATGCATTTAAAGTCACTCACTTCCTGCATCAGAACTAAAAGACTGAAACTAGTTAAAAAATAACACACAAGATACTTTAGGCTATATTCACATGGATTAAAAGTGGACATTTACTCAGTTTTTTCTTTGAAGAAAAAACAGCTGTGTGAAGAAAGGTTTTACATTGTGAGTTGGATGGGCTGTATTAGTCTAATGCTGCCCTCCTGTGTTAGACACCACATCTTCACCAAGAAACAAGACTTAATAACTTCTTTCAGTCAACTTCATTTTGACTGCTCTGTAAAAAACAATGTTCATGTGCAAAGCCAAATTATAGCTCAGGTTTTGTTTTTTGACTTCAAAAACAGACAAAAAGCCTTCAAAAATCAGAGCAGCAGCGTTTCATCTTTGCAGTTTACGGACAGACGTGGAACAACCCAAAGAAAAACAGCTGATGGCGACCTCCAGAAAAATGACAATGAGACATCTATCAACCATAAACACGTGCAACTAAGGACCGCGAATGAAATAACAAAAACGGAGACAAAACAGCAGAGGAGACGAGCAAAACTATTATAATTAAAAAGACAAAGCTGCCACAGAGAGACCTATGTGACAAAAAAAGCAGAGTCCACTATGAATTGACAAAGAACAGAACTACCAAAGTCAAACTACCAGAGACACAAATATAAATCGAGCAACCTCAAAGTCTCACAAATGAAGAGAGTCAAATGAAAGCAATAAGACTCGGGAAAAGGCAACAAAGACTCAAACGCAACTCAAGATTTACGCAACAAACCAACAACTTGTGAGCACCAAAAGACTGAAAACTACAGTGTGATTAAGCAAAGCTTCCACAGAAGGACAGGAGATGTCGAAGATGATAATGACTGCAGTCATGCTTGAAAAAGCACCCTCGAGGAGATGAAAAGGAGAACTTAACTTTTGTTAAGAAAGGCGTCAACAACAGTGATAACGATCACATTTCTATAAAAAAAACAAAAAAACAACACAACTCTCATGGCATCATGGAATGGATGCGTTATTTTATAATACAGCAGCATCATGACGCCTCACTGTCACACTGCTGTCAGGAAGATTGTCTTCAGGGAGGAAATGAGACAGGAACAATGGAAAGAACAGCTCACAGCCCCCCCCCCCCCACACACACACACACAGAGAAGAACTTTCTTGTGTAATCACAATCATAAATAATCCTACAGAATGACTCACAAGCAGGAGGTGAAAGGCAGTCCTCTGTCAAGCTGACATATGCACACATGTACCTTGTGACACACACACACACACAGGGAAGTTGTGCGCTTAAAAAATGTAGGCTATAAAGCAATAAAGTGGTGTCAGATGTGGGGATAATAAAAGGCAGTTAGATCCTCCGACCTTATCGCTTCACTTGTCCTCTATTGATTCAGTCAGCAGGAAACAAAAGGGACCACGGTGGAAAACACACCCACTTATAAAGCACCTTTTCTTTTGAAAACAATTGACTGGCAGTGGTGTAAAGTGATTGAAATGATGAAAAGTAAAGACTGAAGGCCTCAAACGCAGCCAGTTTCTTCTTTTTTTTGCCTAAATATTTCACAACTAAGACTTAAGTGCAACAACAGACAAAGTTACAAAAACAATGGATGAACCAGGTTATCAGGAAAGATAAAACAGCACCTTGTTTGAAATAAGTGATCAAATTACAGAGACTGATTATTTATGTAGCTTGTATATATATATATACACACAAAGAGGAAATACTCACTTCAAGATTAAACACAAATTTATATTATGCTTAAGTCACTTTTAGGGTTCTTCTTAAATGTAGGGCGAACTTTAAGTCTGCACAGCTGTTAAAACTGCAAGGATTTTTAATACACAAGCAGCCGGAAACGAAGGAGATTTAAATGCGATGAAACAAAAAGCGATACCGCTTCTGGTTACCTCGATGACATATTCGCTCGGGCGTTGAACACGCAATCCGCTCAGACATGAAACCAGACACAGGGGGGAAACAGTCGCACTTTGGTCAAACTTACCTGCGTTGTTCACGTGGAGCAGCTGTTGAAGAACCTTGGCGGGGATGGTCGTGGAGGCTCGCGGCTCTCAGCGGGGTGCGAAGACAAACGTCTGCCGCTTTCTGCAAGCTTGTGTCACTCTGTGGTTCCACAAGCGAGAGAGGAAAAAGAGGAAACGCTCGCAAGCAGCAGGGGCAGGTCACATCGACGCTTCAGGCTCCGAGTTACTTCATCTGACAAGAAGAAGTCACAGAAATGAGCCAACGAGCGTCCAAAGCGAAACACTAATTCACCGCTGCTGAAACGCGAATTAAACTACAAAACTATGAAAAACAAGAAACAAATCTATCTATCGAAAAACAGTGACACAACACCCAAAAAGAAAATTATTCTTTTTGGATGTATCTATAAAAAAAAAAAAAGAAAAAAAAGTGACAGACAGCATGACAGCAACCTGTCGGTGGGGAGCCCCTGCTGCCTTCAGGTACTGCTCGAAATTTCCATTTTGTAGCCGAAGGCGCCTAATTTCTTCAGATTAAAATCAGATATCAAAATGTTTTTACATATTCCTATTAGAGAATTTTCAACAATAACGAGAGAAATCAACCACAACTCTTCCTGCCTGCCTTTCTCCATCTGTATAAATCCACCTGGAGACTCACCTGTGCATGAGTGCCCAACAAATTAACGATAAACAAGCATAAAGAATATAATATTAATCACAATCAAAATATAAAAATTCAATTTATTGATATCTATATAATAAACAACCAAAGAATAACAAACAAATTTGATAACTAACTATGCTGTCGGTACCAATCTGTTCACTTTTGTCTGACAGCCCCTGAAAGCAACGTCCATCTTGACGGGTCTATGTGTCACTTGGTCTGTTGCTTATTATTAGCTCTATTATGTTGACCTTTGCACGGCAAAACAACCCCTTAAACGTCTGTTTTACACGGAAGAGCATCACAGCATTCGCCTCCCTGTCATAGAGATCTTTTGGATTATTATGAGTCTTGGCACTCGTGAGTTTCCGTACATGCGGAAGCGAAAAGCGTTTCACAACTGACCATCATCAGGGCCCGGCGAATGGCGCTGAAGTTAGCTTCCAATTCGACAACTTCCAGTCGACACTTAAGGGGAAAGTTAAGAGAATGACATGATGTGCAGTGTGACTTTTCCCACTGATAAGCGTTTTGTTTTTGTCACATTTGTGATATGAAAGCATTTGGCTGATTTTAGGATTTGTTATAATAATTCATCAATCTCTGCAGGATGAGCTTGGCCATATTTGAAAAGTCTGTGTTCTCCTGGCTCTGGACGAACTATGTGTTTTGTTAAATAACACCTGTTCAATCTCCCCTTTTGCATTTTCACGAATGAAATGAAAAATTGAATACATTTAATAATGGATATCAGGCAAAGTTAAGGCCGTACCTAAAATGACAAAAATGTTTCGACATTAAAAATTGTCAACAAAAAATAGACACGCTCGCCAATTCATTCCCTCCCTTAACTTTCCCCTTAAGTGGCAACTCGGAAGCTACGAATCGGAAGCTAACTTCAGTGTTGTGCTCGGCGTGACTTTCAGCGCGTGGAGTCAGCCGTACAGTTGGGTCGTCTGGAAGCAGGAGTTCGACCACCCCTGTCCTGCTGTCATAATGAGGGTCTTAAAAGCTGCTTTGTGTCTTAGCAAGACGCGTTTTGCGGCTCCCGGAAGCGTGACACTGAAGAAGGTAACGTTTGCCTCCAGAAGCTCCTCGTGACCTGCCGCTTTGACAGGTCGTCTCCCCCCCGCTCGCCAACAGACCGATATGTCGGTGTGCGTCTCTCCTGTAGGTGCTCATCAACAGCTGCAGGTCCTGCTCCTCCGGCTTGACTCCCAACGAGCGGATCCGTAACATCGGGATCTCGGCTCACATCGACTCGGGAAAGACCACCCTGACCGAGCGCGTCCTCTATTACACCGGTAGGATCGCGGAGATCCATGAGGTGAGCACCGTCCGGTGGCCGAGCTGTAAGGATCGAATGTGACACTTTAGTCCAATCTGACCCTTTTTATTTTTGATTTGATGGTGTGCAGGTGAAGGGAAAGGATGGAGTCGGAGCCACGATGGACTCCATGGAGCTGGAGCGACAGAGGGGCATCACCATCCAGTCCGCCGCCACATACACCATGTGGAAGGACCACAACATTAACATCATCGACACGCCAGGTACTGCGTCTTTGCATTGATTTGAAGCCATCTGGGTATAACTCATCCAATCGAAAAGCACGTCTGTGTTGTGAGTCCAACGTAAAACACTTAAATCACCACACTAAACCATCACATGCAATCAAATTCAGTGATTTCAGGTTGGTCAGAAACAGACTGACGACAGTAGATGCTTCATGTGACTGAAGGATCAAACTATCTCCCTCACAATCCACTGTTTCCCAACGGTTTCGGTTCATCTCGCAGGTCACGTGGACTTCACCATCGAAGTGGAGCGAGCGCTGCGAGTGCTGGACGGCGCCGTGTTGGTTCTGTGCGCGGTCGGGGGCGTCCAGTGTCAGACCATCACTGTCAACAGGCAAATGAAGCGCTACAACGTCCCCTTCCTCACCTTCATCAACAAGCTGGACCGCATGGGCGCCAACCCCAACCGAGCCCTGACGCAGATGAGGTACGGCTCCTGTCGCTTATGGGGTCGCGTGGGTCCATCCTTTTTCGGAGCCCCCCCCACAAACAACAGTCTGTATATTCTGACATCTGTCAGTCAGAGCCGGCGTGACGCTCTGCAGCAGCTTGAGCTGTAATAACTGCACCACACAATCTAGTTGGACTTTTCCTCTGTGTCCTCTAAATAAACTTCTCCTCAGGTCAAAGCTGAACCACAACGCAGCATTTGTGAACATCCCCATCGGCCTGGAGGGGAACATGCGCGGCATCATCGACCTCGTGGAGGAGCGGAGCATGTTCTTTGAGGGACCCTTTGGGTGAGTCGTCCACTGGGTCTTTTGTTTTGGATTTTAATCACTGAAATATCTTAGACTCATTGATTTCAGCTGTCTGCCTTCGATAAAATCAGACCAACTTTTGTCAAAACTAGACGAATGGCAAGTTCGACGTCCAAGTATAAAGAGCAGGAGATGAATTCAGGGTTTTTCTTTTTCCCTCTCTGCAGGCAAAATATCCAATACGATGAAATTCCGGCAGATTTTCGTGCCGAGGCAGCAGACCGGAGGCAGGAGCTGGTGGAGTGTGTCGCCAACGCCGATGAAATCCTGGGAGAAATGTTCCTCGAAGAGAAAGTCCCGACGAACGAAGACCTGAAGGTTTGTCTCCTCCCATAAAGAAAGCAAACGCGTCCGAAGACGGCACGTAATCACGGCTCTGAGGAGGACCTCGTGTCTTTTCGAGTCTTTATTAAAACCCTCACCTGCTGGTTTCCAGGCGGCGATCCGCAGAGCGACCGTGCAGCGTCTCTTCTCCCCGGTGTTGGTCGGCACGGCGCTGAAGAACAAAGGCGTCCAGCCTCTTTTGAACGCCGTCCTCGATTACCTGCCGAATCCCAGTGAAGTCAAAAACTACGCCATCCTCAACAATGAGTGAGTGTCGCCTCCTGTCGTCTGCTACCACATTTAGAGCTTGTCGGACAAAGTTTCTGTGTGTGTACAAAAGGGGGATTGAGTCTGATGAAAGAATAGAGAACCAGCTCGTCGTTTATTTAATGTTTCTACAAGATTGAACAACATAGTAGAAGTACAGGGATGTATTTTGTCGACTATTTCCTGTCATTCTCAGTATTTTTTTTTTAGCATTATATTGACCTTTGAACGCAGCAGGAAAAAATCCAACTTGAACCCACCTTGTAGCATGTTGTGCCACTCGCCCTCTTCTTCCTAATTGATTCCCTGCAATTGCAATGCAAACAGGAAGTGTAATGAGCTTGAGTTATTCCTCTTGATCTTAGTGGATCGCGGCCCGATGAGTCCTAAAACGGAGACTGAGATGATGCACAAATGCTGGACTTTTTTTTTTCGTTTTAAAGGTTTGCTCTTGTGAATGTTGTTTTTATCTTCTATCAGAGAGTCTTCTGAAACAACCAAGATTGAAATGGACTCTACGAGAGACTCTTCGAACCCATACGTTGGTCTGGCCTTCAAGTTGGAGGTAAAATGTGAACGAGTCTTTATTTGTCGTACTCTGGGAAAAACGAGACATTCATGCTTCACTCTCTCTCCTCACCAGGCGGGCAGGTTCGGCCAGCTGACGTATGTTCGCGTGTATCAGGGCTGTCTGAAGAAGGGCGAATACATCTACAACACGCGCACAAGCAAGCGAGTGCGCGTTCAGCGGCTCGTGCGCCTCCACGCTGATCAGATGGAGGTGAGCGCAAAACCGGCACACGACGGAGGTCCCCGTCTTCCGTCTGTGGGTCACAGTGTCCGCAGCCGTTGGGGTTGAACTTGTTTGGCTTTAAGCGAGTGTGGGTAAAAAAAAAAAAAAAAGGGTCCAGGAACAGGACAGCTAAGAATGAACAGGATCAAGTGTTGCCGTCGGACCAACCTTTCTGTTCCCGCTTCATCAGGACGTGGAGGAGGTTTATGCAGGAGACATCTGTGCACTGTTTGGGATCGATTGTGCCAGTGGAGACACTTTTACATCCAAGACGACTGCTAATCTGTCCATGGTGAGTGTTTGAATAGTTTCACTGGGAAAAGAATGTGTGGGGGGAAAAAACCCAAAAGGTTCTTCTGAGGACGTTTGTAGCTCATTTGTTATCATTTGTGTCCCACAGGAGTCCATTCACATCCCAGAGCCTGTCATTTCGATGGCCATAAAGCCCACCAACAAGGTAAAAAACCACTCCCCACAACCCACGACAACTGTCACTCCACAGCCTCCAAAACATCATTTAATGTTTCGCTTTTATCATCTCCTTTTAAACCAGAACGACCTGGACAAGTTCTCGAAAGGCATCAACCGTTTCACCAGAGAAGATCCAACATTCAGAGTTTATTTTGACCCCGAGAGTAAAGAGACCATCATCTCAGGCATGGGGGAGCTGCATCTGGAAATCTACTCGCAGGTACGAGGTCACAACATGTGCAGGTCCAGGAGCGAAGGCAGGTTTAATACAAGGTTTGGTTTGATTGGCTGGTTCAATGGTGTCTGTTTGACTTGGCTGCTTTATGTCTTTTCTTCAGAACCAACAGTCTTTTGTTTGCATTAAGCAAAGTCAGACTTTGACCAGTTGTTAATTATCAATACGCGTTGAGGTTTTTTTTTTGCCTCTGTAACTTGGATGAATCACCCACCAAACATCTCTGTTGTTTCAGAGGATGGAGAGAGAATACAACTGTCCCTGTGTGATGGGGAAACCTAAAGTGGCTTTCAGGGAGACCATCACCAGCCCTGTACAGTAAGTGCTGATCTCACAACAACACACAGTGAAACAAAGGTCTTTTTAAACAATTTATCTCTGTTAAAAGATACCACAAATCAAGGGTTGGTTTACTCAGAAATGATGTATTTCACAATATAAAATAACATTTCATACAGGAAGTATTTGGAGGACAGACTTTAGTGTTTTGACAGGTTTGTGATTGCAAGAATTCACATTAAATCCTCTCGGGCACGTCAATGCTTCAGTATGGGAGTACATGATGTGGTTTGACTTGGCCAGCGGTGCACCTCAGTTGACTTTTGGAGGCTTTTCACATTCGTGACAGTGAGGCAGCTGCTCCATCTGCAGCACTTTAACTCCCCCTGTAGGAGACCAGGTGAACAGCAGCTTCCACTGAAGGATTTCCTGCATCATCGAAGGAAACAAATGGTCCGATTAAAATGATCTCAGTACCAGAATAATATTCGTTCAAACTGGTAAATTGCCCGATGCTTTTATTTTGAAGGCTCTTTCTTTTGGGCATCTCTGCCAGTTTTTGGCTTCACTGTAATGTTTGGGTCTCTGAAGGCTCTTGGGTGCAATTTTGTTCCTCACAAGACACAGATTTTGTACACGTTGTTCTCAGACATTCGTACTTTGCTTCAATCAGACACACTCTGGTCTTTAAAGGTCAGTGTGACCTCTCAGGTTTTACCTGCGACACCATCTCATGCAGCAGCAGGTGACAGTCGAACTTCAGCTGGTCGTTCTCAGTGGCCTGCAGCACATGAATTCAGTTAATTTTTAAACCTTTAATCTGAAACATAAGGTCACTTTGGTCTGGAAGTCTCCAAAATCCCAAAAATCTGCTCAAATTGCCCGTCGCTTTGTGTGCAGAAGCCTGTTTGCTTCAATGTGCACACAATGCAGCTTCACATCAATCAGGTTTGTGTACTTTAGAGGTGGAAGAATGAGGTAGTTTACGTAAAAATATTATTTTAAGTTCAAACTTTAGTTTATAAACTCTGACGTTATTGGTTTGTGATAACGCTGTACACAGAAAACCACAGCTTCTGATGATGTAATGGATAATAAAAGGTGGTGGGACGTACCAGCTGGGTGATGTTGGCCACCTGAGCCATGTTGTACAGCGTGTT
>JASSRZ010000016.1:5766935-5780716 GCA_032164315.1 Malacoctenus gilli
TGTGTGTGTGTGTGTGTGTGTGTGTGTGTGTGTGTGTGTGTGTGTGTGTGTGTGTGTGTGTGTGTGTGTGTGAGGGTTTGAGAACTGTGGCCTCTCCTCTCTGGCCCCTATTCAGCGCAGCATGCTGCTCACTGACCCAGAAATGGCCCACACTCATCAGATCTGCAGCTTTGGATGAATCAGCGGAGGGCGCTCATTGTGGAGATGAAGGCCGGCTGAACAATGATTTGATGATGAGCCTCCTCTGAGCTTTTATATCCATGCAGGACGTGTGGGAACTCCAGGTATGATGCCTTAGGGTCACATTACCTGCCAAACTGCAAAGGGTTCAGTTTCATGCTTACATCCACCTGTAGCTAATAGCTTTACTTTGCCCCTACACCTGAATGACCTTATTGAAATACAGAAAAATATATTTGATAGTTTTGTTTATGTTTTGAAGGCGGTGAAATGAGTAAAACGTTTGACTGAAGGTTCAAGGTGGAAAAAAAAACACGGGGGATGATTAGACTACCTGCTTTCAATCGCCTGTCAGACAAAACGTAGGGCGTGAATTGTAGGCTCTGTCCAACGAGGACGTCATCAACAGGCGCCTCAACCCACATGGCATTCCGCTGAAGTTTTGGTTGCAGTTTGAAAGGTAGAGTAATTATTTGTACGCCGAGTTGTCGTTGATATCACCGCACCGCCATAGGCAGTTTTTACTGCGGCGGTCCCCGTCAAAGTGTCTCTTGTCGCCGTCAAGCCTCCATATGAGCGCGGTTAGCCGCGTTAGCTGCACGGCTAGCAGGTTAGCGCCTGTGTGGCTGATTGATTTCATGTGTGCTGAAACTTCAAACTGCTTTAACTGAAGGCGGAGGCGTCGTTTTTTAAACCACTTTCAATGATGCAACGTCGAAAAGCTTCTCTGAGACCATCGCTGTCTCTGGACGTCACTCAGGCTGTTGACAAGATGTACAAACCCAAATATTGAAAAGTTGATTGTGAATCATGAAACATGTGAGTTGTTTGACTGTTTGTTGATTAAATGTATCATTCTCGGCTTTACTCAGTATTGTTTGATACGTTTGTGTTGTGAGCGCTGTTTTGTGCATATGCGAATTGAATTCAATGACTCTATTTTATTCGATTCGAATAAAGGAAACGTTTGTTTATTAATTTACATTTGTGAATAATACAAAATTTATAGACTCCAGAAAAAGAATTCATTGATCCTTCCAACTGCAAGATCATAAAATATTATCTCTTACAAAAATATGTCGTTTAATCAAGGTTTTGTGTCGAATATTATCCCCCCCCCCAAAAAAAATCAGATATAGATACAGATAGAGATAGATATTAAAACCTTTATAAAAACAGACACGCATACAAAATAGAAACTTTCATGTGAAGTTCTCTTACACATAATGATACTGTCTCTAATAATCGCTTAACGTCACATTTTTCATTGTTAACCTTCTCCAGGCGCAGCATGGCCAGGCAGTGGTCCGAGGGCCACTCCACCTCCATCCTGTGTGTCGGGGGGTCCTCAGGCCCAGAGGGTCTCCTGGCTTCGGGCTCTGAAGAGGGACAAATCGCAGTGTGGAGCCAAGAAGGAGCCGTCGTCGGCCGCCTCGTTCTCCCCGGCGGGGAGGACGTGACCAGCGTGGCCTTCTCGCCGGCCGCTCCCGGCCGGCTGTACGTGTCGCACGGCGACGCGGTGAGCGTGCTCGACCCCAGGAACCTGAAGGGCCCCGTGGAGGCGTTCCAGGGCGCGGGCGAGGAGGAGATCAACGCTTTGGCGCTGAACGAGGTGGGCTCGGCCCTGGCCGTGGCGGACGACTCGGGCGCGGTGCGGGTGCTGGAGCTCCCGGCGGGGAAGGTGTGTCGGACTCTGCGCAGACACACCAACATCTGCTCCTCGGTGGCGTTTCGGCCCCACAGGCCCAACAACCTGGTGTCTGCCGGCCTGGACATGCAGGTGATGAAAGGAGAGAAATCTGTGCGGTTTTAAATTCAGGGAAACAAATGGAATGATGACGAATTGGTCGTGCGAGAATCTGTCTTTCGCTTCTAATTTCCTCTCTGCTGTTGCTTCAGGTGATGCTGTGGGGGCTGCAGAAGACCCGCCCCCTGTGGGCGCTCAACCTGCAGGATGTGGCGGAGGAGCAGGACGACCATCAGCAGCGCCCCGGTCAGCTGTTCAACCCGCCGCTGGCCCACTGCGTCTCTGTGGCCGCTTGTGGGAACGTTTTCGGATGCGCGGCGGAGGACGGCCGGGTGCATCTGCTGCGGGTGGGCAGCGGCTCCAAGCTGGAGCAGCAGGGGACAGTCAGAGCGCACAGTCAGGGGGCTTCCCAGGCGCACTTCGTCGGCTTCCTCGCCCACCCGTACTGGCTCGTCACGGGAGGGAACGACAGCCAAGTGGCCCTGTGGGACCTCAGTAAGCACCCCGTGGTGGCTCCGGGGGGCAAAAGCCCCGCTGCAGCACCGAGACGCAGGAAGGGGAAGAGCAAAGCGAAGAGGAAAGAGACGCCGCAGGACAAAACGAAGACGAACCCGAGTGTTGAGACTGAGAAAGAGGAGGGTGAGGATGAAGCGGCAGGAGGAGGAGGAGGAGAAGAAGGAGCAGAGGAGAATCACAAGCCTAAAGTGAGCTTCAGTCATGGGGACAAGGTGAACTGGCTGTTTCCTGTCGAACTGAAAGGAGTAGCGAGTGTGATGGTGGCCGATCAGAGCTCCAGTCTGACCGTGTATCCTCTGACTTAGCTGCCGGTTCAGCTCTTCACTCCTCCACGTGTTCTCTCTCACTAAATACTTGTAAATAACCTGCCAAATTACAAAACTACAGTATATTTTGCCCTCGATGCATAAACTCCCCTTTTATGTGTCGGTCAGAACCACTGGTGTCATCATGTAACGATTTTTAAGAGTCGAAACTTCAAGGGAAAAAAGGTCGAGAGATTTGATTTGTTCACAGTAATAAACTAAGAATACTGCTGTTCTCGCTCTTTAAATACATTTGGGGCTTTGTGTGTGAGGGCTGTAATAAAAAGTCGTCCTTTGAAGTGCTTTCACCTTCTGACACTGGAGTTGTTATTTCGGTAAACATGTTTTGTGTCTTTTTTTTTAACTGTGAAATTACCACATCTGACAGCCGAGGTCTTTACTCCATGTTAAACTGAGTCTGCTCCACTTTTTATAGCTAAAAAAAACCCCACAAATCCATTTAAATTGTCTGCCAGACAGAAATCAAAGCGCGAAGGAAACGGCGTTACGACGCGACCTCGCATCTGAACTGATCTGAGGTCGGACCCACTGTGATCTTGTTGCTGTCACTGAAAAGAAGAGATGTTTCTTGTACAGAGTCCCGGTTAACGGCGGGAATGTTTGTGCATGTGGAAGATTAAAGCTTATTTGTTGCTTTCACTCGAAATTTTGCTCATTCAAGACTCATTTCCTGCAGACGTTTGCATGGAGCATCAAAAAGTTTATATTGTCGTTCTGTCAAACAATCCAAACGCAAAACGTAACTCGCTCATCTACAATACATTCATTTCAAATGCACTTTCAAACAAGTGAACCATTGTTCTTCTGCACACAAGCAAAACATGTTTCTCTTAGAAGACCAGAGAAAAGGCACGAGGCAGCAGACGGTCCAGACGCACGAATCCAAAATGCAAACGACGGCGCGTTTTCTTTCTCCGCAAGGCGCCGAAACCAGTTCAAATTGTTGACAAATCGTTTTTTTTTCTAGCAATCAGAAACACAGATAATTTCATACAAAGTCTTAAAGCTGCGTATTTTTGTGAACAAGCTGAAAGGAGCTCTTGATCTTCACAGTCAGATTTAATCTAAAGAAACCCAAAAATCATTTCTCAGCAACAAACTGCTCCATCAGTCCTCCACCGTGTCTGATTGAACGTCTGACACTGCTGCTCAGCGGTGTGTCTGTGTGAATGGAGTATGAGGCTGATGTTACAGAGAATCCACACCACGGGGAACGTTTCCTCTCTGTTCGATCGGTGGAGTTTTTAGATTAGAGGAATGGGGCCTCTCGGGTAAACTGCACTGAATTTTTCTTTTTTTTTTTCTTTTTACAGTTTCGCGAGGCTCTTCTCCAGGTTCTCGATGTCTGCGTCGCCCTCTTCGCCTTTGTTGCCACGGGCGCTACACTCCACGAACTCCACCTTCAGGGACAGCTGGCCGAACTCGAAGTCCTTGCCTCTTTTACCCAGATACACGGTGCCGCCCGAGGAGCCGTCTTGAGAGCTCAGCGCCGCCGAGCGAGTCACTCGCAAGGTGTTTCTGTGAGGAAACCGGGGGAGAAAGTTCCACACCGTTAATCTCAGGAACAAAGGCTGAGTAGCAAAGAAGTTTGTTTTTTTTAATTCAAATTAAGTTCAAATATTAGTATCTTTATTTCCTCATCAGAAAGGGTTACTTACAGCTCCTTTTCCAGCTGCTGCTGAATCAGTTTCGCCGACTTTGCCATGGTGATGTCTGCAACACAAAGAGACCGGTGAAGAAGCCCGCCGCACCACGCGCGAGCTGAAAACGGAGGTGAAGTGCAGCCGCCGCCGCATCCAGGAGAGCTCGTCGAACCTTGTTTGTTGCAGGCCACCAGCAGAGCCGGCCCATTCCTGCAGATCACCGCATCCGTCAGCAGCACGTACAGGAACTCCGCCACGTCTCGCACTTCCTTCTGGAAGATGGCGCTGTCGACCACGAACACGATCGCTCTGCACGAACACGTGAAAGGGGCAACGAAAGGAGTTGTGAGAAGATTTGCGACAAAAGAACACATAGAATGTGAGGCATCAATAACCAAGTACTCATGTGGCAATATAGACTTAAACAGGACTGAAAATCTACTACAGATGTCTTCCTTTTTACTGGATCCCTCTCCAGCTGTGCAGCACGTACATTATTTTGATGAGGGGTTTTTTCACGACACAGACTTTGGATGTTTGATAATGAATTAGACAAAATTCTAACAATCAACATGAATAAAAAGTCTTTTGTTGGGAAAAAATTTAGTGTTTTGAAAAAATGGATTCCAGAAATTAAAAACACATCCAAACTTGATTTTTTCTTTCTAAAACAGAGCTTTGTTTTGTGGGGTCTGGCAGTTATTTTCACCTGGCGGCAGACTTGAACTTCTCCAGGTACTGTGGCCTGAGGCTGTCATGGCCCGGCAGGTCTATCAGAGTCCAGGTGCTTCCCTGAAAACACGACAGAAAGAGGAGATATTTAAAATCTTCACATTCACGATCATATTTTACACAATTTGGTTACAAGTATCCCAGGTTCAACCTCTCTAATTACAAATAACCTACCACTGTATCAAATCACCGTTTTGTATAATAACTAACTGCTTCTCAACTAAAAGGTTTATCATGAACTGGCTACAACTGAGAATCGAGCAGTTGAACAATCACTGGTTTGACAAAGAACCGACTGTGGATACGTTACTCAAAAGCCTTTTTCCATTTCTGAGTATAAGAACTTTTCCTGAGGAGAATAATGTAAAGGGTAACTTTGAGTTTTACTTTGAGTTTTCAAGAAGCTTTAACCTTCTTTAAACATGAAAAATTAAGGACGGCGTAATGAGACTCTGCAGGTTTGTCCCATTGTTAATCCACACTTGACATTTTTTTGCATTCATGTGAGCAAATTCCTTGCAGGTTTTAGTCTTGTGTGCTTCAGCTGGGAGGCATTTGGCACAATCCATTGCTACATTGATTTCTGTCTCTCTTTGGCCTTTATTAGTGTGCAGACAAATTCAGAGGTAAGGCCTGGCCTCTACACCCTGGACGATGACTCAGCATTACAATCTAACTTTTTTTCTTGTTAATCTAACACTTCTGGCTGTGAAGCATCAATATCCATATCAACAGTGAAGCACTCACCCTGTCATTTTTGGATTTGTAAGGAGCACTGCTGTCAGTGATGGAGGTCTGCGTCCGCTTGTATTTTCCAGACAGCAGCTGCAAAACATGTAGCATTTAGACAGTTTGAGGGGGGAAAAAAAAGTCAGAGACAACCCCACAGCTGCAGCTACTCAGTCGCGAACATGCAGTGACAGACAACGTGGCGGTGGTCCCACGCTCGAGCGACGGGACGTGGAACTCACCCGGCTGAAGAGGAGGGTCTTCCCGGAGTCACAAAGTCCCACCAGCAGCACGGCGCTCCGGACAGTTTTACTAGTGAGAAAGTACTTCAGAAACACTGCAGAGGGAGCGGGGAGGACGGGACTGAGTTATCCTCAGGTACAGCTTTGCAAACATCACCTGGAGAGTTAAGTTTGAATGGCTGTACAGCTCCTGACAGCTGCTTGCTTTAGCATAGCTGTTAGCTTCCCGGGTTTATCATTACAGTCACTGAAACACAATTTGTTTTATTTGACACTCGGAATTTTTTTCCCCCCTCTGACTGTCTGACTGTGACAAAAAGCCTCAAAACAGTCCGACAATTTCACAATAAACTGCATAACATTTGGCCTAGCCTGTCAGGCTGTTGCTAACAGGCTAGCTCCAGCAGTTAACGGTGGGCTCTTACCGCAGGTGATGATGACCACCGCCAAAGCGACGATGACACCGATCAGAAACACCGGGTCCTGTTCCTCCAGTTGCTGGCGGAGGGATTCAAGAACGGGTTCAAATGGGTTCTCTGTCATTTCCACGTCTGTACCGGCCATGTTTTCCCCTGTGCTGTCCGCCTCCATCGCTCGGTTTAGGCTAATCTGGGACACGTCTTCTTCCTCCTCCAGACTGCAGGAAATACATCCGACCAGCAGGGGGCGGTGCCGACCACGACAGGGTTTACGCAAACCTGTTACAAACAGACACAAACGATGACAAAAAGGATGCAAAACTGATGGAACGTGTTTCTTTTCACGGCTTTTAAAGAACCAAAACTACCAAAAGACAATCTGTCGGTGGCACAAAGAGACATGACACAAACATAAAGTGCTTAGAATTGCAATAACGTGACACAAGTTTAAAACTTCATGAAGTTGCAGTAAAAAAGCAAAATCAGGAAAGACCCGAAAAAATACAAACAATTATTAGGAGACACAAAACAAAGATAACATTACCAGATAAAGAAAAACACTCACAGGATGCATTGCAGCACACAAATATCTAACAAACGGCACAAAATCAACAGAAAGTATGAAATGTATTATATTAAAATGATCATCAGTCTTTATTCAGTCAGAAAAAGTTACTGAAGAGAAACAGTGGTGACCTTCACCACCAACTTCAACACAGCAGCCAAAATAGTCATAAAGAAAAGCAAGAGACCATGACAAAATGTAGAAAGACATCACACACAAAACACACAATGACTTGCAATGAGAAAGTGATGAAAAGCAGAAGTTTACAGCAGGGTGAGAGTGTTTTGGCAGTTTTTTCAGTGAAGTTTAGTCTCAATCTGAGCTCTTGAGAAGGTAAGTTTCAATTTGTCACGTCACTAATTGACTGACTGTATAGTCTCCCCAAGGAAAGGGAGTCAATGAACTAATTGTATTATAATACTTTTACTAAAATGTCCCTGTTTGATTAAACGACGTCTCCTGTCTTTGTGGGCAATCTACCTTCACGACCACTGAAGGTGATGAAGACTTAAAAGACGAACGCTTCAAAGTGCGTTGAAGCCAAAACTGTGACTTCACCTCGTCCACAAATGAAGAGTGAGAGCCCGTGGTTTTCGATGGAGACCAGATGCGCCTTTACGCGCTCCGTCTGCAGCCCTCACACTCAGCGCGCCTTTTACGCGCACTGGATATTTGACTCCTCAGCCGTCGGCACGATGTCAAACGTCAGTATCGCAATTTATTCTTTAGGAAGCGGTTGTGTGTCACTCATTTTGGACTCTTAGGAGAGCCGGTATATTTTGCATCGGAGGAGGGGAAACCCCTCGGATGAGTTAGGAAAAACCATCTCAGCTTTTTCTGTTCTCTTTTCAGACTCTGTAGATCTGCGATCAAGGAGACTCTCATTACTCCGGGAATCACTTGAGACTGTGGATCAGTTGACCGGACGAGATGACTTTTCCGCGCCTCTCCGCGCTGTGCGTGTGGATAAGTTTGCTGGGCTCGGCGCTGGGAACCGGGTTTGTTTATCACTTCCCAGGCATCACTGTGCAGCGGCAGCGCATCAAGTCGGAGCAGAGCAGCAGCGCGGGGCCACCGGGAGCCGGATCTCTGAGCCAACTCAGGTGCGTTCAGGGATTTTGGAGCAAACGCATCATCACGACCAGCGGGACTTGCTGACTCCAACCGACGCTCTTTGTTCAGGCTTTGCCTTCTTTTCTGTTTTTCTGATTGTACCAGTGAATGTTTCTCCTCATTGCTGTGACCGTCTCTTGATTTACAAGTAAAACGCATCTTTCATCCTTTCTCACAGGAACTGGTGTCAGTACACTGTGTCAAAGACAGTGACCTGTCAGGTGCACAATGGGACGGAAACCTCGGTGCAGAGAGTGTTTCAGGGCTGCAGATGGCCGGGACCCTGCGCCAAAGTCATCAGGTACCCTCGAAACCCCTCGCCGTCTCGTGCTTTTAGCCCACTCGGAGGTCGTGATGCTCTTGATCAGCGATGATTGTGGGGGGTCCTGTTTGGTGCCAGGCAGGGATTTAGTAATTAAGGGCCCCACATGCGTGGAGGCTCCGTCACAAAGTGTTTACAGTCTCTGTCTAATTGAAAATGTTGGTTTTGGCAGAGCTCTAAGAAGATCCTCTTTATAGTTAAATCTCCATATACAAGACTTCATTTTACTTGCTTATGGTTTACTGAAGAACAGATGTATCGTTGGCAGAGCGAACACACTTTTCTTTTGAAGGTTTCGCCAGAGTAAACAGACTGAAACTATTAATAAAGATGTTTCCTGGATGTATAGGTTTGGATGAAATGAAGAATTCATTCTGATAACATACAGAATTGCAAGCTTTAAAATTCTAAATAAGTATGTTACTCATTTCTTTTGATTTATCGTGTTCTCACAGGGAAAAACGGGACATTTATGCTGCGTGTTTGTTTCCTTGATGATGCTGCTCCTCTTGAACCAAACATCGCTGGCTCTGTGCTCTTTCGTAGCTACAGGACGGTGATCCGGCCATCTTTCAAGACTGCCTACAAGCAAGTGACAGCTTTGGAGTGGAGATGCTGCCCAGGTTTTGTGGGAGAAGAGTGTCGTGAAGGTGAGTTGTTCTTCTTCTCACGTGATGCATCACCGCTCAAAAGACAAGAACCGAGGAGCCAGCAGATCGTTTCAGTTTCGTCCGAGACCAAATGAAGGCCTCGTGTTTGGCCTGGTCCACTCTGGGTCCTTCTGCCTTTTTATGTGTTTGGTGGTGTGTGGCTGGATGACGTGCTAGTCATGCTACTGTGTGACGGACTGCGTCCGGATCCTATTGTCAAGTTGTTTTTGCACGAAAAGTGAAAGCTGGTGTTGGATCACTTTTGGGAACAGGCGCTGCAGTGAAGCAGGGCTTGAAAAGGGATCCTGAGCACCGCGGTTTTCAACCTTTCCCTTTTACGGCCGCGCCTGCGAGACTCTTTAGTGGCGGCAAAGCAGGACTAGAGTTACAATCTGTGTCCTTCTGAGTCTCCACCTCGCCGTGTCTGTTTGGACACTCACATATTGACCCAACGGAGGCAGTTTTGCCTGTCTCCTCGAATCTCATCAGGGCTGTTACAAACAGAGCGGCGAGGGGGGAAAAAAAAAAGGTTCTCGGGAGCATCCAGCGGAGCAGCCGGGAGAGTGGGAGGTAGGCTGCGTCTCTGTGATGGGCAGCACCACCACCGCCGACCGCAGCCCCCTGAGCCCAGTCAAGAGTTTCACCCAGGGGCGAGTCACCGCAGGCCAAGCTGTGGGCTGGACGGAGGTCTCGGGCAGAGTAGTATTTCACATGTCGTGTTTTAAATATCACAAAGGCTCGTAAAGAGAGACAGAGGCGGCACTGGCTGGTATAGTTATACTCGCAGTCGTTCGAAATTGCACAGCACATCGCGCAAATTGGTATTTTTTGGCGTGTAGGAATAAATGATATATCACTGAAGAATGGTGGCGCGGCTCGTTCAGATGTGTCCAAGATTAACAGTTACCTCAATAAGTGCGTTTTATTTATTGGTCCTAATTACCACGCCTGGTTCCATTTAGCAAGATTATTCGCTGTTGCGTTTGGATGGGCAAGATTTACCACAAAAACACATTTTAATGCTAATGGAATAAACACAGACGACGCTTTTGAAGCCGTCCCGTTCCAGATTGTGGATATTATCCTGCACAAACATCAACGCTTAGCTGTATCCACATGAGTCTGTAATGCCAGAGATTACGGTTCACTTGAGACCAAAGTGGTTGCATGAGTGTGAAGAAGTAATCGGGCTGTTTATTTAACGTTCGCTGAAATGTATTTGCACTTTCTAATGGCTATAGAGCGGCAAACTAAATCACCTCCATATGGAGGGACAGCGGGCCAGGCTCGAGTCGGCGAGGAGGCCTCAAACACGGAGGCTGATGTCACTGACAGTCTGCATTCACGCCGAGGAGTGGAGGGAGAGTTGGCAGAGGTCAGCGTGCTGGAAGGAGACCACAGCAAGAGGGGACACCGAGGGGGAGAAAGTTAGCGCACACAAAAAACAACAAGGTGTCAGAACTGGCAAGAGACGAGAAGAGAACAGAAGAGAAGAGAAGAGAAGAGAAGAGAAGAGAAGAGAAGAAGGGAAGTGACCAGCGTTCGTGTGGCTAAAGCCTCCAGCTGCTCCAAGCTGCTCAGACAGCAGCAGCGCCGAATGTGTGGGAAAGTGACCCCACGGAGATTAATGAGCATGACACTCCTCCACCAGGTCTTTCTAACATACGTGACCGTGTGAAGAGCAGGCTCTCCGACGACAACTCGTTTCCTTCTACCAGACGCCCCCCCCCCCCCCCCCGTATACGATGAAAGTGTGTCAGAGACGACACAGATGTAAACACTGTCCTTCATATTACTGTGAACAAAGAACGTATGAGCAGTTTAGACCAGCTGTGTCTCTTTGAGTGGACACAGGCTTCACTTCAGAGAAAGGATCAGTGTGAAACGTATTAACAGCCTCTTCTGGAGGCTCTTGCTAAGAGGTCAATATAAAGAGGCAAATGAGACAGCACAAACTATCTCAGAGATGCATGTTCAGAGGAAGAGCTTCATAGTTGTTCACAGGTCTCTCATCGAGGTGGGAGACGGTAACTTCTTTGTAGTTTTTTTTTTGTGATGGACAGAAGTGATTTAAAACACGAAAATGAAAGCTGATGCAACAAAAGGCACCTTATTCAAAGTAAATAAGCCAATAAGAGAATCCTCAAACGGTATTATTGTTTTACTGTTCGTTTCGATCGAACACTGGACGTGGCAACAATCTTTCGATGTACCGAAACTCTTTTCGAGAGAGCAAATAAACTTTTTTTCCCCCCAAATGTCAAACGGTTACTCTGAACTTGGACAGTTTTGCCTGCAAACGCGCTTCCGATTGTGAGCTTGCTCGTTTATCTCTGGGCCTTGACGTCGCTCGGGCAACGCTGAGCATGCAAGCCCAGTGTAGCAGAGGTCTGCTGCAGCGGGGCACCGAGCCAGCTGTTTTATCAGAGCAGGAGAGGACAGCCTTAACCAATGAGGATGACATCACCTCTGGTTTCAGTTTGATGGGGCTCTGGCTCCACTTCAGAGGCCCCCGAGGCCCTCGGAGATGTGGAGACAGAGGACACAATGAAGGCGAGACTCAAAGTTGGGTCGGTGTGAGCTGAGGAGACGCTTGTTTCTCTCACCTCTGCACACTTGTGCCGTTTTTGGTCGCTGAAATCCCAAATCATTTTCTGCACAACGTCAGTGTCTCACTCTGGTTGTTATTCTTTCTGAAACAATCAAAGAAAAATAGTCATTCTTCCCCCCCCCCCCCCAAAAAAACAATCTTCTTCTGGTGTTTCTGTGTGTCGGGAAACGTTTTGTTCCTTTTTGGGTTGTATCTCCAGCGGAGCAATCACGTTGCTGGAGCTTTTCCTGGGCGTCAGACCAAACTGAGGCTTTCCAGGTCTGCTAAAGTGTCCTCAACATCAAATCAGATGCTTTCACAGTGATGGACGGAAACATAATCAGCCTACTGTGTGGTAATTGCTCACTCATTCCAGAACATGGAAATGTCAAACAACCTCTCGTTCACCTCTTTTTGTGTGTGTCTGCTTGTGACTCTCCGTCAGACAACACTTGACCTTTTTCTAATATTTATAAATACTTTTGGATATTTTTTCACCCCTGAACAATAACATAATGAAACGATTACAAGCAGTCACGCTCATTGTTTATTCAAGCACTTTAGCGTCCAGTCCTTCAATCCCAGCAACAGCCCGAAACTGTTGAGCCGTTCACCGTGAATGACAAGAAAATGAAAGGAACTTTTTAAAAAAAAAACTCTTCATTTATATTTTCATTTTACTTAACATACAATTGAAAACAAACAAGGAACAAACCAAGTGAGGGGTACTGTTCAAATACAGTTAATTCCTTAGAAGTGACATTTCTTAAGCCGAAGGTTCACTTTGCCTGTATTTATGCCATTTATGCCAGCGTCTCACAAAAACATGGCCTGATAAAAGGAACTTTTGAGTCAAGTATCATTTAAAACTGCACTTTATTGCTGTACTTGGGTGATATTTCATAATGTTGTGTTATCGGTTGCGTGGTGGTGTGCTGGTTGGCGCTCTCACATCATATGGAGAAATTCCTGAGTTTGCACGATGTTCCCATAAGTACGTGGAGTTTTTTTACCCTGTTCTGCCCCAGGTCCCTAAAGTACTGTAAGTGATAAGGTCAACTGGTTGTTTAGAGGTGTGAATGTGTGCGATTGTGCGACTCTGCGCTTGCACTTCAGTGGAGTGTCCAGATGTCCTCTGGAAATAAATGAAAACGGGTGCATGTTGTCTGACAAGAACTGAAACCAGCCCCAGCGTTTAATCCTCAGAAATCCTTTTTGGCAAGTCGCCAAAACGTGTCCCTATTTGAGTGACATTTTTGACCCTTATAAGAATCAGAGGCGCTCACGGCTGCTCTGGTTTGTTGCGTTGATCGTGCACTTTGCGCGTCCTCCTCTCCGACAACCTTTTAGCACGGTGAAAAAAGTCGTGCGGCTGAGGCCGAGCTTTTTGGCAGAGCTGCTCTCAGAGCTTGCATTTTTTTTGTGTGTTTGTTCAGGGAAAATGGGTGTTTTCTGCATACATTTGGTTGACACCCTGACCTGTCAATATTTCTGACAGTCTGGTGCGTGCCGGCTGTGTACAGTGCATTTCAACATTTACATTTTGCTTTCAGCAGGGTTGTGCTAACACATGACAGCATGGAACACATTTGGGAGAAATGTGTTCGTAATTTCCGTGTAAACCCCCCCCCCCCTACACACACATACACACACACACACGCACGCATGCACGTATGCACGCACGCACACACACTCCCCTTCCCCTCCCCGCTCCATCCCAGCAGCGCTGCAGCACCTATCTGCACACATGATCATATTAACTGCAGGGATTGCGGGTATCGTCTGTGTACAGAGAAACATAATCTTAAGAGAATCAGCGCCGGGACCTTTTCCTGATGAGAGCCGTCACCTTTGATCCCGTGGAGAAAAAAAAAAAGAGAAAAACTTTAGGAAGGAAAAGACTTCAGAAGGGTTCAGTTCTGTTAATGCGCAGGATGTGTGTGTGTGTGTGTGTGTGTGTGTGTGTGTGTGTGTGTGTGTGTGTGTGTGTGTGTGTGTGTGTGTGTG
>JASSRZ010000016.1:5790010-5805224 GCA_032164315.1 Malacoctenus gilli
TGGGGGCACGAAGCGAAGAGAGAACTCTGGGTCCCTGACGATCTCTCCGCAAACTTGAAGCCGACCAAGGACAATGGGGGAAAAAAAAACAACAACAACAAAAAAACGCCACTACTGCCAAAGACACAAAGTAGTGCGTGAGAGAAACACGGCTACCAGCGCGCTGAAGCTACGTGACTCCAAAAAAAAAACAACAAAAAAAAACAATTAAGAAAATTTACATGCATGCTACTCAAAAATCATCCGATCTGCTTTTAAGGAACCTATGTTTTGAACTACTGAACAATGATACCATGTAAGGGCAGCGGGAGTGACAAAGTAGAAGTTAATGTTACAGTACTGTGTCTATTACATTCTGTTTCTCTTTTTTTTTTTTTCTATTTATTTATTCTTTTTTTTTCGGAGGGGATATTGGGGGCGGGGCTTCATTACGCTTGAAACAAAAACTACAAACTTTGAAGAACGTATCGAGGCTTTTTTCCTTCCTTCCTTCGAACCAGAAGAGGATCTCATCGCGCCTTTCCGTTCGGTTTTAGTTCCTCAGTTCGTTTGAACTCTCACGCAGCCTTAGTCTCTTTCTTTATCTCGTTCTTTTTTTTTTCTCTCTCTCTCTCTCTCTCTCTCTCTCTCTCTTGTTCTTCAGTTTTTTGCGTTGTGTTGTAAATGAGAACTTAAAAAAAAAACAAAAAGGAAAAGAACAAAAAAAACCAAAACAAACAAAAAAGCGTAATGTCTTTCAAGGTGCCAAAACTGAATGATTCTGGACATGGATGCATCAAGTCCTGATGACGAATAAAAATTGAACTCCCCCCGTAGGGAACCGAACCAGTCTTTGTTGTGTTGCATTTGCGACGCGGCGGTCTCACGGGGAACCCCTTCCGTTGGCCGCCTAAGAGTGTCAGCCCAGCACACGACGAGGGGTTTTACTTTGAAAAGGTCGTGACGTATGGCGTGCCTTCCTCTTGCCCCGAGTTGTTGGAGGTGAAGAAAGACCCGCCCACTTTCGGAGGATAAATTCAATTTTTTCGACTCAAAGCTGACACACTCCAAAGGTTTCGGAGAATTGTAACAACCAGTAAACAAGTCCAGTGCTGCCACGTTTCCTGGGACAGACTGTGTTCATCAATACACAAGATGCTGCGCTAACTCTGTTAATGGTTAACTCACCTACCAACTGGTTCGAGAGGTACTTCGAGAGAGGACCGTTGAGTCCAGGTCCCCCCAGGGCCGGATTTAGACAGCCCCACTAGGGGGTGCAGGTAGAATATCGAGGGGGGGGGGTGCAAGTGTGGTCATGCCGCTTGCACAGTCGGAAGATTTGGGGGGGGGGGGCAGTCACGGCATTTGGGGGGGCATTGCCCCTCCGTGCCCATGCCTACATCCGGCCCTGGTCCCCCTGTAGGCCACAACAAGTAACCAAAGATGATTGTGATCATCCGTGTGTACTTCTGTTTAACAAAAACGAGGGGACCCCACGGTAACCGCCGATGTCGATCCACACGTTTAATACATGCGTTTGACCACAAGGAGGCAGCAGGCGTCCGCGCTTCCACCGTCGCCTCGCGAGGCCTGCTGGCTCTGATTAGGCTCTTGGCTGCGTCTGCCTCTTTGAGCCCGGGACTGTGTCTGCGGGTCTGGAACTATGTAGATTTGGGTCTGTGGGACCATGTAAGCTGAAGGGGCCAACTGGCTGTAAATCAGGCCTAATTTGTTAGCTGTCAGCACAACAGTCTGCGTTCTGGGGAAACTGGCCACGGCCGCGAGCCAGAAAAGCTGGGCCGACTTTGAATGAGGGAGGAGATAGTCTGCCACTCATGTGGAGTTTCTGAGGGAAGCGGCCAGGCTGGAGGAGACTGTAGCATTAGAAAATTAGTTCCAGAGGGAAATCTGCTCCTTCTAGACCTTCTCCATGGACTGCAGCCATAATGTAACAGTGCTGTCTCAACACGGGGGGGGGAGACTGACGCGGAGCATATGTTCGAGTGGTGAGGAAGCGTGGCGTGGTTTCAAACAAAATTTATACTTACAAGTGTACTTTAACAGATCCAACATGCCGAGAACAAGAGACGACTTCCACTCTGCGTGTTCTCTGCGCGGATAGATCATGTCCGAGCATTTGCTGCCCCATTAAAGGGGACCTCGCTCGGATCGGCCAGCTGCTCCTGTCGATCACTGTCAGGCTGGATGAAGTCCAACTGTTGACTCCTGGTGAAACGCTGCAGTCTGACCGGGGACCCCTGATGTCTTAACTCCTCGGTTGGCCTGAAAGAGGATCCTTCCCCCGGAGGCTCGGGCTGTTTCAGGGCCCGAGCGTGCGTACGTACGCGAGGGCTGTGAACAACAAGCGGTACGGCAACCACAGATTTCAGACAGATGCTCCAGAAGTGAAAATCCGTGACCTCAGACTGAGAGCAGCAGATGCAGGTCGAGTCCCAAACAATGGCGAACCTTTGGGCTGAATGGCCGAAAGTGTCTTCAGTCATGTCTGTATGATTTCCATCTAGAAATAGATTAAAACTGTTTATTTCTGAGATTGTTTGGATCCTGGAGAATAATTCAGAGATGGCGTAGAGTCGACATCAAAACTGGGCTCCACATTCGTGGATATTTTATCGCAATAAAGTGATTAAAAGCCTGAATGGAATTGATCTCTTCTTTGTACACAGCCACTTATTGATGTGGCTTTTCCTTTTAAAACATTTGTTTTGGGGTTTGTTTGTTTTTTTTTTCTTCCAGAGGAGATTCACAGTCGTTCAGCCCTCCCTGATCCGCAGGTCATCGCTGGTCCTCCTGGTCCTGTGGGGCCCTCAGGTCCCGTTGGGCCCTCAGGTAAATTTCTAAGCAGTCTCCCATTCATGTGCCCCCCCCCCCAAAAAAAACCCTCCAAACATGTCCTCAGTAGGTATTCTTTTCTCAAATGAGATTACTGTATGATTGATGATTCCAAAAAATAAGAACGAGTCTTCAGCTAAATACACGTCATGAGATGTTGGACTGACTTGGAGCAGTTCGTCAGCTCACGTATGAGTAAATGTGGTGTCTTGGGTTGATGGTGCTCACAGCGACCACTGTGAGGTCCTTTTTTTCCTGACAGAAAAATGTCTCAAGAAACACATGAAACGCCGAGCAGACCAAATTTACAGCCGGGAACCGTGTGTTTGTTTCGTCGACTTTGATCAGTTTTCTCTCAGGAAACTCTCCTCTCTGGATTAAACGACGTCGGCGTTAAATGGAGCAGGCAGGGCCAGACTTAAACAGCCTTCGTCATCCTCACCGCGTGTGATTTTTCTTGTGAATTATGCCACAGGCCCTGCTGGAGCAAGAGGCCCCACTGGGTTGCCAGGTCTGCCCGGACAAGATGTGAGTTTCTGTCCCAGAGGGGCGTGAATGATTATCACGGACAATGTTTTTGTTGACGTTTCACGCCCATGCACGTCCCCCCCCCCGTTTGTGCGTCACCAGGGCACGCAGGGCCTCCGAGGCAAGCCCGGCGATCCCGGGCCAAGAGGAGATCCAGGGGAAAGGGTGAGGCTGCTTCGGAAAACTGATTGGATTAACCGTCTGGCAGAACGCATTTGATGCTGACGAACTATCAGAACGCTTTTTGTTCCGCGTTCGGTAAACGGCCGGAGCTGTCATGCAATCTTAAACGCATTAAAGGTGAACAAGCTTTTCTTCAAAGACTCACTCCGAGCCGTGACTAATCCCTCCTCTCTCCCTCACATCCAAGGCCAGGCCGCGCTAATCAGGGCGGCCATGTCCAGTCCCCTCTGTAGTCGGCCCTCCGGTGGGCCCCCTCGTTCTTTAAACCTGATCTCCTTCCTCTACTAGCGCGAGTTAAGATTGCAGATCTGGTGAAGAGGCAGCTTCGCTCCAGAGGGGGGGGGGGCGTTCAAGAATGCAGGACAGTGAAACGTGTCTGTGAGTTCAGTATGTAAAGATGTTCTGTTCTTCTGTCTCCAGGGACCTCCAGGTGTGTCAGGCGAGCAGGGCTTACCTGTGAGTATGAAGCCGACATGACGCAATAAACACACACGGTCACGCAAGCAACGTTGCCTCCGTGTTTTCCTTCCCTCTGAGGACGTTTCACCAACTTGCATTGGTTTCCTGCAGAGTTAGGAGGACTTCGGCTGTAACTCCGACTTGCGCAACCTTAACCCGAGCCTCAACTTTTACCTTAACCTCTCTGTGACCTTAGGCCATCCATGAAAATGCACCAACACCCAAAACTTACACGAATGGGACTTGACTCTGTCCTCAGAAAGAGCAGCAAGCTCCCACATTGCGAGTGCGGTCGCACACGTGCGCATACACAACTCATAAATAACAAAATTGTTTCCCTCTGTGTTCACAGGGAGCGCCGGGGCCAAAAGGAGAGCCAGGAGAAGGCTTGAATGAGGTAAGAGACATTACCGTCTTTCCCCCTCCCGAGCTCCCTTTTTTGAGAAACGGCCGCTGGACGAACGGGGTGCCTGTTTCCAGGGCGAAGCCGTGCAGCAGCTCAGGGAGGCCCTGAAGATCCTGGCCGAGAGGGTCCTGATCCTGGAACACATGATCGGCATCCACGGTGAGGAGAAAAGCAGAAGGTGGAGGAAAAGCATGTCCTCCGCACACAAGAGCGATTACGCTCAAGAAATAATTGGACATTTGGTGGAAACCTGCTCAGTTGCTCTCTGGCACGGCGCGAGATGAAGACATTGATATTTATTGAGCCATTAGGAGCTGGAGCAACATGTAATCCTCCCTTCAGCTGAGGTGGGAAGGAAGAAAGTGCAAAAACCTCATTAAAATGTATTTTTCTCCGCTTTGCTTTAGCGGTTTGATGTTTTATGAGAAGAAAGAAATACTCTCACCTAAAAATATCTCTTGTTTGAAGCTGTCATTTTAGTTTCCTCATCAAAAGCAGATTTGGAGCTTTACCAACAAAGCTACAAATATTTACTCCTTTGGAACATGTTAGAAAAACCTTCGACAAAATGTCCAGTCGCTCCCGTGACCCAGAGAGGTTGTTTTTTTTTTTTCTTCTCTCGTGTGACTGTTTTTGCTGTTTCCTCCGCGCAGAGAACTCAGAAGGATCCGGATTTGGCAGCATATCAGATCCGCTGTCCTTCACTGCCCTGAAGACGAAGCGTCTCCAGCCTGTTCAGACCCTTCCTCTGTCTCCGGCGCTGGGCGAGAGACAAAGACGAGTCCCCTTGTAAGCGTCCGGGGCTGATCCATGCATCGTCGTATGGTTTAAACTGTGCTCCTTGTTTTTTTTTTTCAAGAGGTCGTGTGTTTTATATAACTGGATTTGCAAAGTTTGTTCATGATTTTTCCTTGAACCTTTGTTGTTGTTGTTTTTTTTTTTACTTTTTTGTGTGTTTGTCTTCTCGACAAGAACAAGTACTGTAGTAAAATGAAGATCAGTGCAGACGCGACATGTTGGAGAGGTTGTTTTTTTTTTTTTTGTTGGCGCTCATTCTCGACGTCGCGGCGTGACCTTACTCTGCATCACCGCAGCAGCAGCAGCACTTCAATGGCGCACAAAGATTGATTGTCTCATTAAGTGTTATGAGGTTTTTTGGCATCTTTCTTTCATCAGATAAAAGACTGTGTCGTAAACACATCAATTTGCCGGGCTGTCGCTGCAAAGCTTCCTGAGAGCTGGAGTGAAAACGCCGCATTTAGTGTCAAACGCATTCTTGGAATGACCTCGAGCGTCACATTATGCGCCTGTCAAGCGTATTTCTTCCTCTCTCCTCTTCCTGTCCCTCCGTGTGCTCTGCCTTGTTAATGCTGAGGCAAGACATGGGGGAGCTGCCAGGAAGATCTGCTTAAAATAAAGTTGTGGGTGAAACGAACAGCATCTGGAGAGCGCACATCTGGAAAGCGAGGGGAAGAGACGCTGAAGCGGTTGAATTTTGGCCCGGAAACCACAGACCCTGCTGGGCCCCTGTGCACCTTCAACACAAAGGGCTGACGGAGCACTAAAGCTGACAGGGTTACATCTTTATAACCTGCCTCGCGGATTCCCCTTTAAACCGATGTGATTAATTGCGTAATAAGTCTCCGAGAGACCCAGCTGTTGGTTTCTAAATAAAACTCCAGCAGCGGCTGGAGCGACCCTTGTTTTTCTCCATCACGCTTCCTGCGTTCTCCGAGACAATCTTTCTCTCTCTTTGTTTGCCGTGAGTTAGAGGGGAGATCGATAAAACCGTCGTTACTGACCATCTGTCCTCCCTGTCCGGCGGACACAGTCCAGAAGTGGACATGTACCTAAAACACCTGTAAAACGTCTCCTGCCGCCTCTTTGGGTTTTGTTTGAACGGCGCTCAGTGTGTCGATGAGGTGCTGATCTTTGACTTTCTGAGAGAAAGTTTCACGGGTCAGGCCGACTTTCCATCATCCAAGTGTCCACTGATTTTTTATTTTTTGTATTGAAACAGGTCGAAAATTAAGATGTTTAAAACAACGAGGAAATAGAATTTTGAAAAGACGATTAAACTGTAAATTTTCACGAACAAAATATAAAAAGAAAACAAAAGCAGCCTGTCCTCTCCTCTTCTCCCGTCTTATTCTCAGTTAGAACATTAGAACAAGTAGCCGGTTGCTGCAGACATCCACAGCTTGAATTCATCAGAGCGCCTTTCCAGAAGCTGCAGGGGGGCCGCAGTTATTTCCTGGTTCCGTTCGTGTGTCATCTGCATAAAAGTGTAAAGACGAGTGAAGATAATCTATAACGGAGGCTTGAGGTCACATGAAGTAAAGCAATTTTTTAAAACCTTTTTCATTGACACATTTTGCTCTGTGATCTGTAATCTTTTTTGTTGTATTTCACTGTATTTAATGTTCCTTTTTCTATCTATATGTGTAGTCATAGTAATAATAACAGCAATAATTTCAGTTATACAGAACTTTTCACGTATAATTTAACTCAATGCTCTACATTAAAAAACACTGAGTTTGAAACAGTGAATCATTCAAATAAAGGATCAAATAACTCACACTCTGAAGTGTAAAAGTCATACAGTCGCAGTGAGTTTTCAGGCTTGTCCTGTCTGAGTTTCTCAGGTAATGACGTCCACAACAGGACAGCCTGGACGACAAAGTTGCGCATAAAGTGAAAAGACCCACACACTGCTTTTCGTGTGGAATCAGTCTTGATGTCAGGAACGTCCTCTCAAACGCAAACTGAGGATAAAACCAAAGTGATAAAGTGACTCTGAAAAGAGTAACAAGTAATTTTATTTATATTATTCACAGAAATATATACATACTCATGTGTTGTACATTTGAAAGCTCCTCTACGGGAGACATTTTTGTATGTTGATGTTTTGTCGTCTCTGTCGTCTTCAGTCATCTGCTCCTTGTTCCAGGAGGAGGACTCGACGGATGTTGCCTCCTAATAAACAGCTGACGCGCATGTTTTTGTTATCTTTTTACACCAAAGGTTCAGGTGTGTTACCGTTTGCGAAAAAAAAAGGTGGACTCAGCGGATATTTGTCTTGGGGTGATTGCTGGAAAACGATTAAAGTCACAACAACAAAGGGCTTCACGTCGTAACGTCTCCACTTTATGGCGCATAATTACACTCTCGGATGCCGTCCGCACACAACAACTTTCACAGCGTGGCGACCCGGTTTACGGGGGGGCGGGGGGGGGGGAGCATGGCTGCTGCTCCTCCTCCTCATCTTCCTCTTCCTTTTAACATGCTGTTGTTCTTCCTGCTCTGTGTCCTCTCTGCAGGGGGGCCCAACAAACACGAGCTCCTGTCATCGAGGTCAGCTGCAGTTGCAGAGAGAGCGGATCCGAACACCCGAATTACCTGAAAAACAGGCACTTTTCCTTCTGTTCTAAAGAAGCGCACCGGCGCTTCCGACGTGGACTTGTCAGCTTGGCGGAGAGAGGTCGCGCGCGCTGTTCCGACAACAAAGCGGACTTCTGCCATTCAATTAGCTCATCAGAAGGGGGGGGGGGGGGAAACGAGTGCGGTTATGTGTTACTGTCTTCCTCTTCTGTGGCCTTCTTTATGCAGGCTTTTATCTGCAGTTTGTCTGCCTGCGTCTGTCTCTCTCCTCACATACCCTCTCCTACGCCTCCTCCTCCTCCTCCTTCTCCTCCTCCTCCTCCTCCACCAGTCTGTCTCCCTCTCCTCTTGTTTTTCCTGTCTACTGAACAGAGACGTGTTGATATGGGGCCCGCTCGCACGGCCACAAGGGAACAAGTCTCTGGCGCTTTTGATCAGCTGCGAGATCAGACATGTCCGCCGCTCCCCCGCGTGCACTCCTCTGACTGATCGTGCGGCACAACGCAGACACAGACAACCAAAGATGCACACCCACACATGTTCTCCCTGTTAATCATACAAGCACGGGACACACACACACACACACATAGCGCGGCGGGGCCTGTGGTCCGTGCGTTGGCTGGGCTCACAGTGGGGCGGCTTGTTTGCCGGACGCGAGGGAGCAGGAGCGAGATGGTGTGTGTGATTTCCCCTTTCTTGCCCTCTTCTTCTGCCTTTGACAGTAAGATGGATGATCGCAATCACAGGAGCCATCAGTGAGACAGAGTGAAGGTCTATGGGGCAGCGAGACACAGCCATGGGAAACCAGCCGTCGGATTAATGCCCCGCGCTGCCATGGGAACGCCGCGCTGTTTATTTGTCTTGGGGTTTTTGTTGCTTCATATGCATCCTTCGTCCTTCGTCTCCCCCCCCCCCCCCCCGCCGCCGCCTTCTGCGTCGCCTTTTGATGTACGCAACATGAAAGCTTCCTCACAAAATATGTGCAGGGCCGTGTGAGTGGGACAGAGAAGGACGGCGTTTAGGTTCGTACAAGAAGGGAAGCCTCCTGTAAATCAATATGTCTCCACAAACCAGTACAAATGTGACAGATTTCATAGCCATTATACTGGTCTCTTTGATCCCCCCCCCCCCAAGAGAAGGAGAGGCAGCCTTGTCTCTCCACAGTCAACGGATGTTTTTAAGAGAAACATCTGTTGCTGCACAAATGAGATTACTGTGTCTCTAGCCAGGGGCCACGGAGGTTATGAATGGCACTGTTACTGAGAGCGAGGGGGGGGGGTCCTGGAGGGGGGCTGAGAGGGGTCTTTGTAATAAGCTGTGGTCCATAGTTAACAGTTTTAAATCACATCAGATTGCCTCGGACGCTGAGTGTTCATCAACTCTCACTTTCAACTCGCTCGACGGCATCGCCACCCGCCGGTGCCTCTGAATCACTATCTCATATTGATACATCCACTATTTCACCTTGTTGCCAGGCAACGGCTCACCTCGTCCTCTGTAAAGTTGTCGGCTGGTGACATCGGGTGATATTTCACCCTGCAGGGGAGCACCGAGAAGCAAGATTCACGGCTTCCCTCCCTTTGACTTTGAATTAGGTGGGATCTGTATTTTACTGACCCGCGTTGGCGCTTTCTCCACCTTTAAACTTTTCCCGCAATTTATGTGTTGGCACAGTGCTGCCTCATGCCACAAATCTTCTGGGTGGGCATCATACGCCAGATCTACCGGTGGGCAGTTCATTTACAGGAAAGGCCACAGGAAGAAAGTGAGATAGTTCTGGAAGGAAGAGATAGCTGGAACGCAGCTCGGTTCAGCATGAACTAATGACTGAAGAAATCTCGTAATTAAAAGCAGCACGTCACACGTTTGTTTGCCTTTTGGTAACAATGATTGGTCGTATAAACTGTTGTCAGCAAAAATAAACACACGACTTGTCTTTTGACTTCTGCAGGAAAGTTTCGAGGTGCTGTCTCAAAAACTATGTTCTACATCCATCTCAATAACCCATCTGCAGGTAAGGATTCGACCTCAACACAGAAGAGAAGCTTTTCTACATGCAGGTTATGAAGTACGAAGTGAACGGTACACCCGATGAAATACTTGGAAGGTTTTGCGAAGCTCGAGCCGTTTGAGTTTGGGAAACGCGTTTTGGCAGCCTGAGCCTGATATAATTAGTTGTCTTATTTTTTTAAACACCTACTCTGAAATGTCGTAATTATTCTGGTCTCACGCGTGATCCGAGGTGGGCTTCAAAAGAAAGATACTTGAAGGTTCACTAAGAGGAAGGTAGTTAGTTAATGAAGAGCAAATTAAACACTTGCTGGCAGAGGAAATGCCTTTTCAAAAAAAAGGACCCGATCATTTAGCAGCCTGTCAGTAAAATTTTGATACTTTGTCCCATCCAGCAGGTTTCTAAAGCCTGATCAGTACTTTAAACTAAACACGTATGGACAAGAACTGAACATGAGAAGATGAATGAGTATTGTGGGAGGTAAACTTGTTATTAACGAGCTTCTGAGGTGTGTATTTCAGCAGTGAGCTGGTTCAGGCACCTGAACAACAAGGTTCAATACTGCACTGCACTGCTCACGCCCAGATCTGAGCAACGGGGACACCTAGTGGTCAAAGGTGGAAAAAAAAACGACGACGGCAAAACGCAGAGCTCCAACTGCTCCATCCATCCTTGAGAAATACTACAAAAGGTTGTTTATTTTATTACAGTGCAATACTGAACATTAACATATTGTGGGTGTTCTGAGGGGAGTTTGTCATATGGTATCATACGGAGCGATGTGTGTGTGCGTGTTCTACGGGAACGATTGTAAATGTAGGATTTACTGCAGAAGTCTGCAAAAATAACATGCTGGTCTTGGCTTGTGGTGCTAATTTGTGACTTTATTTGCTCCAAGTAAAAATGAGTCTGTGTCGAGTGACTCTCGGTGCTGTGATGGACTGATGACTTGTAGCTCAAGTCCTTCGTCTTCCACCTCAGAGACACTCTGACCCTTCACGGTACAGATGAAGAGTGTAGATGAACAAACTGGACAGAGGACAGCGAGGACGGTCAGCCGAGGCCATTGTTGTTGACAGCCAGAGTCACTCTGACCGAGAATTCAGAGTCACGTGTGATATTTCCGCGAGTTGTTTCTGGAAGGATTTTGCGTGAGAACAACTGAAAAAAAAACAAGCCAAAGTGTATGGTCGTGAAGACAACGACAGGTCACACATTCACACATCACTCCTGAGTTTTCACCAGTTTTCTTTAGAAATGTATAAATACTTCATTGATAGCTACTTAGAAAATATACTACAAACATTACTGTCTATAATATTACTGTGAGTCATTTAAAAGAGATCAACAGGTTCACATGACAAACAATAACTTCAAGAATCTAATATTTAGACTCGACTGTCTCTTAAGACGATATTCAAATATTGAACAAAAACCTTGAAGCTATCTTGGTTTGAGCCCCGAAGACACATTCAATGAAGTCCTTTCCTCCAAGCACTGCTGGCTGACTCAGGCAGCAGCAGGTGTGCAGCTTTTCTCATCTCTCCAGGTGAGAGTTGGGAGTGGGGGGGGGGGTGACGACACTGTGAGGTTTATTTATCATGAGTGAAACCAGTCTCGGAGGTTTCTGACCACATCAGTCCTCCCTTTGCGCTTCCTCACGAACCAGCAGGCCGTGCAGTAGTGCTCGTCCCACAGGGACGTCATGTACACGCTGTAGCGCTTCCTCCAGCGCAGGTGGTGCTCGATCAGGGACGGGCTGTCCTTCACCCTCAGCATGTACTCGGCCAGCTCGCGCACCGTGGGGAAGTCCTCCACGTGGATGAAGGCCTGCGCGGGCAGGAAGCGCTCGTAGTTGTCCCTGGGGGGGCCCAGGACCACCGGGATGGCGCCGGCGCGCACGGCGTGCCACAGCTTCTCCGTGATGTAGTCGGTGTGCTGCGAGTTCTCCAGGGCCAGGTAGAAGCGGTACTGCTGGACCAGCTCCACCACGGCGCCCGCGCCCGGCGGCAGCGGCCGGCCGGCCCGCCCAAAGACGTCCACCCGGAGGTAGTCCCTCAGCAGGTGATAGAAGGCCACGCGCGCGTGGGACTGAGACCAGTTGCTGACCACCCAGGCCACGAGGTGGGGACGGGTGAGATCGGAGGGGGCGGTCCCGCCAAGCGCGTACACGTGGCGGCCCGCCGGGACTTTATCCAAGAGCGCGTTTGGGATGAGGTAGCCGTAGGGCAGCGGGACGTCAGAGTCTTCGCGGTAACTGATGGTGAGGTTGTAAACGCCCTCGTAGTCCCGCAGCCCGGGCGCGTGCGTGGGAGACTCCAGGTTCATCCAGATCCACTTTTGCGCAGGTGGGCGCGGCTCCGGGGGCAGGGGAGCGGCGCCGGAGGTGATGTCCCGGTGGTGGAGGACCACCGCGTGGGCCTGCCCGTACGCGCGCCTGTCGTCCGTCAGGTGACACCCACTGACGTGGTACCGCTTCCAGCAGTCCGGCATTTGGCGGCGCGCGCCGAACGGATGCGCCCAAACCAGGAGGAGCGTTCCCTCGCTCCTGTTTTCCGATGGAGCGGGGGTCGCGTCGGCGCGCGACGGCGCCGTCGCGGCGAGCGGACGGACCCCCGGCAGCAGGAGCAAAGCGATGGCTGCGAGGAATCCGGAGGAGGAGATCCATGCGGGAGCCGAGTGTCCAGTCCGAGACAAGTCCTCGGACATCGTGGAAGAGTCTCCAGATATTCCCTCCGTCTCTGGGTTCTCTCCAAGTTTTTTTCTTCACGCTTCCAACTTAATTCTGATCTTTAGACTTCAGCAGAAAGAAAACAGCCCCAAAATAAAAGTCTCATCAGAGGGCAGCTGGCATGGCACATTGTCACCAAAGCCGTCGCACCAGTTCCCCCCCCTCCTTCCGACTTCGTCTCCATGAAAACTGGCGTAAAACATCTGCTCCGTGCTGTGTACTCACACATCTTGACGTGGCAGCGTCCGTCTGCCTGGCACTTCCCTCTGAATGGGGCTTTTGTGAGGCCTGTTGACTGTCGGAGGGCCTCGCAGGCACTTTTAGGTCGGTGGGTAAACACCTTGACCCGCAGCTCTGCGCCCTCCGAACGAAAAACTACGTCAGAAACGGTTGGACTCCGTTTGGGATCGAGCTTCTGAGTCGCTTTACTGTCCTCTTATGCGGGTTCACATCAGGTTGGTTCACATCAGAAAAAAGCCACTGACTTGCTTCATAGAAGATGTACTTCAATTTATACAAGAATCCTTACTCTGTAAAAGCAGACTGCTCCAGGCTACTTTGTGTTTTCCCAACATCAAATCTATGAAACAAAACAAACCAATATTTAATCAACAAACTACAAGCAAGCTGCTGCAAAGAAGACCACGGATATTTAAACAAGGGTTTTCCCTTTGTTTACGTTCAAGTTCTGTTTCAGTGGAATATTCTTACCTCTGCATTGCCAGTTTTATAAGTTGATCGTTTGGTGGAGTCAAATAAAACACCTGAATCTATTTTTGACCAAACTGTCTTAAAGTGCCCTTCTTAAACTTAAAGGGCACTAGAAGTTTACTGCTAGAAAACTATCTTAGCATACCAAGAAGATAAGTTTTGTATACTTAAAAGTGTACTTTCTAAGAGTAAAAGTAAGCTTAAAGTTTTTGTACAAGTAAGCAAACAGTATACCTAAAAGATTACTTTAGGTGTCATTAAAAGTATACTTTGTCAAAGTAAAAGTAAGCTTTAAGTTTTACTACAAGTAAACTAACAGTATACCTAAAGATTACTTTTGGTGTACTTAAAAGTGTACTTAAAAGTACACTAAGTACACTTAAAAGTGTACTTTGCTTCTTTGCACTTTTAAGTAGTTAAAATTGGCCAATTTAGTCCCAAGAAGTATACTTATTGGTATACCGCTAGTACACCTATATCTGTGTACTTGGTAAATGAAAATACATTTGGGGGATATAAGTAACTATACTTGAGTATAGTTAATGACATGCACTTAGGAATACTTCTTTTTGGTAAGGGTAGGTTGGTGGGTAAGCTGCAGCTCTGCGCCCTCCAAACGAAAAACTACGTCAGAAACGGTACAGTCTACTCGTACCAGGCACCAACATCAGTTTACATTGAATACAACATTTCCCCCTCCGTTATCTGGTATCAAATCACACAAATTTTTTCACTTTAGAAATGAGTTACAATTTCCAAAATTATTTGATTTGTTTCAATGCCAGAATACTGATTTTTTATATATTTCTGTCAAAGTCAGGAATTTACATATTTTCCCCAACATAGTTTAACAATCCAGTCTTAACATCACACAGCGTTATGACTGTCCTACAATTAAATGTGTTTTTCCCTTTGAAAATTCCCTCACCCTACCAGTTCATTAACAAGCATCATGTTGTGTACAGTTCAACGCTGAATCAGGTGCGACGACAGTGAATGAGGGATATTTTGCAAAATCAAAGAAGAGAACTCAGCCTTTGTTATTTAGAGACAATAACCACAAAATTCGAAAGTTTCTGCCTGCGACACTCTGACACAGCTATTCCATCATGGTGCTAATTGGATGAGACTCCTCCAAAGACAATGACCCCTTTGATTAAAGGTTAATAAATACTTGTGTGTAGGCTGCTTTTGCAACCTCTTTCAGACTTTCCAATATTGGAGCCTTTTTTGGAGGTAATGCAGCTGAACTGGCATATGGCAGCAAAAGCAGCTTCTTACTTTTTATGTGTTGACAAATGAAACATTTTGGATGCGTGCCAGGTGTGTAGGTGGTCCCGATAAACCCTGCGTGTCCCGCCACGGGCCTCGTTTCTCACCGCTAGGTGTCTCCCTACTCAAGCTCAAAGCTGCCCTTACGCAGCATCCCGAGCTGCTTGTTTATTGTCGTAGATTTGTCTTTCACTCCAGACATGCAAGTTTAATCTGGCAAATGAATAAACATTTCAGCTCGAAATTAGGCATGCAGCAGTGAGGCTTTGAAAAGGTTTGTCTCCGATGTTTTATTCATCGGATATGACCCAGCATTGCAACAGCCTCCAACCAGAAATGTTAATAAATGACTCACAGTGTTAACATGATGATCTAAGCTACACAAATAAATAAATAAACAAATAAAAAAAAAAATTGGAAAACACAAACAGTCCTGAAGAGGGTGACGCGTCCGTCCCCGTGTCAAAGGATCAACTGTCCAGGTTGTTTGTACGGCGTGAATGCATTCTGATCAGAACTCATGAAAGAGTGATGAGGCGGCGGGCTTGGAAACCCTGCGCGGCGTGTTGTGTCTGAGCTCTGGTGGGCAGGAAAAACACGCCATGACTGGGACAACATTATTCCTCCCCACGGACGCCGAGCATGTCATGAAGTCTGAATGCGAGCAGGAGGGGGGGGGGGGGCGGTGGGGGGGGGGGGG
>JASSRZ010000016.1:5837559-5850457 GCA_032164315.1 Malacoctenus gilli
GTGTGTGTGTGTGTGTGTGTGTGTGTGTGTGTGTGTGTGTGTGTGTGTGTGTGTGTGTGTGTGTGTGTGTGAGTGACGCTGAAGACAGAGTCTATCACTTAAACTGTTACCTCTAATTAGAGGCCTAATTCAGGGTTGCTGTAGTTGTTGTTGTTTGTATTTTAGAAGAAAGAAGATACAGTTTCTACTCTTACGAGGGCCTCAATGGCCCCTACAGGATGTTACACAGGATGTAATTTCACTGCAGACTGTTTCATAATGGCTCGATCTGGTTTCTGGTGATAGACAAAAATTGTACCGCCGCACAGGAAGTGATACATCACTTGGTCTCCGCGGAGGCATTAATAGAAATCTGAGGGACGTAATTAAACACGTTCCTCGGTCTGCTACATGCGAGCCACATGTGAAATGTTCTCGCTGAACGCGCAGCATCTGGAAGCAAAAGCTGGCTGCAGCTAATGGCAGCAAAAGGCAAACAGTCGCCATGAATGAGGTGCTGTTTGAAACAGACTTGGGCCGGTAGTGTTTTGTTGTACAGCAGTGTTCTCTAATCCCATTGTTCTCCTCCCCGAAAGAGGTCGATCGAAAAATTGAAGGAGGAAAGCGGCTGACGGAGATGCAGCACATCACTGTTGTTTGGTTTTTAACACCGGTGGGAGTTTTGTGACCTTTTCAGTCCTGACAGACCTGTTAGAAGCCAGTGAAGCAGATGCTCAACAATGGTCCCATAATGTCAGTGTAAATGGGAACACTGACGAGAGACACCTTTCAATGCAAACACAGCGGAAATTGTTCTTTTGAATGATTATTATTGTTTCGCCACAACTGCGCGAGTCTAAAATGCAACAGTGCAACAAGCATTGCAACAGTTTCCTCTTGTGTTTACATCGGACTACTTTTTTCCACGTTAAACGTATTTCAGACATGCTGAAGTCAGTGTGTTTGTGTGCTGGTTTCAGTCCTCCAAACCCAAAGTGAGCATCCCTCTGTCGGCAATCGTGGAAGTGAGGACCACCATGCCGCTGGAGATGCCCGACAAGGACAACACTTTTGTGCTGAAGGTAAAATCTGCACGATTCGTCACGAAATAAGTTTGAAAATGACAGAAAATAACGACTTCCCGGGTTGTGTCCTCGCATACTGATGATTGTGTTTTAAGTGTCATGTGTTGTATCTTTCCGGCTGCTTCCACAGGTGGAAAACGGAGGGGAATACATCCTGGAAACCATCGACTCCCTGCAGAAGAACTCGTGGGTCGCTGACATCCAGGACTGCATAGACCCGGGGTAAAAACTCACAACAAGCATTTGGCTGAGGATGAAGAGGAGGGGGAGGGGGGGGTGAAGGGATGGAGTGAAGGAGTGAATGGGGACGGAAGGATGGAGGGGAAACACACACACACACACGGTCATTAATCATCCAATTAGCGGGGTTTCTGACAGGTTGCCTGCGCGCAAACATCGGCGAGACCGACCGTCCCGCTCAGCTTCTGTGAGTCGGTGGACGTCAGCCGGTGCGGCTCGGGACGTAAACAGTAGATTATTTGTGTTTGTAGGACGTGGATGTGTGCGCGCGCTTGTGTGTCGGGACTCGTGCTGTTTGTTTGCACGTGTGTGTCTGCGTGCGTGTGTGTACGCCTTCTTGCGGTCAACCTGAACTGCCTGCTTGTGTACAGCGACAGTGGCGATGACATCGAGCTGGCGTCATGTCCTCACGGTCAAGCCTCCAAAGACTGCTCCATGGTGGCCTCCTGCAGCTGCGAGCTGCTTTCTGAGGGTGAGCGAAGACCCCCCCCTCCACGTTTCATAATATTTACATGTTTTGATCCTGACGAATGTGTTGATGTATTAAAAAACATGTTTACAGGAGTGTATCGGGCTCCGGAGAGGTCGTGTCCCACAGCCGCGGAGCATTACAGCGCCCCTTCTGTCCGATGCAGGGAACCTCCTTTCACCCAGCACCCATCACACATGCCTTTAGAGCGCTTCCTCCAGTCCCCAGAGGCGCAGGGCTCCAGCTCCTGTGCAGGTAGGGAACGTCAGGCGCCGCCGCTCCAACAGGTGGGGGTGGGGGGGTGGGGTCTCAGAATGTAATTAGCCAGCACTGACACGTGACACCGCTCAGGTGGCGGCGAAGGAGCCAAAGACTCGGAGGGAGACGCCAGCTTGGCGGGGTACCCGTGGTTCCACGGGACGCTGTCGCGCGTGCGTGCGGCCCAGCTGGTGCTGGCGGGCGGCACCAGGAGCCACGGGCTGTTTGTGATTCGCCAGAGCGAGACGCGGCCGGGCGAGTACGTCCTCACCTTCAACTTCCAGGGCAAGGCCAAGGTGAGACGAAGAGCTCTATCTCGTGTTATTCTGGATGTTCCTGAGTTCCTGAAAGTTGTTGTTCTTGTTGATCATTAATAAAAATCTTTCATGTATCAAATAAAAGAGACAAGAAATTAAAATATATATTAGTTTAGATATAAAAGTACAGCTATCTCTTTTATCTTTCACGAGCTCGAAAGAAGACTTGGAAGGTTAGGGGAAAACCAAGCATAAACTAATTTACGACAACAGATAAACCGTCAGCCTGGTTCTCAGACGTGTGTGTCTGAAGCGCGGATGAGGTTATTCAGGCTCTGGAAGAGCCGCAGTCAAGTCAATGTTGCGCGTCCTCTTATGCAACGTGATCCCTGCACATCACATCCTGCCAGCCGGCAGTGTTGAGGAAGTGTCAGCTGCCACCTCTTCCTCTGGCGTCGGCCTCGGCATGCTGTCGCTCTGTCCTGACCTCCTTCTTGGTGTGTTTGTTTCAAATGTTCACCGTGTCTCACACCGCGTTTCCGTCCCCTCTCCGTTTACTCCCTTCCTGTCTCCTTTTCCCCTTTATTTTTTGGGGGGGGTTGTTGATATGAACCTCAGTCTAATCTGTCGCTCTTTCTGCCCTGTCATCTTCACTCCCTCTCTCTCTCAAAGCACTTGCGTTTGTCCGTGAACGAGAACGGGCAGTGCCACGTCCACCACTTGTGGTTCCACACCGTGTCCGACATGCTGCGACACTTCCACGCCCACCCGATCCCCCTCGAATCCGGAGGCTCGGCGGACATCACGTTGCGCTCCTACGTGCAAGTGCAGAGAAGCTCCACCACAGGTACACAGCAGACGTGTGGAAAAGCCCAATGTTTGTGCCCTTGACCTTGAGCTCAGGACGCCCTTCGGAGGGGTCACCAGAAACGGAGGAATTGCTGTCAACTTTAGATTTTCACAGCATAATAGGACACTTTCTCGAATCTGGAGCATGACCCGTTTCTGGTCCCAGGAAACAGGTCAGCGCTCTTATTTTGAAGGCTCTATTTTTTTGAAAATTCAGTGCGAGTGGCTTTACCCACGAAGCGTTTGGCGTCACCAGACAGTGATCAGCTGTCTGCTTTCAGAGGAAGTCTTTGGAGACTCCAGCAGGGAAAAAGTTGATGTGTTCACAGATGTTAATTCCTTTCAGCACCATTTACAGGCTTTACATTGAAAAGGAGGTTCGAATACTGAGTAAAGACAAAACAAATCGTCATCTTGAAACTATATTTTTGTCATTTCGGTGTAATTTGGGGTTCGTGACTGCTTATTTGGAAAGGAATCATACCTCCCTGTTGTCTCTTCTTTTGAGTTGCTTCAACAAAGAAGGACAGAAATTCGTGTGGTCAGGATCGACTTACCCCTGCGATGCAGATTCAAAGAAAACATCAACATATTGCCGGGTTATCAAAACACACAACATTAATTTGTCTCTGAGAGGTAAAAGTGTTGATGTTCGATGGTGTTTGTGCCTCACAGATGAAGAGGGAGCAGCCTAAACTCAGGGAGGCTCTGTGTGCTCCGGCGCTCACGCTGCTCCTGCCCCCCCCCCCCCTGGCAGCGGATAAATGCCCTCCTGTACAGGAGAGTGAGGGGGCAATTATACCGCAGGAGTTTTGCATGCAGGCCCAGACTCGGGCTCCAGCCCAGCGTGGCGGCCACAAAGAGGCCCTCTGTCTCCCCCCCCCCGCCCCAAACGCCCGGCCTACACACACCCATGCACTCACTCAGAGGGGGGATAGAGTGAGGGTTTGATTCAGGGCGTAAAAGGGCTTTATTGATACACTGGTCAGGCGTGTCTTTGGCTGCAGTGTCGCTGGTGTTATTGCCCACCAAGAGAAAGGATAATAAAGGGGCCCACACTGGCTGTGTTTACATGCAGCTCCATGAAGGAGCCTTTCACTCACAACACTCCAAGCGAGAAGCAGCAAACAATCCTCGGCAGCGCCGATTAATCTGCGACATGAAAGAGTCGATTAAAAGGATTTCTTCCTTTCTCGCCACCACCCTTGTGCAGATGTGGCCCCGCCTCCGGTCCTCACCCCACCCAGCAGGGACGCAGGCTGCCGGACAGACTCGGCCCCGCCGGCCCTCCACCCTCCTGGGCCCGCGGCACCTGCTGCGGGGCCTCCTCCTGACGCCCCGCTCTCCTCCAGCACCTCCTCCTCGCCCACCGCGCTCCCCTCCCTCTCCCGCAGCGACCCGGGCACCGCGGGAGGCGTGGGCGGCGGCCTGCAGAGCCGGAGCAACAGCTCCGAGCGCCTGCTGGAGGCCTCGAGCGGTGCTTCCGAGGACTACCACGACGCCGACGGGACCCGCAGGGCGCGAGCCGTGGAGAACCAGTACTCTTTCTACTAGACAACCCAGGGCCAGGTTCAGACGGGAGTCCTCTTGACGGGACAAGAAAGGCGGAGGTGACGGAGGAGTCGCTTCGCTGATGCTTCAGAAGGTCCAAGTCACTGGATCACACATTCTTGCGTTTGTTTTCCTTTGGAGGGAATTTTCTGTCCTTTGCTTTTCACAGGGAGGGCAGATGTTGCTGATTAGCGTAAATGTTTCATCCTTCGTGGCTTTGTGTCAAACGTAGTCATGAAGGATGTCGGTCAACACAGATTCAGGGGGGGGCTTCGGGTTAAAAAGGGACACGGAGAGCAAGTAGAAAGTCCCGCGGTGAGCAGTTGCGAAGGCTGAGGCAGCAGGAGGAAGTCGCTCAGAGCAGTCATATGGCTTTGATTCACCTCCTCTGACCACTTCCTGTTCGCCCTTACCCACCGCTCCCCTCCGAGCAGGAGCGCCTGTGTCACCACCCTGCTGAAGGATTTAGAGTTCGAAACAACCCCCAGGAAGCGGCGGACCCTCCCTCCCTCCCTCCCGAGCTCCTCAGAGCATCCCCGTAATGTTTGCAAAGCTGCTTCGAGTCTGTCCCGGAAATCCTCACCGTCCCTCTGGGCTCCAGAGTCCTGCTCCGGGTCTCGGATGCTCACGAACACAAGTGTGGAGATCCTGGGTGTGTTCGCGTTTCCTTGGGGATGCTTCATCTTGAACATGTACAGCCTGAAGGGTCTCAGTGCCTGTGAACTCAAACAGACTGGACGGCGATGCTGTTGTTCTCACTCTTATCACAACAACCCCGAGAATACATACAGGTGATTTATTTACTGTCACTTTCTGCTAAAAAAAAAAACAAAACAGGCGTTTATTTCCCTGCATACTGGAATGTTTTTTTTCCTCCTTCTTCTTCTCTGCTCAACACAAATGTGCTACAAATCCATTGAAAACAGATGAAACGGAGCATAAACATGACAGGTTCAGTGTGTTTGGCCAGACCCGCCTTTTGACGTCCCGCAGGGGTTTTTATGAGTGTGTGATGGTGTATTAGAGTCCAAATATTTTTCGATGATCCGTGTGCTACAGTAGTGTTTCTAAAACATGGTTTTCAGGTCCCTCCGTCTGGTGAAGGTTCTGTATTCAAGCTCATCTTATGGATAACCTGTAGATTCTATACGCTGTTCCTATAGATCACTTTAAAGTAATGCCTTGAAGATATTAATCTACCAAATCCAGCGGCTATCGGGGAGGGGGGGCGGGGGGGGACTTGGGACCAGTTTGTTTGTGTTATTTTTGAACGGTGGCAGTGTTGTGTGCTGTTTGCGCAGCCTGCAGGTGAACCTGCGGGTGTGAACTGGAATGCGACGGAGTGTCAAACAAAGACTGCAGACGGCCATGCTTGACTGGAAACATGCGACCAAGCAGCGAGCGCCAACAGAGAGCGTTCAGTTACCGTAATTTGAAAGAAAAACACACATTTCAAACTTCTCGTAAAGAAGACATTCAACCCCCAACGTACATTTTCTGTTCGGAAACAATGAATATATTTTGAGAAACCTGTTCAGTTCTTGTTGTCATGAGTCAACAGCGTCACTGAACATGCAAAAAGCTGCTTTTCTTCTAATTCGCTCTCCACCAAATTAAAAATATGCAGCATTATTCTGTTTTTACTTCACTTTTCTTTTATTTACAGACTCGGTGAGTCCTGCTCAAAATAACAAATAATGTATTGAATAAAAAAATTCTTAAAACTGAATTCTTAAAACTCTTACACATAAAGTCCTATATTCTCATATTTGAAGACTAATAATATAAAAAAAGCAAAAATACTAATAATAGCTAATCATAATAATGAATAGATTTTTTTTTTTAAGTTCTTAAAATGTTTTAGCCATCAGATGAGCAAGCAGCTGCTTCTAAAATGCAGCTTTTGTGCTTTCGTTTGTAGCCATCTCGTAATAGTCAACGTCTCTTCTCAAGCATGGCCGTGCGGCTCAACGGTGACGGGGGGTCGAGGAGCGGACAGAGCAGCTCATGTGCCAATTTGAATCCTATTTTTGAAACATATTTATTCCTTAAGCCTGTAAATGACGTTTTTTTCCTACCGAGTCTTATTTATGTACAACTGACTGATTTTTAACTGGAGAAACATCCGCAGTGGAAATCTGTCCGAAACCCGTCACACATATCACACATCGCTCACGTCTCCCTTCTTATTTTCTCCACACTTAACGGAGCTGAATTTTTCTGTTGTCCGACTGAGTTTTGAAGAGTCTGTGCAATTTTGTACAAAGTGATGTACTTGACATACTACTTTATATTTCTGTGAATAAAATGTGAACAAACTATTTCTAGATTTCTGCTTATCTGATTTCCAGATAAAAGGTCACGACTCCGGGGGTCCGGACTGGAATGTTGGTGATTACGGGAGCAGAAAGGTCAGGAGCTTCAGGGCCACAAACATCAACAGATGAAATCTTTACAATCGTACGGCAACACTGTAAAGACCTACAAATGTACCTCCTATCAACTGCCATGGCAACCAACAAGCTAATCAGCTGCTGTGATCAAATAATGCAGTAAAATGATAGATTAATAACACTTATTCTGTATGAACACGTCACCTTAAAAACTGACAGTCTCCTAAGTGAATCAATGGACAGAAAATGTGTAAAAATCAGATGTTGTCCACAAAACCTCGTTAGTGGATTCTGTCGCCCTCTAGAGGTCAGATCAGTTATTGCCAGAAAAGAAAGGCAATTGCGTCTGGTTTAATTTGAATAAATTGACACAATGGGACAGAGAAGGAAACAATCAAGTGGGTTTATTGTGTTTTCACAAATGAAAGTTAATGTTTTCCTCAAATATAGCTTTGCTTACACAAAATAAATATTTGCAAATTTCCTAATAACATAATTTACATCGTGGCAACCTGTATGTCGAGCACATACAACACTTGAACACTTAAAACAAGATATGCCAAAGTGTGTTTAAATTAACTTACAACGCGTAAGGAAGATTTGAGAATTGTGCGTTTTTCCAGCAATAAAATCTTTAATTTCCCTGTACAGTATTAGATAGAAGTCACATGAAGCTGCCACAACAAGTTTGTTTGGCTTCGGACCATCAGTACTTTTCCCAGAAAATAAAAGCACGTGACATAATTGGCTTCAGGACTCCTCCGACCGATCAAACACAGACAATGTTCACGTGAGACTTTCAGGTTCACCCAGAGTCCCACGTGAACAGGTGGGTATGAACTTTTACCACACCGTGGTAGCGTGTCTGAAAGGTGCTCTGTTTTACTGCAGTTCAAATGTCCTCATGTCAATACATGACAAGCGTGACATCAAACATGCACCTTGTGCTTCCACTGAAGCCACTTTTTCTGCTCCACTTCTCCACTTTTAACATAAAGTGACAGTTTCGGATCAACCCCTTTTTCCTGAATGAACATGTCGTGATCCAGTTCATTTAAATCGAGTACAATTGGTTTTTTTTTAAGCAGCATAACAATGACGAGCCTGAATTTACACTTTACCTCACTGTCCCCTGAGACGAACCCCGGACGTGACTGAGTGATAGCGAAATAAACACAGTGAATCTCGCTGATTTAAGTTCTGACAGAAGCACAGAATCGTTCAGCGTCTAAACGAGGTCACTTCAAAACACGTACGAGAAATAGTTGGAGGCTGCAGCCGGATTACAATCAAAGGACGCGTTTGTGTGTGTTTACACTTTATGAATGAGAGGTCGAGCCGCTGCTTCCAACCGGCCAGTACGTTTACTGCAGCTACCAGCTAAAAATATTCACGTGTCTTCAAAGTGCAACACTTGCAGAACAGTCTGAGGTAGCGCCCATTCCTGCACCACCTCCTCCCTCCTCCCTGAGAGTCACAACAGGCGGCCTGGGAGGAGGGAGGGTGTCAGGCTGCTTCTATTTCAGGGCTTGCAGAGGCTTATGAATATCAGGCCTCCCATGGCCAGCATGAACGACAGAGTGATCTCCATCATTTTCTGCTCCATCCACCTGCTCTTGCGCTTCTTCTGCATCTCCTCCAGCTGCTCCTTCCTGGCCTTGAGTTCGCGCTCCCGCTGCAGCTGCGCTCCGTAGTGAGCCTGGTAGAACGCGTCAAAGTCAAACATGGGCCTGCCCCCAGCCCGTGAGTACTGCCTGGCCCTCTGCTGCTGCTGCTGCTGCTGCTGCTGCGGCGAGGAGCCCGTGGACCTGCTGGCTTTGGACGACGGCCGCCCGGCGCCCTGGACGTCCGACTGACTCAGGATGCCCCGGTCGTACTTCCTCCTCAGGCTGATGTTCCCCAGCACGGAGTAAGCCTCGCTGATCTCCGAGAAGCGCCGCGTGGCGTCCTTGTTGCCCGGGTTCTTGTCAGGGTGGTAGATGAAGGACTGCTTGTAGTAGGCGGTCTTGATCTGGGACTGCGTGGCGGACGGAGACACGCTGAGGATGTCGTAGTAGGCCGTCCTGCTCCTGTGCAGCAGAGGCGTCTCCTCTGAGCTCCAGCTGTAGCTTCGGCCGCCTGCAGACGTTTGCAGGACATCTGGGCGCAGCAACGGCAGGCGTCTCGGACCACCGCCTGGCCTCCTCGGTGGGAGGATGAAGACGACGGTGCAGAAAGCTCTGGGCTGCTGGGGGGCCGTGAAGGGGTCAGGGTGGATGGAAACGCCTGCTTTGGACCAGAGGGTCAGTCTGCCTGACAGGACCTTCTGCTGGAGGAGCCGTGCACAGGAGGGGGGAGGCTGCAGGGCAGCGGGGACAGTCCGCAGGGCCCCCCTGGTTTCTTCCAGTCCAGCAAACCGCGGCTCCAAAGTGGTCGCACACAGAAACACCGCGTTTCTCAGCTGACTCTCATTTTTCCTGCTGCTGGAAACTTTTCTGCCTCTGAGTCTTGTTGCTCTCCGCTCACCCGCCCGCTGATCTTCACACACCCCTCGGACAGACCGTCCTCTGGCCGGGCTCCGCGGGGAGGCGCAGGCGACCAGGAGACAGCCGGGACCCCCTCCGGGACTCACCGGGCGGGTCTGGCCTGTCCTGAGGGCGGACAGCAGGCAGACCCCGCTGCCCAGCTTTTGACCGACCTCTGCCATTTTAACCGAGAGAGCGGCCCCAGCGAAGAGCCCGGAAGTCAGCGGCGGCCTCCGTTACGTCAGAGAACGGGAAGCCAATGGAAGCGCGTGTTTACAAGAGTTACCCACACTAACCGACCAATCACTGAGAAGAACCGCCGCAACGTGAAAATAAGGAAAACACGCGAATCTCTACCTTATGTTTTTTTATATTTATTTTTTATTTTATCACATTATTTCCATTCAGTATAAACAAAACGTTACAGGAACTCAGCGTGGTGACTATGGCGTAAAACACGGGCGACGGAAATCTTCATCCGATGGTTCAAACAAGAGGACATTTAAAGTCGATGATGACAATAGATTTATTGATTATTGGCGACATGAAAAGACAAATAAATTAGAAATCATACCTCAAAATAGCTCATTTGATCTGAGTTTTATTCTTATTTCCAGGCATTTTTTAAAAGATATTTATATTTTAAATTGATGTAGAGTTGTTTAATCACTTGGTCCTACAACTGTGGAGTGAAAATATGAACTATCGTCTGTTATCCAGCTAATAAACAGCTTTTATCCTGCATTATAAAGTAAACGCGGTCCCCATTTTAGGTTTAAATTGCTCAGCAGGGGGCAGTGTTGCGACGCCTTACGGGAAAGTGTCACGAAATAGCGAGGCGAGCAAAACTCTCCCTCGTCGCTTCAGAGTGACGTCACCGTCCCTCACGTGTGGCTCGCCTGCTTCACCAACTATTCTCGCCTCGCTGGAATTAAACTAAGAACAAACCCAGAGACACTATCAGGAGGTTCATGGCGTCCAGCTGCCGGCGACCGGAGCACTCTGCTCCTCCAGATGTGGTCAGTGCCGCCGTGTGGGATTGACTTTAGGAGCTGACCGTGTCGTTTTTTGGCCCGACGAAAGTCTGTTTACTCGTGTTGCTGTTTACTGAACCAGCTGCCGACTGCTGTTGTTAGCTGCTCGTTGTGTTGGCTTTGTGTGGCTTGTTTGTCTCCGTTGTCATTGAAACACGCAGCAAAGACACAAAGGGGAAACGCTGCCTGCCTCTAAAGCTCACGTTCTTACTCTGTTGTCTTGTCTCTGCAGTTCTACAATGAAGAAGAAGCAAAGAAATACTCTCAGAAGTGAGTGTGTGGAGGACGTCTCCTGTGTTTATAATGAGCTTTTATACATTACATGGTTTAACGCGAACATTCACAGAGGCCAATAACTACATGCTGGTGTTTGCGTTTCGCTCGTTGCCTCTCAGCTCTCGGATGATCGAGATCCAGACTCAGATGTCTGAGAGAGCCGTGGAGCTGCTGAACCTGCCAGAGGGACAGCCCTGTTTCCTGCTGGATGTTGGGTGAGACAGACGCGTCTGACCGAGTTCACGGGAAACAGACACTCTCAAAACGCAAGCTTGAATCTGTTTGGTTAAAAATGCCGAGAAACACTCTGGTCTGTCCTCTGTCTCTCAGGTGTGGATCAGGTCTCAGTGGGGACTACCTGTCTGAGGAGGGACACCACTGGGTGGGCGTCGACATCAGCCCTGCTATGTTAGGTAAGAGCGAACCATGTCCAATTTCCAGGACAAATTCAGTGTCTAAAACACCGACTGATTGTGAGTGTCTGTCCCGTGACAGATGTTGCGATGGACAGAGAGGTAGAAGGAGGCCTCATACTGGGGGACATGGGACAGGGGATGCCTTTCCGTCCTGGCACCTTCGATGGCTGCATTAGGTAAAAGACAAAAAACCACTCAAACAAAGTGTTCTCCCTAAATTTTGAATATTTACCGAGTATTACATTAACTGTGTTTTTTTTTTTTTGTCCCCATCAGTATCTCTGCTTTGCAGTGGCTCTGCAACGCAGACAAAAAGACCCACAGTCCCCCAAAAAGACTCTACACCTTCTTCAGTACGCTTTATTCCTCTTTGGTGAGTTTTTATCGCTCCGTTTCAATTCGTTCTCACACAAACAGATGCCGGATTTTCGCGCGAAGTCGACTCACTGGCGAGTTTTGGTTCTTTCAGTCGAGAGGCGCTCGTGCGGTCTTTCAACTTTATCCTGAAAACTCAGAACAGGTAAGAAAATAAATAAATAAAGAAGAAAAATCCCAAACAACACGATTTGCTTTTCTTGTTTTTATGAAAGCTTTACATCAGTGAAGCGGAGGTTTTTCCCTCCCGGTTTAATTCCTTCTTTGCTCTCTGCAGCTGGAGCTGATAACGACGCAGGCCATGAAGGCGGGTTTCAGTGGCGGCATGGTGGTGGATTATCCAAACAGCAGCAAAGCTAAAAAGTCAGTACTCATTACAAGCAGGGGCTTTTATTTTGGCGTGTTCAGCCGCTGATCCTCTGCAATTGATTTCCTGCTTATAGCACGCGAAATCAGCTGCAGCCCCCTTATAACAGCAAGCTAATTAGAACAGGACGTCCTTATTGACTGTCTGTCACAAGAGCTGCGTGATCGCTAAGGAGACATTGGAGGCGTTCGCTGTGTTTAAGTTGTTGCTTCTCCTGTTTGCTTCCAGGTTCTTCTTGTGTCTGTTTGCGGGAGCGTCAGGCGTGCTGCCCAAAGTAAGAAAGAGGCAGCTGCCAATTACGTTTCTTTGTTGTCACTGTTGTTCTTCAGTCGCTGGGATTTATTTGTGTCGTTTGTTTCAGGGGTTGGGATCCGAAACGTCAGACAGAACTGTTCCAAACCAGGTTCAGTTCTCGGGACAAAGGTAACGATGTGACGGCGGGCAGGCGACGCTCCCCTCTGAAATCGGAGGTCACATGTGTGGACTCGTTATTACAGCCAGCAGCATTGAAATGGATTTTAATGTTTGTGATTTATTGGTGCGTTTCACCGAGGCCGACAAAACGTGATGAGATCCAGCCTGAGGTCTGATGAGAATTTTGAATATTTTTTTGACCGAAGGGACCGAAGCTGAGCTGTTTCCTTCTCCTGATCAAACTTGTTCCTCTCAAAAATGCTTTATTTGAATCTCGCTTCCATCGCCCTTCATTGTGATTGGTACGCAGGTATGCGGTACCTCCTGCCTGCAGCAAGAATGCAGTGTGTGGCGGCTGTTGCACCGACGCCGACAGTTGTTTGGTGTTGCCTATTGCCACTGTTCTATCCTTCTCTTTCTATCCACTAACC
>JASSRZ010000016.1:5883462-5895624 GCA_032164315.1 Malacoctenus gilli
CACACACACACACACACACACACACACACACACACACACACACACACACACACACACACACACACACACCTGTAAAGCTTTTCCCCACTGGCCTAAACATGTAAATATAGTCTGAATGTGCATTTTATTCACATTTGGTTTCCAGCAGGTTCAGAGTCAATAACACATACGGTACATTCATTTGAAGGTGCTTTTAACATAGTGATAAAAATCATTTTCTTCTTCAAACACAGCAACGGACAACTTTATACAGTGGCTAGCATCAGTCTCAACCAATCATATTTGATGAGGTACAAAAAAGGGGCAAATCGGATTGCAGGGTGGCCATGGGGGTCTCGCCTCTGTGATTGGAAATTCGTTTATTCTTTTTGCATTTTACATGAAATGTAGACTAATAGTAGACGAATACTCACGATCTTCTTCTTCAGCCTGTTTCCCCCGCATGATTTGCCTGAATGGCCACTGCTGATCGGCGAAGCGATTCTTCATTCGTCCGTTTTTCGTTGGACCACCCACAAACCCGGTGTTCATTCCCCCGTGTCTTTCAAATGACCCTTTGCGCTGCCCTCTCCCTGCCATCATTTGATGTGTCCATCAACCTGTGGCCTTCGCTCCCTTCCCCCCCCCCCACCCCCACACTTCTTCTTCCCCTTTGAAGCTCAGTGTCTATTTTGGCCGATTTCACTCGGTTCTCTGATGTATGGCCGTCTCCTGTGCACTTATATATTTCTCACTTACACTTTTCAGTTGTCCAAAGACACGGCGGAGCTGTGTGTTTGCAGCCTAATTAGTGAGCGAGAGGCTCACCAGAGACGCATGAATTTTCCCTGCACAGCTCCTTTACACACACTCTTTCATCACACAGTGAAGCAAACTTCACAATATATATTTGCCGTCAGTTACACTTTCTTTTCGAGAAGACAAAATAAATTGCAGGTTCATGACCTCTGCTGTGCAGTGGGATCAGATGTTGACATTTCGAGCGTGTGTTGAGGGAGACGGTCGTTCACCCCGCTGAACTTGGTCATCCGTCAGTGATTGGTGGTTGTGATGTTGTGAAATCACAGCCACACGTTGGAGAGGAGCTTTTACTCGCCCTCGCGCCCGTTCGCACACCGACACATCTAGAGCTACGTAATGCGTCGCCTCCTCCCTCCGCCGAAACGTAGCGATCACAGCTGGGGGCCCGATTTGAACCCCGACCTTAATCCGAGCTCTGAAACGTTTCCCTCGGCCTCAAATCTGTTTCCCCGAATCAGTGCGAGGCCAACAGAGCGGCCCCCTCAAGTAAAGCACGTTTCCAACGGGAGAGTCACAACAGAAACAAACGCACTCACACACACGCACACACACACACACACACACACACACACACACACACACACACATTTTGATGAAGCACTCTGTTTATTCATTTTGCCCTGAGGGTCCCAGCCCACCACCTCAGATCAGTCTCTGAGCCTGACACTCTCAGTAGACGCTGCACACATGTTGCCACAGGCAGCAACATGACTGTCGAGAGACATGATTCAATTCTAATGTATTCAGAAGAGGTGCTAATGATGCGAATATTTGTTATTAAGAATTACCGGATAGCAATATTGTTTTTTGTTTAGTTACGTTGTTGTAATTTAAAATTTTTGAAGCTTCAAGTTCTTAAGGGGAGCATAAACTTGCACGATGTTCAAACAAACACCCTATGTTGTTATCAAATGAAGCGTTTTGGGGGGTTTTTTATCGATATGGAGGCCGATTTTTACCTCCGCAGCTGGATGAGAAATGATCTAATTTGCTCTGTGATTGAGTCCGAGGTCACCTGACGCACACTCTGCATGCGCACAGCGTTGTAGCACTGAGCTGCGCGCACAGCGGGGCTGATGGCCGCTGATATGGAAGAACATCTGTTAAGCAGATTAAAAGCTTTTAGTGCGTCGCTGATCAATGTGCAACGCATTCGCCATGTCCGCCGAGCCGCTGCCGTCGGCGCCCGCCCCCCCAAGCTGGTCAAAGGATTTGTCCCAGCTCGCGTTGTTGGGGCGTAAGCTTCTGATTGGGATTCATATGTGTGAAGATGATTCTGATGACGATCCTCCACTTTTTATTACCTTTTTTTTTTTGCTTTCGGCTCAGCGTGCCAGCCCCGTGGGCCGCGTCTTAACTGTTTTTAATCACCAAAGTGTGATTTTCGCGAATGGAGAGCAGTCATTTATTATGGATCGACGGTGGAGGAGGAGGAGATGATATAATCATCCCCTGATTTTAAGCTTTTTATCCTACCCCCCCCCCCCCCCAAAAAAAATATGTGCAAATATTATGTTTTAAATAATTGAACATGCACCGGTGATTGAAGTCTCCCTTGAACTGTGTAATCAAATTATCCGCCGAAGCGCCGTCTGTAATTGGGTGCAGCTGTTTGCCGTGGCTTTCGGTTCGGCGGGCCCGCCACCATCTTGGATTTGTCCCAGTGATTTATGCAGCAACAAACTCATTATCAAGAACGACTGCAGGCCGTTTGGTTTGATTGAACAGGTTGAACCGGAGCAACTTTCGGAGCCGTTTCCTTCCTCGATGTCTCCTGGCTCCTCGTGGCTTTTTAACGCCTCCAGATTTGTCGCTCGCATGTCATCGACACGATAAATGAGTTTCTCACCACTTCACAAGCGCTAAATGTGGCAGTTGACATGTGAGCGCTTGCTTGTACATGCAAATTGAATAACTTTAAGAAAATATGAAAATATCTTGTTGTTTTCCTTCTAGTATTGAAAATTTGAAGGATGAAGAACACTTTAAGGTTAATTTTACTTAAATGGCACATTACTTGCATCGCTTGATCCCTCACAATCACCCACTCACACAATCATTCACACACTCGACCATTTTCGCTCCGCCCAGACCCCAGATCAGCCTCTTAAAACAGCATCGATTAACCGCGCAGGTGGTTAGACGCTGCAGCAGGTTGCCAGCGGTCTTTCAGTGTAACTCCTCCATTTGTTATTAGACATTTCTACGCAAATGAAAGTAAAATAAGTGGCAGTTCTTTTCAGTTCGAGTCTATTCATTCATGAGAGTTGTTGCGAAATATTGACGGCATGTTCGACTCACAGCAAGAAGGCTCCCGGTTCAATTCCAGGTTTGGCAACCTGTCGGTGCGAGGCTTTGCAGGGTTCCCAAAGCAGCTTGAGCAGGAAGCTGACAAATTACGAGGCCACGGTCATTCGTCTCGTCTGATATTGAGTCTATTTATTCATCAACTCGTGAACGCGCCACAGTTTCTAATGATAACACGGCAGTGTTGAAGGAATAGTATCACTCGCTGTTTATTGTTGTCAGACGACAGAAATGAATTAGACGCTGCTCTTTTCGAGGTTGCAGGAGAGAAAGCGGCGTGTGTGCCCTGATTAGCAGGCGTTTTTATGGGTCTGGATCTGAAGTGAGAACAAGAAAATGATTGTTTTTAGATGTGTGATTCACACAGAGATGCTCAGAATCTATTTTACTCTGAATGCAATCCTGTGTGTGACTCCAGATGAAACGATTTCAAACATCTAAATGAGTGTTCATCCCCTGTGATAACTGGGACTAAACTTGTAAATTGAGATTTTCTCTTGAAGGTAAGGTGTAGCGACGCTTTCACTCGTGCGATTTGGACTTGTTGGCTTTTTGAGTCCCTTTAATCACTTCAACCTTTCTGAGCCCAGCGCGGATGGTTCACATTTGTGTGAACGGATCGATGGTGCCAAAGATTACGAGGTTGAAATGATCTCTTCAGGGGTGGTGACAGCATGGATCCATAATGCATTGCAAGACATCTGTTTTCATAAGCTCAGTTGTTTTAAGTACACTTTATTTGTCCAGAACAAAGAACGCAATCTGCTCTTAAGCACTTTGGTAATTGGAGAACACTAATAAACATTAAACTGAAGATTTGAATCAGCTGCTTTGAAATAGTTCTTTCAGTTATCGAGCATCACGCATCAGAATTAATCAGGGTTGTTCGCTGCGTATGACTGTGATTAACTTGATTTGACAGCACTGCTTGAAAGTGGGAAAAAAAAGATCCCTTCTGCTGAGGTCAGAGGCGAGGTACTCACACTTTTTTTCCCTCTCCAACCTCTTTCGATCTGCAAAGTGTGATTGTGAAGCTGGTGGCGTCAGATGGAGCTCTAATGAGCAAAAACTCGGCTCTGTGGTTTGTCATAAATAACTTGACGACGTGACGCGAGAGTCACAGGCGACCGTTCGGGAGCTGCTCCCCTTTTGAAGTTGGCGCTGATGAGGGAAGCTGTCTTCGGCGGAATATGCATGGAGAAGCATCTGTTGTATTGGCTGATGGGACGAAAGCAGCAGCACCTGAAAAGTTGCGGGTGGGAAACGAGGACGGAATCGGCGGCGGGCCGGTTGATTTTCATTGATCATCGGGAGCAAAACGGCGAGAGAAAAGCTCCTTTTTAAAGAAAAATTAGATCCCGTCGAGTGAATGTACGTGTCTGTCATAGCTGTCAGGAGCCTGTCGAGACCCTCATGGTGTCATAGCAGGGCTGCGAGGCAGAAGCCAAAATGATTGACAGCTTGGCTGTCATGCACACCCACCCACCCACCCTCGTCCCCCCACTCATCCCTTGCCCCCGTGTCCCCATATTCCCATGTCCCCGTATCCACCAGTATCCTCCATTCATAGTTTATAGTTCACTGACATGCAGAGTTTGAAAAAAAAGACGCTGGTTTGTAACTAGGTGACGTTGCACCTCCTCACAGCATTTCTAGTAAGACGCACCCCCCCCCCCAAAAGAAATCACTGAACCACAGGCGCTAACGGTGATCTTTGAAAAACGGCTCCCAACACTTCTCTGACTCCTGACTGCGTCTGCAAATGGCAGCGCCAAAAGCTTCAACACCTGACGAGCTGCACGGAGGTGGAAAGGTCGCAATAAAGCAGCATTCGAACTCGTCCGTCACTTTTCCAGGTTGTCGTTGGACCAACGAAGAATCGGTTCAGTTTCGGCTCGTTTTGACATCGTTGGTCGGTTTTCCTTTTCCGAAGCGAGGTTCGAATGAAATGTCTGTGGTTACTTTTCACTGTCTTGTAAAGTGAAACGCGATGAGAAAATGAGCGCAGATTAAAATTTGATCAAATCTCAACTTTGTTTTTGTATTTAGTGCACTTCAAAGGGTCTGGCCCCTTGGTTTTGGCAGTACGTACGATCAGCTGTTGTTCGCTGTGACTGCGTCTCCTGGACCGGCTCCATCAACAAATCTGTCAGCTTGTCGAGCTGGAGAAGAGTTTCAGGATCCGGCGTTGGAAATCGGCCTAAAAACTCCCGTCATCTGCTCACAAACCTTCCTCCTACAGCGCCCACTCAATCAAAGAAATTCACCTGCCGCTTTGGTCCCCAAACGTAAACTCTCGGACACTCGACCTCCTGCGTAATTAGGATCTTAGCATTTCTTTTATCGTCTTGGGTGTGTGTGTGTGTGAGTTGGGCGGGAGTCCGTAGTGAGACGTGAAGAAGGATGACTGGAGCCGCTGTGGAGCGAGGCTGATGAATTGTCGCCGTCTGTTGGGAGCGACACTCGGAATCATTCGTTCCGTGTTGGTATCGATTCTGTCACGGTGTATCCGCGTTAGTCAGTGTCTTGGACACGCGGACGTGTTTACGCCACACCTGGACCTTGTGGGACTTGAGGGACCTAATCTCTCTCTTTCCTCCTTTCCTCAGAAACAAAAGCCGAGCTGGAGGATTTAATGGCAGACATCAAGAAGTTGGCCAACAAAGTACGCTCCAAGTTAAAGAGTGAGTATTCTTTCTGCTTCTTTCTCCTTCCACAGATCCAGCTAATTATTATTTTCTGTGTCACTTCTTCTTTTTGTGTGTTTTTGTTCAACTAATAACCTGTTCGAATGTCAGAATTGCAACCTTTATCTCCTTTTTGTCTCGACAGCTGCCAGAAAGTATCGCTGTTTTTCTAGAACGTCTTTCTTTTCAAAACTCAAACTGGCAAATGAGTCAGATTTTACACAACAATGCCGACAGCGAAATAGCAGCGTCACTGAGGAAGAGTTTCTTTAAAAAAAAAAAAAAAAAAAGCTTGGCTGGAATTTGTCTGTGTCGCAGGTGAACAAAGTTATATTACATTCATTGAAGTCAGTCGAACAATTATTCACAGTTTTTCGCAACACTGAAAAAGGTTAATGAAGCACATTTTCCCTGAAATAGGTGAAAAAATGTTTTGGCACTTAAAACAAAACACAATCAGTTAGCAAAGTAAATGTTGACGAGCTTATTCCAAGGTCTGTTTGTCTTATTTCGTGAAACCTTGTGGCAACAAGTTTCACTGGTTTCGATTTTGTTGCCGTTTCTTGAAAAAACAAAATCAAACTTTAGTTCTCTGTGATTGTGTTTTTATTTTCAGCGTGATGGGACGGTTTTTGTCTTCAAATAAGACAATGTGTACTTTTCGAGATGGATTTTTCCAGCGGACTGATAAAACTGTCACTGTGCAAATTGGAGACCAGGAAAACAGAGGGTGTCTCATGATCGAAACGGGCCCGTGGACTTCCTCCTGACGCGAGCAAAAAACAGCTCGGAGTTGATCGTTCGCCGGGTGGGATGTGATGGCCCCGCTGCTTCCTGAGCCGGACTGAGCGGATAACAAGCGAGGCATAAAGAGACAGGCGGATGTGTGGGCTCTGGCAGCTGACAGACAGCTCCCTTCACACTGCTGGATTGGCTGCTGCCGCCGCCGCCGCCGCCGCGGTGGGCTGACTGATTAGTGTCACTCGCCGCCGAGGTGGCGGCTCTGATTCACATACGCGAGTGCGCGGAGTTGCAGTCGCACTTGAGCACACGGGCCGTCACAGCTGTGGGCCGTGTGTCGGCGTCATGAATAATACAGGCGCTCCTGTCGCACACGCATCGCGTGTTCCACACCGCTCGTTATACATGTAGGTTTCTGGATGTGATTGTGCAGCTTATACGCAGGATGGGATTGGCTGAGTGGAGGAGGGGGGGGGTGAGGCGGGGGATGCAAACTCCTCTGGACCACGTTTCATTTCTTCTGCTGAATTCTTTCATCGCGGGAGGGGGAGATAGATTAACCGTATCCCCATCTCGCAGCGACTTAAGTCGCGTCACCTGCAGACGAGGCTACTCGCGTCGAACTTTCCTATTTTCCAAGCCGAGCGAAGCAAAGTCTGGGTCGAGGCCCTCGGCTGGCTCGCATGAGATTTGTACAGACCGCCTGAAGAATAAATAAGAAATAAATTTACATGATTTCTTTGGATTTTCCCACGTTGTTTCGCTGATGAGAGGGACTTAAAAGCAATCGAATAGGCTGTCAACCCTGCCGAGGTTCATTTACTAAGTGCCAGAAATAACAAATAATGATGTTTTTGGAAAAGGAGCATGAATCTATGGAGACATAAATCCCCCCCCCCCCTCAAAAAAGAGCGGAGTGAATCATTACCATAATGGTTTTTGAAAGTATATTCATTTCGCAAATACCATTTGACATTATCTCTAAATTATTAATTCGACAGAATACATTAAAGTAAATTACCACCACCGGGTCTTTTTATGGCGCCATACAATCGTCCTGTCTGACTGGTTACAGGATCGGTGCTGTGAAGAAAAAAGAACACAGCTGCTATGCTCCTATGTTGTTGTTTTTTTTGTTGTTGTTGTTGTTTATTAATTGCTCATAAACTCAGTATTCCTCATGCGTAAGCCACAGCAGCAACCCTGACGAGTTCAATCAGTCGGGTTTAACTGATGTCGGCCGGAGCGAGTGGGCCGTGTTGCGTGCCGGCTCAAAAAGAGAGACGAGGGCGCCCAAAGTGCGCGGCGTCACAGCCACGGGTTCCAGTGTCTCGCGACTCGTGTCCCCGAAGGTGCGGGAGACGGCGCCGCTATCTCCTGCCAATTTAAAGCCCATAAAGCCCTGCATGTAAATGACCCGTCTCCTCTCCTTTACGTGGCGCTCCGCAGGTCTGCAATGAGATCCTGATCTTAGACTGTAGAGAACAAACTCTGAAGGAATAAAAAGTTCTTTCACTGCATGTGAATCAAAAACTTACTCCCCGTTATCTCTTTTCCATTAGCGTAATCGATTGATAACCTCAACTGGCTATAATTGTAGTTTCAAGTGGATTGTGTTGACTTGACTGCAGGTGTTGAATGGGATTTGGACCTGTCTGAAGCTGAGTCTCTCAGTGTGTCCAACACTTTGAATGAAGCAGGACAATGTCTGACAATGTCTTACCATGAAGTCTGGTATAAATCCACCGCAAGAGGACTATTGATCGCAAATGTTTGTGTTGTGGGTTTTTTCTACTTTGTTCAACCTTCAGTCCCGTTCTTTTAATCAGCTCTTGAGAGGGTTTGTCAAAGTAGATGGTCAGATTGACAGCGACTGTGGATGTTCATGATCTCCTTGGAGCGTCTCCTGTTTGTGATTCAGCCGTCTCGCAGCAAAGGGGGCTCGTTTTTACCTTCCAAATAAAACCAGTGGAGGTCAGACAGCGAAAAAATATAGAAAGTATTTGGTGAGAAAATAGCAGCTGCTCCTCTCAAGCTCCAACCAACAAAAGAGCGCAAAAGGAAACAAGTGCAAGAACTTGATGCGGGCGGGCGGGGGGCGGGGGGGGGGGGGGCGGTGCAGTACCTGTTACCAGCATCCAACCACCTCAAGTCTTTATCACGTATGAGAGAAGACTCGAAATTCACCTGAAAACAAATGAAGCAATCCCAGAGGGATGAACTGCTTTATTCAGTCACGAAGTGCATTTTCAATGGTGAATTTTTGAAGGTATTTTGTTCAATAATTCATGTCAGGATGCAAAATTGATTGGATGTGAGTGGGCAGGAAAGTGCAAACAAAAACAAGCATTACGTAGTACTCTCAATCAGTTTTGTATTTTAATCATTTCATCATTAGGTTTAATGGGGGTCTCATAGCACCTCGTGTGGCATCATTAACCTCAGTGTTGTTGACCTTGTGTTTTCATTTTCCATAATTTTCCTAAGGTGGATTGTCTTATGAATATTTCTGTGTGTGTGTGTGTGTGTGTGCGTGTGCGCGTGTGTGCGTGTGTTTGTGCGTGCAGGTATCCAGCAGACCATTGAGCAAGAGGAGAGCCAGAACAGGTCGTCAGCTGACCTGAGGATACGTAAAACACAGGTGGAGTTCTGAACACTGCCTCACACGACACAAAAATCACATTTCGTGTGTTTCTAACTCACCAAACTTTAAGGACCAAATGTTCATCTCTTCACAATGATAACGAGATGAGGTTCACTTCACCCGGTCGTAATGTTACAGCGGGTTGGTGTTTGGTAGGTCAGTGTGAAGGTGTGAAGAGTTATTTGAATTTTGCATCTTTTTCCCCACTGTTGTCTCGCTCTTACTTGCAGTTTCTCACGATTTTTGCCTTCAGCAACACTCTCTGCTTGGTGTTGTCCCGTGTGCTGTTTTTGCAGTGTACCTGAGTTTGTCAGTTTTCCAGAACCCAAAATGTTACATTCGCTTTCGAATTGGAGTGTAATATGCAAATAAGACCCAGCTACTCTGGCGCGTTTGCGCCTTCTCACCTCCTCTTCGTTTAAAATCCAATTTGCTCGTTAATGTGTCCGCGGCGCCGAGCTGAGCCGAGTGAAGTGTTTTCCTGATTTGCTCCCCAGCACTCCACGCTGTCCCGCAAGTTTGTCGAGGTGATGTCAGAATACAACACCACCCAGTCGGACTACAGGGAGCGCTGCAAGGGACGCATTCAGAGGCAGCTGGAGATCAGTGAGTACACCTGGGGGGGGCTGAACTTAACCTGCCACAAACCCCTCATAATGACTACACACGTCGACACTGAAGTGGACGGCAAATATCCGGATCTGGTTTTGTTTCACGTTTTCGAGGGTAAATATGATGTTATTGTTGCACTTTTATCTGTCAGTTTGTCATAAATACAAAGTGTAGCTGTGGTGATGCAGCATTCCCCAGACCTCAGCTTATGAGTGATTGTCGGTGTTGCGGAGCAGAAGTTATGAAAGTCCCGCCTCCTCCAGGTTGTTGTACTGTGAGTAAACTCGGAGCACTTCGAGACACCAGAGTTCTTATTTTCGTGTTTGTTCTACGTATCAAGATTGTTTTTTCTGGTTTTTACAGCGCATCATTGTTTTAATGACTTATATGAGGAACTCAGCAGCGTTGATGCAAGTGGCGTGATTTTGTTCTTCACAATGGCACAATGTCTTTATTTACAATAAGAAACAGCTCCAACAGCTTTGTTGTGCGTATCCACACAGTTTACTTACTAGTTTACTAATTTACCAAGACTGGGATTCAATGTTAGGAATCCCAAAGGGAAATGAAACGCAGCATAAATCATTTGTTGATGACTACAAAGTACCCACAACCGCTACTCGGAGTCTTCCTGAGTCATTTAGAGCGAGGAATGAACAGAGGAATGAAGGAACCTTGAAGAACAGAAGTGGAAAGCAATCCCAGTCTGCTACTCTTTGGCTTTAAGTGCTGTTCAGTGGCTCAGATGTCACATCGGTGGCCGTCCCCTGTGTCACCGCGGCGAATGAAACGACCAGCTGTCGTTCTTGATGCTCATTTTCGGTCCTGAAGCCTCTGGCCTGTCAGATCGCTCAAACGCTGGGCAGCCCGCTCGGACCATCGGGAGACGGGTTGGTCCGTCCGACGCGGAGTCTCACATGTGATCCTGCTCGTTGCAAATGGTCAAAGTCACATTAGATTTGTCCTGTCAGTGTCGGTGTGGTCGACGCTCCCATCTCACGGCAGGAATGTGCTTGTTCCTTCAGGCCTCTGCGGTCTGTGTAAAGTTTTCATGTTGCGTTCACAATCAATGGACACGTTTGTTGAGTTAACCGGTGACTTCAACCCATTAACGCCCTGCTCATCTGTTTGGTAAAGTAGAGAATGATTTTCCCTTAAACCTCTACAGAACTTCACTTCAATAAAGTACCACTTTCTGATTTTTATTCATTTGACTTTGATTCAAATCAATCAGATATCATTTCTGATAGAATCACACAAAAACTCCTTAAATGTATCAGAGTGGACCATCATTCTGGAGTGGAATATCCCTTTTAAAGAAAAATGGTAGGAGCACAAAAATACACTCACACATCATGATATTCAAGCTTGACCCTTGTGACCCGATTGGCATTTAGGATTCTGATTGAGGAGGCGCCGAAGAATAGTTATGGCAGTTCGGCCTCAACCGGAGCCTCTATAGCACCCGTCCCCATGACAGACTGAGCATATAGAGGACGGACAGATGTGACATTTCGAGAGTAAACTCGTCACCGAATTTTTATTAAAAAGAAAACGGCATCGCTGTCTAAAACGGCCGCGACACAACACCGGATCCCTGCTTCAAGTAGAAACACAAGTGACTGCGGTGTGACTGTTCACGTCCAGTCAGCGAAAAAATCTCATACGTGACTTGAAGCTTTGAGGTTGCACCTTGAATTCCTCTTATCTGAAGCATCGAACCATCGTCTTTCCTCCCAGTCATTGATCACAGTCCCAGCTTGTTCAGAAAGAAGCATAAAATCGATCATTAATCCGTCCGTTGATGCCGAAATGTCAGTTTGCTCCGTCGGTTTCGTCTGGAGTTCGTCTGGTGTCGTGTATCAAAACAACAATTCTCACACTCGCGGCACTCTCCAAAACACTTGCATCACCAATCACACCCACATCCATATGCATGCGCATGTTGGGGCGCCGCGGCCTGGAATCGGACCTCCTGTCGCTCGTGTCACTCGGTACGTGTAATGTTATTTGACAGGTATGAGCTGCAGACCGAAGGCTGCTGATTCGCCCTCTGCCCCTGACGTCCCGGCAGACTGCGTAGTGCCAGCTGCCCTGAAACAGTCGTCACCAAAGAGTCACTTCGGACGCAACACACACTTATGCACATATATGCGTGTGGAGGCTAGTGCTCTGACTCATTTCGTGGTGATAGCAGAGGAGCAGAGCAAGGGCAGTGATATTGTAGGGCACTTGGACATGGATGTAATTTCCTCTGGCCATCTGTCTGTTTGGAGTGGACACATGCAGCCTCTGTGTGTGTGTGTGTGTGTGTGTGTGTGTGTGTGTGTGTGTGTGCGTGTGCGTGTGCGTGTGCGTGTGCGTGTGTGT
>JASSRZ010000016.1:5906528-5929935 GCA_032164315.1 Malacoctenus gilli
CTCCACCCCCACACATGTCACATCATTGAAAAGCCCAGGCTGTCCTCTTTAAGGGCCAACAGGAATCAACACTGTGATATGCTTGGTTTCGAAGATATTGACCAAAACATATGTCCTCCACAGAGGACAAAAATGAATTGCTGGGTCTCAGGAGGATATATATATATCACAAACTATATTTTGAAGAAAATGCTGGTCTGAAATGAACCTTATTGAAAGAGGAAAATGGCAAATAACACATCTAATCGACATGGTAGAATTGGTTAAAGGTTTGTCACTTATTTGAATCATTGTAGCAGTTTAAAGGAGCCCTATTATGCTATTTCGACTTTTTTCAGCTATTTACAGTGTAATAGTGTTGAAAGCTCGTTTGAGCAGCGCCCCCTCTTCTCACATAAACTCATGTTTGAGATATTTAGCGTGCCCCTCCATTCAGTTTCGATGGTGGTAGAAACGGTCTGTTTCAGGGAGTTTTTTTCACGTCAGTTTTTCACTGACGTCACAAGGGGGAGGGGCTCAGTGATTGGACAGCTTCTCTAACTGCCAGCAGTCAACCAATCAGACGCGTCCTGCATCTTGTAGCGGTGGGGCTTCATGTGGAAGAGAGAGCCTCATTCCGCTTGTTTCTAAAGGAGGGTCTATTAGGGCTGAAGGAGACGATCCAGATATAATGAAATAAGGTGTTTGAGAAAAAGAGCTCGATCAATTTCTGTCATTGTGGACTTGCATTCGAAGACAAAGACATCCAAAATGTGCTAAATAGGGCCCCTTTAAACCTTATGTAATGCCATCCCAGTTCATTATGAACCTTAATTCAATTATGATCTTCAGAAAAAAACAACAGAATCAACTGATTTATTTGTATGTGTCTATTCACCTGCTCCTTAATTGCCATAGCAAGTCATTATGACCTGCATTGTAAATTTGTCTATAAATCTTTTAAATGTGTATCCACTTCTGCTTGGGATTTGACCCACCGTCCCCCAGATTAAACAGTGGGGACAGAGCTTGATACACCGCCCGTCTGCATGTTGGGAAAACAGGCCAAATATCACAAATCCAATCAGAGAGGGACAAATTCATTGTTCGCATGACAGTCATATATTTTAGTTGCCTTTCATTACCTTCACAATGAACTTTGTACCTCGCCCTTATGGTTACCCAAGGGGGTGAGGAGGCCCATGATGGGGGGCCTGCTTGCCAGCTTTAATTGACGTGTGGCTATGCGACGTGCTGACGTCATGTTTTGGACAAACGCGCCGGCTTCCACGAAACGGACGTCATGGTGTCTTTTTCTTTCTGTTTCGATTTTACTTTTTTTTGGACGCCTTTCCAAACGAAACTCCGAGTCCAGAATGTCGTTTCGGTTAAACAGAGCGAACTCATCGGTTCGGTTGTCACTTTATACAGACACGACTTTACATTCTCTGTCGAATCATTTTTTAAAAAAATACACTATAGACTAAATCTGATGAATACGTGTTACTGTCTGTAACACGCGTAGCAAATGGCTGTAAGAGACATATACACGCCCGAGCGGGTAAAAAGGCACTGAAAACCAACTAAAACAAAGTGCGTTTTACACTAAAGAAACAAAACCCACTTCCGTAGTAAGAGTAAAGACGCTTATCATGGCCACAGCTTCATGCAGTATGTTTGACAGGCACAAAACGCATCCAGCAGACAACACTGGACACTGACAGTGACATGATCACAAGATACCATCAACTTTGCATGTCTTTGTGTGTCTCCGAAGCCTTGCGTCTTACCTGCCATTGCTTATTTCGGGTAAACCAGCGGACTGTCGGGTTAATCTGAATGGACGTTCTCAAAAAAGTAAAATGGAAAAAATAAAACAGTTGTTCCCGCCTGGGAGGTGCTTAAGTTTAAAGGCGAGTCGCCGCAGCGCTGCTGCACTCTACTCAGAGGAAGTATGCGGACCTTCGCCTTTAAGCAAAGAGCTGCTAGGCGACTGAAATATGAAACGGGAAGTGGGTTTCGTCGTGTCATTTCGTCGTTATCCAGCAAAGGATGCAAAAGTGGAAGCCCTGTTTTCTCTTTCGCGACCTCCAGTAAACACAACAAGTGTGGTGGAAGTCTCCCTGCGTGTGTAACGAATTGAACATTAGAAAAAAAAAAAAAAACACGACAGTGGATCATACACAAGGTATAAAAAGGTCATGCAAGTGAGAAAGGAGGCTGCTTCACGCACCCTAGAGCATCTAAACAGCATTGGTTTAGCCCCATAGCAACAGGAAGTGAATATTATCCAATCTTCTGTTTGAGCTGATAAACAGAGGCTTTAACAATGGCCAAGCGAGAGGAGTAAAATACACTTTTTGTGCACAAAACTACAGAAAAGAATGAACTAAGTGACAATTCACTGTTTTGCTTGAAAACAAACATATAAAAAAAATAGGGTAATAAGTTCCTCTGAGTTGAGGATCTCTAAATGTCCTTCAGGTGATAGAGAGTTCAGCAGGCGTGTTGCTCATTTGGTTCTCACAGACAACATCTGCAATGAGGCTTTGATCTCCTCTGGCTTCTTTCCTCCACTTGTTGATCTTTTGACGCTCATCGTCTTCCCTCAGTTTCCTCGCATCCCTTTGAAGCCTGGTCTCTCCTGCAACGGCGTGTAGTTCCGTTCTCCTCTATGCCACGAACAAATCGGGCCACAGCAGCAACACCTTTAACCCCAACCAACAGGTCATTCACCCTTTGTGAAGCACAGGAGGTGCAACCAAAGCTTTGATATGAGAATGTTGTAAGGAATCCTAACTGAGCAGGGATGGCCCGAAGAAAACAGTGGTGTCAGAGCCAATCATGTGTGTCTGGACAATGATCTCGCCATGGTTTGAAGATGCCCTCTACCAATGACAGATGGGACGGAATCAAAAAAGCAATAAAATAGGAGTGATGTGATCAAATCAATTATAATTGGTACGTGTTGGTTGTTTTTTTTTAATTAATTTTAGAGCCAAGAGTAGTGAGTAGGGAAAAACAAAGGAAAAGCTAATCTCCAATAACAATGTCAGACGAAGTGGATTGAAAAAAATAGTTCTCCCCAATGACAAATAGCTGAAGGCACTCAATGCGCCAATGTGTAGGATCACTTTGATTCACTTTGCTGCACCAGTGAACAACAGTCAAGCTGGTAATAAGCCTTTAAATCAACACACCTGGTTAAGTGGTCAATTAGATTCAGAAAACGGTCACAAAGTTCTTCCAAACTTGTTTTATTATGAAGACACATCTGTGCAAACACTTCTGTCCCGTCTGAAAACTCCAGATGGTTTCTCACTGAGCCACGTTGTCCATTAGCAAAAATGGATTTCCAAATATAAAGACAGGATTTATATTGCTTGTGTTCTACACTTTTACATTAACTGGCATCTCTTCAACATATAAAAAAAAAACAGACAAATAACCCGACAAACATTTCTTGTAATCATCATTATCACAGTTTTGAACCAGCACATTGTTTCCGTGACATCTTGGGGTTTAGTGTCTCGCTCAAGGACACTTTGGCTCATGGACAAGCCACAGTTTGGGACTGAACTCTACACTTTTGCATTGAAAACTGAGCAGCTCAGATATCCAGCATGTAGGCATGTAGGAAACTGGTGGTCGCACTGAAAATCAAAGAGCTGACTTACTCCTGTCTATATTGTTTGTAATCAAATGTTCAACAATGTTGTGACTAAGGATTTCAAAATACATTATTCAGGTTTTTCACGTAAAATGTTCGACGAATTCCATTTAAGAAGGCTCTTCTTGTGAAATTCAATTCTTTCTGTGACGAAAGGAACAGATAAAACCTTGTAAAATCCCTGAACTCATTCCAAAATGTCATTCCAAAATTCTTTTTTTTTTTTTTTTTTTTTAAAAATGGCTTTAAAAATGCACCAATAATCCATAATGATGGATGAGTATCTTCGTCTGTGGCATCTTCACGTTTCTGGTTGATCCTCTGTGTTTCTGGCCTGGAAACACAGAAAACACTTCCATCACAAGGCAGCACAAAACAAAAACACAACACTCCCCTGTGTTTGTGAAGTATTTGTGAGAACCGGCCTTAGAAGAGAGCAGTTTTTCTACTTTTTTTTTTTTTGTGAACCTATTTTTTGTTTACCAGTACAGTAAAAAAGAGAGACTTATGTGTTATACCCCAACTGAAGAAAGAAAATTGAGATGTCCCAAATATAAACAAATGTGTGTTTGTTGGGATTATTTACGGTTGAATTTGTGTCACTAAGAAGATTAATTTTAGGAGTCTTGGTAAAAAAATAATGATGATAATAAAGTTTTACCTGCCTTTTTTCTGTGTTGACAGAAGTTTATTCTTGGTTTACGAAAAGCAAAGAGTAAAGAGCAGGATCTCGACTCTGGATGCTGCCGATCATTTTGCTGCAGGCCTTGTTTCCTTTCGGGACCACAGTGTCGATCAGCTTGCGGGCCTTTTCGGGGGTGATCTGGTTCACGCCCAGTATTGCCTGTCTCTCCCCACGACCCAGAACGTTGTCACGCAACAGGTCGTCTAGGAGCTCGTTGATAATTTCATCGCTCACAGCTTGCACAAAAACAGGCCTCACCTCAAAGAGTTCGTCTGCTGGAGAACAAGGAAAAACAGTTATTCACAACCACACCTCTATAATCGTTTTCATTTTCAATTATATCTTCGTTGTACTTTTTTTTTGGGGGGGGGGGGTCCTGTATTTGTTCCAATTGTCTCTTACCAATTAATTAACAGGTGAAAACATGAAAACGTCACTTTTTGTTATTCCACTAATTCAAAATACATATATTTAGGATCACAAGCGTTATGTAGTTTCAGATCAAACGTATCTGAAAAATTCACTGCTTCCCGATCTGTCATGTTCATTCATGACGAGGCATGTCTTGATCATTGTAACTGAAAATGTGTTACGGCTGTATATTTGCCAAACTTTCGTGACTTCAAAGCCACGAAGTCTCAACGCCGTCGCGCCTACGGAGAAACGCTCTCCGTAAGACAGCAGTCGAGGAACGGTTTTCAAAACGGTCCGGACTCTTTCTCTCCTCGAACGCGATTTTGCGGTGACTCGTTTAACGTGACGGAAACTGCTAACAGCATCCAAGCAGTGCGGGGCGTAACTTATCAATCGAGGAGAAGATCGATTTTGTGCGTGTCCAAGGCGTGGTGTCTTACCTGCCATTGTCCACGTCGCTCAGTTCGGGTAAAAACTGGTGATTGTTCCTTCAAGCTGCCCCCCAAAAAAGAGTAAAAACCCGTCGTTTCCCGCCCGGGGAGTGTTGCGCCTTTAAAGGCACATGAACACGTCTGCTTACTGTGACGGACTGTTACGCTCCAGTCAGACAGCTGTTCTTCTGATGTCATTTTGAATATTCCAATCAGTGAATCAGACCATAGACATATGGTCGGACCGTTGCCGTTTAAGTAAAGAATGTTCCTCGGCAGCTTCCGTAGGTTAAAGTATAACCCAGGAATTTGTACTTAAATACTACAATCTTACACTTAGAAGCAACACTTTCACTAAATTAAAATAAAAAAGGAGAAAAGGACACGAGAATATTTGCACGTGTTTTCACCAGAAACTTTCTGACAGACATTTACAGTAAGGCCATAAGTGTAACGCAAGAGGGCGATCACCGCTTCAACCTAATATTTGGCCTCGTTTTAAAAGCTCCAGCGAAGAAGAAGAATCCGCTGGATAAAATGGCCGCGAGACAAAGCTAGCTGTTCGACTAATGTAAACATCCAGCGACAGCTGACAGGAGAGGGAGCGACGATAACGTTACCTGATACCCTTGACCACACGAATGAAAGTGTATGTGATCAGACCAGTTGTTGGCGTTGCTTGACATAGTGCATGCTCCTTATTGCAACGTGTCGCAAACACAGTTAGCTTTGTAGTTAGCATTCAGTGGATAGCTACTGATTAGCTTGTGGATGTCATGGTCATGAATGATAAATACTCAGCAAGCGTAGGTTTAAATTAAACACTTTAATTCGTTGTCAACCAGCGTGAATGGTCCGTCCTAGAGATCAGATCAGTTGGAGATCTGGAAGATGCTTTGCTGTTTTTTTTCCTGGAAACTAATGCTAAAGTATCCAGTAGCTAAGGATGCTAAGGGTTCAGTTTGTCCACAGTTTTCGAAACCAAAGTTAAAACGCTTCAGGTTTACATTTGTTACATTTTGAATAGACAACTGAAGTTAATTGCATCATGTCAGCTGAGAACTGAAATGGATACGCAGACAGATGGGAACAAGAGTAGAAGACAGAATTTAAAGTTTACATAAGAAATAGTGGTTTAATGTCATAAGCTTGTCTTCCTTAAGTGAATTGACGCGCTCTCCCTCTTTCTTATCAGGGATTTTTTTTTTCTTCATCGGTTTCTGTCTTCTGCTCTGCCCTCCAGCAGCCAAAGCTGAAAGATGATGAGCCAGCGGCGAGGGATCCACGTGGACCAGTCCGAGCTCCTTTGCACTAAAGGATGTGGGTTTTATGGCAACGCAGCTTGGCAGGGCCTGTGCTCAAAGTGCTGGCGTGAGGAAAACCAGCGAGAAAAGCAAAAGCAGATCCAAGACGACTGGGCTCTCGCAGAGAGGTGGGCCTGTCTCTTCACAGTGTGCCCGCGGTGTATTTATGTCACAATCTGTTTTAATCAGCTTGAAATCAAGGTGTTTTTCTTACCTGGCTGCCTTGTGAGCTCTTGTGTCATGCTTTTGAGAGGACTTGCGTCTTGTTCCTTGCAGACTGCAGAGAGAGGAAGAGGAAGCATACGCAAGCAGACACCAGAAGACCCAATCACAGTCTACTATTACACCCTTCAGCAAGTTTGAAGAGAGAAAAACAAAGGAAAAATCCAGCAAAGTCAACACTGTCACCAAGTTTTTCACTCCATCTATAAAAACTCCGTCAAAGAAAGGTACATGACCTGATGTGATATGAGTTGCTGTAGAGGTTCTCTCTTCCACAACGTCATATTATCAGTAGAGTCAAGAAATCGGGAGACAACTCAGCCTTTCACTGTCAGCTGAAGCTCTGTCTACCTCTAAAATCATTCTAACAAGGGATTATGACCATATGATCATATATGGTATGATATGATCATATAATGATACACTCTCAGTATTAGTGCCTTGTAATTGTTCACTCAAAACACATGATGGCTGATGCACGTCACCTGTTATTTATTTAAAATTTCAAAACCTCACTGTGTCAAAAATGCTTCCAAATTAAAAGCTCCCAAAAAGAAATTCATGGTGGCTGCTGCTGAGTATTTTTTTGACCTGGGATAATTGTGTAACCAAACTTTTTTTTTTTTTTTTTAAACACCCACATTTTTAGCTGAATTTCTTCCTTTGATTTTGCGGAAATTGTTCTGGTGACATATTTTACTGGAAAAAGAGGGGGAAACAAAACCAGGCTGTGGTCACCCAAAAATTAGCGCAACAACCACTGTTTGCAACTCAACCACTTCCCAAAATGCACAGCGAGGCTTTTACTTTTCCGACTGCCTTCCATCGACATGTCATTGACTGTCACAGACGTGCAAGACAAGAGACTCCACTCGGTTCTTTGAATAAAGTGTGACTAAATGTCGTCCCCTCAGACGCTTCCTATGACTCCCAGTCCAGTCCGAGTCCCAGCTCTTCAGCCAGCCGCCATTCCTCCGCCGACAGCGACCACGCCACAAGGGAGTTCATTGATTTCCTCAAACCTCTGAAGTCTGGCCGGGAGATCTTTAAACAGTGTCGGGCCTTCACTGAGAGCATGGTCTATAAACGGGTATGTTGCCATCAGTTGAGCCACAACACGCGGCCGACTAAACAATGTTTTTGCTGAAAGCTCTGCGGCGTTTTCTCACAGCTACCTCAAAGCTTCTGCAAAGATTCGTGAGCCTCTCTTGGGTTCTAGTGTAAAGTGGGGATGTATGAAGTCCAATGTTTTTCCCCGCCTCGTGCAGGACATAGGAGCAGATGAGCTGTCGGAGTGTGTGCAGGACTTCTACCAAAACCTCTCGGACCGTCTCCAGACCCAGTTTAAAGGTACTTCCCTCTTTCCAAGTTGGAAAAAACACACTGGGCGTCCGTCACGAGCCGTGCTTACAAAGAAATGTCTTCTAAAATTCTATTCTTGAATTATTTTTAATGAAATTTGGGGTATGTATTTTTTTTTTTTTAAATTCTTGTTTGTGCTTTGGTTGTCTGCTGAAAAGACTCTTACAAATACATTGGTGAAAAACGCCAAATCTCACACAAATGGTTTGTTGCCTTTTGATTCACGTTTTCTTCCATCTGTCCTCAGGTTCATCAGAGCATGTAGAAAGTGTCATGGATGAAGTTGAGAAGTACATGATGACTCGTCTCTACAAGGAGGTTTTCTGTCCTGAAACCACAGACGATGAGAAGAAAGACTTGGCCACCCAGAAGAGAATCCGGTGAGGACGTTGCGCTCGTGTTGAAATCTGGGGAACAAGGAAGCGGAGGACAGTTCTGATGGGTCTCTGTTTCCAGAGCTCTGCACTGGGTCACCATTGAGATGCTGTGCGTTCCTGTGGACGAGGAGATCCCGGAGGTGTCTGACAGTGTAGTGAAAGCCATCACGGGTGAGTCGCACGCAGGGAGCCCGCTGTGGTCATCGTGGGGGAGGTGATACAGATCGAGCATGGTTCTCTAATGTATGATAACTGGATCCACTCGCACAGCACTGAAACTTTTTTGGGGGGGGTTCAGTGTCTTTCCCAAAGGGCTCGTACTAAGATGTTAAAGTTTTATGGGGAATTGAACCCACAACCCGGGGATCTGAAGATAAAAACCTGCCACCTCTTGAGCCACGGGGGATTTGTTCTCGTGTTTTACCTGTGAGGTTTTTACTCAGACCGTTCCTGATGTTTCCTGCGCTTCTCTGCTTCGTTCCAGATGTGATCGAAATGGATTCGAAGCGCGTCCCGAAGGACAAGCTGGCCTGCGTCACGCGCTGCAGCAAGCACATCTTCAACGCCATCAAGATCAGCAAGAAGGAGGCGGCGTCGGCGGACGACTTCCTCCCCACGCTCATCTACATCGTGCTGAAAGCCAACCCTCCGCGGCTGCAGTCCAACATCCAGTACATCACCCGCTTCTGCAACCCCAGCAGACTCATGACCGGAGAGGACGGTTACTATTTCACCAACCTGGTGAGGAATCCCATGTTTGCATGTATCTTAAATACTGTAGTTGATTGGAGCCATTCCTGTGGATCCCACATGTAAACATAAGGCCAATGTGAGATTTTGATATCAGAGTACAATTTATTTTGCATGTAAAAGAAGGAGTATGTATATAAAAGTCAAAACATGGTGAAATAAAACAATATGGAGGTTGTCCTTTCTCTTTCTCTGACCCTGCACTTCCTCTCCGCAGTGCTGTGCTGTCGCCTTCATCGAGAAGCTGGACGGCCAGTCCCTGAACCTCAGCTCCGAGGAGTTTGACCTCTACATGTCGGGCCAGGCGTCCCCTCACTGGCAGCAGCCGGCCGGAGCCTCGTCGAGCTCGGCCAGCGGCGCGGCGCTCAGTCAGGTCCACAAGCGGCTGGACCTGCTGACGGGGCTCGGGGAGCGCCAGGAGCAGGTGATGGAGAAGGCGCGCCAGCTGGAGAACGACCTCATTGACTGGACGGATGAGGTGGAGCAGAAGGTCCAGAGCGTCTTGGAGAGCTTCCCGGCGGAGCCGCAAAACCCGACGGCACCCGCGGTGAGTGCCGCCCCGCCGGTGGCGGCGTCTGCGGCGGCGGCATCGTCGGCAATCGACTCTGATAACGTTGAGAACGAACTGCTGCCCCCGCCTCTGCAGCCACAGGTGTTCGCTGGCTGAGCGGGAGCGTCTTCACGACAGAACGTCCTCTAGAGTCCTCAGTCTTTCTCCCAGCTGGTAAAACTTTGTCGTCCGTATGCACATCCAGCAGCCGTCTGTTACGGCTCCCATCCCCACTCCAAACCAATCTCGGCCGCAGGTCGTCATGGGGCCCCGAAACAAAACTGACCCGAAAAAAATGAGTGCGGAATTCAAGGTGCTGAGCCTCTTTAGAGTCTCGCTTCACATCTCAGCCGAGGGTTTGACACGTTAATCCGGCCGCACGTAAAAAGCTTTTTAATCCGATGGTCTCGTCTCGCTTGTGTCCGAAACAAAACACAAAGTAGAAAGCTGGCATGTTGCTTTGGGTTTCTGCTACAGTTATTACATTCAGTTTTTTAGGTGCAAGTAGGCGAGTTTTCTTCTGCGTCACCTGCTTTCAGTCTTCATGATGAAGGCTTCGCGTCGTTTCGCCAATTTTTAGCAAACCCCTGAGGAGCTAAAATGGTATTTGTGTACCTGACCATTCAGAGCTGGACGCATTTTCTAGGTGTTGTTTCGGAGACCAATTAAATGTGTTCTGATTCAATGAAATGCTTGTTGGAAAAAAAAAGCCCTCCCAAACAACATAATCAACCCTAAATGCATGACTTGCATCTCCTTGAAAGTTTGCCATCATTCAGAAGAAATTTATCCAACTGTAACAAAGTCAACTGCGCAGTTTTGAAGTTATTTCACATCCTGTTCGGTCTGTTGAAATTGGAAAGCTGAATGAGACGTGAAGCCGCTTCAAAGCCTCCGTTCGAAATAAGGATCAAAGAGGATACCTCAGATGTTCCCGGGGTCTTCATGAGTTCCACAAATATTTCTGCTGATTCTCTTTTCTTTAGAAAGCATTTTGTTTTTCCTATTTCAGACCATAGGAGGATGTGCAGCCAATGTCATCAGAGTTAGGCCTGTGTGCTTTTGTCACAGCTTCATGGGCAGAAAAGTCCGACTGACATCCTCAATCCTTCACGTCCAGACAAGTCACCAGGCTGTGAACGAATTAAGTGGACCAAAATGACTCGACGTGAGGGTCTTTTTGGTCCTCTTTTAATCCGAAGGAGCAAGTTGACTCCCTGCTTTCCCCCACCGACATCTTCCGACTTTTTCTTGTGACATTTCAACACGATAAATGTGATTTTTTTTTTCTTTTTTTTCTGATGATGTTTGAGCGTGTGTTGGTGACTTTCATACCATCACAGTATGTCAGTCCAGTGCAGCTGTTGTCGTAGCGTTTTGGCTTCCCTGTGAAGTACAAAGATACAGTCCCTGTGGTGTGTCGGCATAGTGACGCAACAAGCCGCCGGAGGATGGAAATCCAACAGGCACCACTCCGTAGTTTCACCGCGTCACAAACCCGCACAGTTTTCTTTACAATCTGCAGCTGATACTACCTAAAAAGAAACGGCATGACTGCGGTTCTTTGGATAAAAACGAGTTTTTCTGATTTGCTGATTCGTGCGATGATCCGAGCTGCGACTCCAAACCACAAAGCACTCCGAACCACGAGCGTTTTGGTCTGTTGCACTCCCCCGTTTGACTCCCAGAAACCACAGTTCGGTGAAATGCGACATGATAACAGGAAAGACGAATGCGATGCAACCCGGATGATTCAGACACCAAGTTCCCTTCTTTAGGATAAACCTCCATTTGTGACTCACCGCTGTGTCAGTTTCCTCGTGCGCTCTCTCTTTGTGGAGAAATGTCTTAGAGTAAGTGTGTGTGTGCGTGTGCGTGGAGGCTGTGCTTGTCAGGAAGTGAGCGTGTTTCCTGCACGGACATGTTTCCGTCAACGCCGTTCGGTCACACTCATCCAGTGGTGCGTGCAGATGTTCTGGTCATGTTTTTCTTGCTGAGCTTCTTGGGTTTGTTTTTTTGTTTTTTTTTTTCTTCCCCCAGTCATAAGCTGGATGTACAGAAGTGATTTTATTTTTCTATAGAGTGACAGGTCTCAATTCCTCCTGGGTTGCAGTGGGAGATAATAATCCTGTAATATTTACAGTAGTTACAATTTGAAGACGTGTTGCGTGTATTCTGATGACCTGACCCCTTGAGCGGGAGTCGCGAGCGCGCCTCCTTTTGTGAGCAGTCGGAGAAAGAGTTATCGTTTGATTCAACAAACCTGAAGCTGTTTCACGGAGATGCGAAATCGCTCAAAATAAGCTCAGAATAACCAACGTAACCGGTTTAATCACTTTTTCTTTTTTTTTTCGAAAGCACTTTTTTCTTTGAAGCTGCTCGTTACGATTGAAGGGCGTAATTGTTCGAATCGGTCGGAAGGATGTTTGGAGGAAATGGTGTCGTATTGGTATTTAGCAGCATTGATCTGACTGGCTGTGTGTGTTTTTTAGTTGGCACATTCACATCGAAGGAAAACGTTCGGGAGAGTCGTGCGAGCGTGAGCAGCGCGGTTCTGCCCGTCCCGTCGAGCTGAGGCTTCCTTATGTCGCGAGAACCGATTTGTCGACGTCTGCAACAGTGTAGTCGGTGTGCCGTCGATTTTCGGTTTGACAAATGCTTTTAATGCAACTTTAAACTTTAGCTTGAATAACCTCACATTTGCACTGTATGCAAAAAAAGCCATTAATCAGGTATTTTCAACCATTCGAAGCATCTCCTTTGTTACCTTTTTGGTTTGTGACCGTACCAGACGGGAGAACTGATTTCAATGCTGTCTTTTATTTAAATGTAACTTATTGGGACAGTATTGGTATATTTGCATCAATGGGTGTGTGATGAATAAACGCAGTGGCGAAAACAAAGCGCCGTGCTTGTGTTGTGACTCTTTATTGTGTCTTAGTTCAAACCTTTTTTTTTAAAGTATCAGGTCATTTCTAGGAGTTCTCACTGAACATGAGCTTCATACAGAAAGACTCATTCACACTGTAAAAAGGAGCCCCAACTGCTAAGTTTAATGGTAAGTGTTATTCATTCGTCTTTGCTTGAATGAGGAATGAAACCAAAGCCTTCCTCTCTTTAAAACTGTCCTTCAAGTCACTGATACAATGTAATCAGAACGTCCCTTGATCGATAGCTGGAGCCTATCAAAAAAAACCCGGAATGAACAGCAGCATTGATAACGTTATATAAAGTTACATTAAATCCATGTAAGGATTGGGGGAGAGTTTCAGAAATCAGGACTTCCTGACGTGCTAAAAGTCTTAAAAAAGAAAAAGAAACACTTTCACTTCCCTTTTGTTCGGAACAAATAAATACTCCCGTCGGTTTCTATTTTCATTGAAACACAGAAGGCACGATGGACGCTGTCATCTCTTTCCTGGGTGAGTTTCGCGTCTCTTGTACGATGTCGATCAAATTGGTCTTGTAGTTTTTTAACATTTTTCATCTTTTCTTTCAGTTCTTTCAACGCTGCCACAGCTCGTTACAGCTGAAAGTATGTGACAAATCATCCTGAATATCGTCGATATTGTGGCCAATAAATGTAGAATCATTTTGCCTGAATATCATTTTATTGAGTGTAAAACCAGCATTTGAGATCCACAGTCGCCGTTTCGCTTCCTTTTGTATTTCCCTCCCAAGTAAAGACCCCTGCGTTTGCTTCCCTCGCAGTTCCCTCCGTGACGCCGTTCCGAGCGGCGGTGGAGGTGGTGCAGGAGAGCGCCCGGATCTTCACCGGGGAGAGCCTGCGGCTCAGGTGCAGCGTCCCCGACGACCGCCGGTCCAAATGGGACTACCTGTGGTTCAAGGGGGACGAAAGGGTCACCCAGTCTGGCAGCGACCTCAGTCTGTGGAACGCCAAAGTGAAAGAGGGCGGAAAGTATTCCTGCCAAGGAGTGAGGGAGACCCTGATCGGGGACCTTCACACCCTCAAAAGTCTGCCCGTGGAGGTCACGGTGGACGGTAGGCTGTTGTTTATTCATCTGTCCATCCATCGATAGATATTGATGTAAATACAGATGTAGACAAATGGATCCCTCTCACCGTTTCTTCTCTAATCATCGAACCCATTCGAGTCCTCCTCCCGATTTACCCTCGTGTTCCCTGGAGGTCACTTTCCTCTCCGTCCCTCAGGCGGCTTCGCCATTCTGCACGGCCCACCTCGCCCCGGGCTCGTCGGACGCAACCTGACGCTGACCTGCCGGGTCAGACGAACCCCCCCGGTCACCGAGAGGATTTTGTACAGGGATGGCGTCGAGGTCATGAGGCGAAGCGGCCCGGAGCCACGCTTCCACCTGAACGAGGTGACCCCGGAGGACGCGGGGATGTACTCCTGCCGGGCCTCCTGGGACGTGAGGGGTCGCACCTACTCCGCTATTTCAGCTGCCACGTATGTGCAGATCCTGGGTGAGTTTGTGCACCACACTGACCGAGCCCAGTTTGGTTGTGTCGCATTGGGAGCAAGATATTGTCGGAAGTGCGTTGTTGTTGTTTTGGACGTAAACAAAAGTTGGGCTTTTCAGAAAACAAAGTCTCCTTCAAATAATGACACCCCGGCCTAACTTTACATAAAAGCTGGTGACGTGGCTGAGGGAATTTTTTTACCTTTACAACTGTTAACAAATGACTAAATGAATATCCATTTTTTTTCTTCTCTTCCTCAGAGGTTTTGTCCGAGCCAGTCTTGGAATTTGTGACCAACATGATGCCAAAAAACGAGATGAAGCTCACCTGCCATGTCCAGTACAACAGTCCGCCCCCGGCTCCCCCCGTCCACTACTATTTCTACAGGAACGACGTCCAGCTGGCAACGGCGTCCTCGGACAACCACAAGGTGGTCAAACAGACTCCGGGGCGGTACAGCTGCAAGGCCAGAGTGCCCGTGCTGGGCCTCGCCAGGTGGAGCGAGCGCAAAATGTTCGGACAAGAGGCCGGTATGGACAAGTAGACGCACTCTGCCTCGTGCCCTCGCACTGCCGGGAGGGGAAGTTTCAGCCACTTTTGAGTTCTCCTTGTCCCTGACCTGACAGAGCCACAGATCGTCCTGCCTCCGCGCCCTGACCAAAGCCAACAGCGACCAGATGCAACGGCGCCGTCCCCGGAAAACCCGGCGTCTCCTGCGGCTCGGCCAGTGACGGCCGAGCTCTCTCCCACGTCCCCTGCTTACCATCCGTACACAGAGGTGAGCACCTGATCACCAGAGCCTCCTCTGCAGACAGCACAACGCGAAACCAAGCTCTCTGACAAATGCAGCCCACTATTTCCACCCGATTACAACCCGCCGGCCTGTTGATGTATCCCAGGAAGGCGGTGAGATGACCGAAGGATCTTGGAACTTCTCTGAAGAGTCTGAAAACCTTTCCAAAGAGCCTGGGGACATTTCTGAAGAGTCCAAAGACATTGATGAGGGGTCTGGGGACTTTTCTGAGGGGTCTGGGGACTTTTCTGAAGATTCCGAGGACATTGATGAGGGGTCTGGGGACTTTTCTGAGGATTCCGAGGACATTGATGAGGGGTCTGGGGACTTTTCTGAAGGGTCTGGGGACTTCTCCGAGGAATCTGGAGACTTCTCCGAAGAGTCCGGGGATTTTTCTGAAGAGTCGGGGGATTATTTTTAAGAGTCGGGCGACTTTTACAGTCTTTGATGCTTTGCAGAGATTCGGCTCAAAAGTCTTCAAAGTAACCAATGCTAAAAAAAAATCTGCTCTGAGCAACTGAAGCATAATATGAATGATTACTGTTAGTGAATTGTTTGGTATAAAGGTATTTCATTTATTGTCTAATGCATAACTATGAATAAAACGACAATAAGTCGCATTGACGACATACTTTCTGTCTGCCTCGGGGGGTTTTTTCGCAGATTTCAGTTCATCAAAGTTGGTCGTAAGATTCGAAACAGGAAGGAGAGAAAGAGGGGTGCGGTAGCAAAAAATAGCAATGACCACAGAGGAAGAGGACAAGAATCGAGGGGTCACTAAAGGTCGTCTATGTAAAACACAGCTTGACCAAATGAGCCTGTGAAACTACCGACAGACACTCCTGGCAAAGCTCGTGGTGCGTTTTGTCGATCCCAGCTCACAGCACATAACACAGGTCACATTCACACACTCGCGCCCGTGGCCCATTTAGTCCTGGACCATTTACCGGTTGCGACTGTCGATGACGACGGCGTGGATCGAAATAGTTCAAATGATTGGTCACACAACAGCGTGGGGGGGAGGAGGGGGGGTTTCTCATTTTTATTGAGGGGATAAAAGGTGAAACAAGCAAAAAGAGAGATGATACAAAATGTACATGGTCGCTTTTGAGACTGTAGCACCACGGATGTGCGGCCTGGTCTCTGATGCGGTCAGGGCGCAGCATTGCGGTGAAAGAAGAGACAGTCAGTGCGGCACGACGGAGCGTCAGGCCTTGTCCGAGTAAAGCAGAAACCCGGAGAAGATGCTGTCGTCCTCGCTGCTGGCGTACGCCCCGTTCCAGTCCCTGAGCGTCTCCATCCACACCTGGTCGCCCGCCGCCAGCCGCAGCACCACCAGCGTGGACGCCTGGTCGATGTCCTGGCCGTAGAGCGAGTCCCGCGTCCGGACGCGCCGCGACCCGTTCACCACCAGCGTGGCTCGCAGGGGCTGATTGCGCACGGTGATGTGGAAAGAGAAGACGTAGACCCCCGGGTGGACGCAGGTGAAGCTGTTGGTGGTGACGTTGAAGTGGCTCTCCTCGTTGTAGAAGACTTTGTCGAAGCGGATGGGGAAGCCCGAGGGCGGGAAGGACTTTCTTGGGGAGATTCCCACGCTGAAGGCCGAGCGTTTCAGAGGAAGCCCCGATCCCTTCGCTCCTTTCATTCCCCGGAAACCTCGATCTCCTCTCATCCCGGGGTAGCCCCGATCCCCTTTCGGCCCTTGCATGCCTCTCATGCCTTGTGGCCCCTGAAGTCCTCTCCCGCCGGGTTCTCCTGGAGGGCCAGGAGGTCCCTGATCCCCCCGGAGGCCCACCGGACCCGGGGCTCCGTGCTTCCCGTTTATGCCTGGGATCCCCATCGCTCCCGGGATACCGGGAGCTCCAGTGTCCCCCCGCTCGCCCTTTGGTCCTCTCTCCCCAAAGACGCCACATTCCCCTTTGTCCCCCTTTTCTCCTTTGAGACCGAGGTCGACAGGCAGTCCCGGAGGTCCGGCCGGCCCCTCTTTGCCTGGCTCTCCTTTTTCGCCAGCGGTGCCATTATGGCCTGGTTCTCCTCTCTCCCCGCTCTCACCCTTTATTCCTTGCAAACCTATTTCACCCTTCTCACCTTTGTGGCCACCTTCGCCTGCGAGACGGAAGAGATTGGGTCAGAACTTGTGAAGCCAGTCGACAGAACCAGAGATACAAAGATCATGTGAGCACCTTTTTGTCCTGGCTTCCCTGGTATTCCCAACGGCCCGGCAGTCCCACTGTTTCCTCTGTCCCCTCGATCCCCTGAGAAGTTGCCATGACAGAGCAGAATAAACAAGACCAGAGAAAGAAAAACAACAATCTGACCTCGAGGCAAACATGTTAAATTTTTTTTACGTTAGTGTCACCTCAAGTGGAAAAATAAAAATGTGACAAAAGGCCAGATTAAAATCAAAGTTTCACTTCCTCCTTTCATGAACTGCATGTTTAACCACACCCAGCTTCAGTGTTTAGCAGATTGGTGCAATTTTGTTTTAGCAGTTACTATTTGAAACGTTACTCAATACCAAAATTCAGTTAAAAAGTTAGTGTGTCCAGGGAGGATGTGTTTTTTTATGATGGCTGAGTTTGTTGAAGAACAGTGATGAACTCTCGATCGGGACATTTGTGAAAGTGGAGCCACAGTTTCAGGTGATGCTATTGTCAATGCTAACCGTCGGCTCAGAGGGACAACAGCACTGCAGCCGTGTTATAACAACCAAAAGAGACAAAGGGAGTGAGGAAGGAGGTTTCTGAACCGTGTTTGAGATTTTCTTCCCGCGCTGTCACGGAAACACCTTATTCACAACACAGTTCCGTGTGCTCTGATTGTGTTTATCACAGCGATATTGAGGCCATTTCTTAATCAGTGCATCCGACTGAAGGTCAACGCGCTCAAAATTTGCTGTTGAGGAGTGAAGCTGCTTCTGTTGTTTGTTCCCCTCTATTTTTGTCCTCTTTCACTTCACTAAAATGTCTGATAATCAGTTCAGTGGCAGAAAAAAAATAACAAGGAATCACATGCCTGAACTTTACAGCAACTAAATTCAACAGTATTGTGCAATTTAGAAAGTAAAAAGCAGATCTGCAGAGTAAAGGACTTTAGTGGGAAACAGGTGTCGGGTGAGTTTGTTTATCATGTTATGTTGCAAGTTTTACTGATTCCGAATTTGTATCGAAAAATATGACACTTACCTTTGTCTCCCTTTAACCCCATCGGACCACTAATACCAGGTGGTCCTGGTAAACCCGCTGCACCTGAGAGGCCTCTTTCGCCAGGGGGCCCTTGATGAGCAAAAACAAGCAATAGTCAACATCCTGACACCAAACACTGACTCGCACTTCATCAAGTGTGTCTGATACCTGCCAAGCCTTTGTCGCCCTTCGGGCCCCTGGGGCCCCTCTCGGGTGGGCAGCACTCACAGAAGTTAAAGTAACACTCGTTGTAATCCAGGGTGTAGTTCTCGGGGCCGACACCAGGGGGCTCGGTGTTCTCGCTGTAGTACTGCGGGAAGACGTGACTCGGGTAGGTGGTCTTCTCCGTGGTGGGCTCCGGGTGCGGCTGCGGCTGCACGGGATGAGCGGTCGCCACGATCTTGTGGGTCTTTGGCATGCCGGTGGTCACGGGGCTGTGCACGGTGATCTGCGGCACGGGCTTCTTGGTGTACTGGTACTTGGGTTTCGGCGTGGTCTTGGCTTCAGTGCCGGTCAGCAGAGTGAGAGTGACCACCAGAGCTGCCACAAGAGTCAACTGACAGGAGATAATCCTCATGGTTGACTGGGATCTGTGAACACAAGGAGACACCGCTTCCGCTTGACAGCACTCATCACATGTCTCCATTTTTTTTTTTTAATAATTTCAATCTCACATTTAGATTAAGTTCAGATATTTCTGCTCTAATGCCGCCTCCTGTCGCGTGTTGTTCTGCAAAACAAGGCGAGCAGCTTCTTGCTGCAGTTTACGGTTTATTCAGACCTGATTTCAGTTTGTTATTCGACTCAGCGCCTCATGTTTGCAGACCAGTTACTTGCTCACATCGTCACACAGTCAGAAAAAAATCAAGCAAGATCCGCAAATAACTGATTTTATTGGGTTACGACACGGTGACAAGTCATCTCTCTGAAAATGTGTGAGGCGTAAATAGGGACTCACCCAGTTATGCATAGGTAGTATGGTCATTTATCCTCTCTTGCAGTGTCTTGGAGGCAGCACCAGTAGCTCCAGGTCTCTCTGATATCCCTGCCAGGTATGGGTGCAAGCACATCTCCACCAATGAGGGTGTTTGCTGGAAGCGCGGGGGGAGGTCTGAAACCCCGCTACGGCGGGCTGGAGCTGACCCAAGAAGGACCACTGTGCTGTGGCCCGTTCTCTGTACCCCTGTTGTGTAGAAAGGTGCTTTTGTGACACGGGATACAGCGCCCGCCTGGAGCACTCCCTCGCTACGAGCTAGGCAAGGAGCAAAGGCCGTGGGGCAATGGGTCACCCGATATGGGAGGCATTCCTCCAACACCCAAGCCACTGCCCAGGCTCTTGTGGTGGGACAAAGCCAAGCAAAGAGGAGTCTGCGACAGAGGCCAGAGCAGCACTACGGGGTGGGGGTGGGGGTGGGGTGGGGGTGTTCTTTGGACAACACCCTGCATGTCGCAATAAGTCCGCTGTTCTGTCACGCAACAAATAAGCCTGTAAACAAATCTCGGCGACCAAGTCTTCCAACAACGAATCAAAACTACTTGATGCTTGACCGGCTCGCTAACGCATGACACAGGACTCCCGAATTTGACAATCTACCCGCGCTTGGTCGGCATCCAAAGGAAAGATTTATCCCAAAGAGCACCGAGACTCACGGAGAAGAAGCTAAATCCGAGCTGTTTGTCGGAGGAGCCTGCTTATCTCCTTTAAATCGCTGCAATTGTGGAGCGTGCCTGATCAGCGGGACGGACTTTCTGCACATGAGCCCCCCTCAGGTCTGCTGCTGGCAGCGCCGTTGGTCAGCTATGATTCATACTGTGGGGCCGGACAATGATTCCTTCTCATGGTGTAACAAGATCGCAGCGGGGTTTTTGTAGAAAAGTGATTTTCTGGTCGCTGTCCGCCCGAAACTCTCGACAATGAATGTTTGAGGAGTGGACATGCCTCAGTTGCCAAAGACCTCACGTCCTCAGAGAGATCCATGACCGGCTCTGAGTGGGCAGGAAGAGGGGGGAAATGAAATTTGGGAAACTTAGAGGGTTGATGGTGGTATAAGGGAAGAAGACTGTGTTTGTTTCAACCATTTTTATCCTCTTAGGCACACTTTTTCTTGATTTCTCCAGCAGATCCGGTGTGGTGCTGCTACTCACTCCGGCAGTTCCAGGCCCAAGACTGACCCACTTTGTTTTGGGTGCCCCCCCCCCCCCCGGCCCCCTCGGGATCTTTGGCAAAACCCTCGAGAGGGTCCTGGACACCAGGTTGCGAACCACTGATTTAGTGTTACAATTAGTCGTAAAACGGTCTTTATTGTGGCCTCAGTGGATCCCTCGTTCCTGCCACTGCGTTTTGCAGGCTGAGAAGCTTCGATCCCAGGCAACCTCGAGAAGGAGTGTCTGAGGAGGTCACGCTGAGAGATGACGAGGAAGGGCAGCGAGGATTCACTCACGGGATATGAGCCGTGCATGCATGCAGATGCTGTGGTGTGTCAGCGTTCGTACTTCCAGGCAACGTAAACCAACCATCACATTTGTCTGCCGTTTGGTTGTTTCCTCCCATCTTTTGGCAGAAGGTTGAAGCAGCCAAAAATCCTCCTTTTTCCTCCTCACCCACAATCACACCCTGGTTCGCCCCCCCCCCCCCTCGTTCCCAGCAGCAGGTAAAACTGTCTCTAAATTGCCCCCCCCCCACCTCATAAACAGATGGAGTGTGAGATATACAGCTGAGAGAGAGAGAGAGAGAGAGAGAGAGAAGGGGGAGAGAGAGGGGTTCCTTTGGGGTTCTCCATGCCTGACCTCAACAACATCACCTCTGAGCTCCATTCAGACCACACACAACAGCGGCGGTCAGTTTACAGTGCCCAGCTGGTCACAGAGGACCCGGGCGCTCCTCACCTGTCCGTTCATTTAAGTATTGGCACCGGCCCGGCCCTCAGCCTCAGCCTCAGCCTCCGCCTCCGTCCACACACAGGGCAGGAAAGAGTTAACTCACTCAGGCGGTGCAGCCGAGCAGAGAGAGGACCAAAGATGGCTTGGATGGATGGCGGTGTATTGCCTTACGTTAACCCTCCTCATGTAAAGGAGATCCTGAAGCAGCAGTGAATGTGTTTAAAGTGAGCGAGAGAGGCTGAGACACTGACATAGAGACTTGTTTTGTAACCAACAAAGCAACCAACCACTCCGTATGATTAATCCCCAACATTCACGGCTACAAACAGGGACCACAGACTGCTTTTTGTTCGGCGACCGGGGTCTTATCAGAGAAAATCGAGACCCCGCAGAATTAGCAGCTAATGACTTTGGCAAGAAATCTGCTGGCAGCGGAGACACGTCCGTCTCATGTAGTCAGACAGAGGACAAAAACACTTTATCCTGCCACACTTCCCCCCCATACACACAACCCTCTCTGATACGCAGGGTCCATTTCGAATGCACTCCCATGCAGGCTGGAATAAACACAGACGAGTACTTTATTTTGGGATGAGATGCGGAGTTAGAAATCACGATTAAAACTTTCCCTTTTCTGATTGTTTCACAATTTCGGGAAACTTTACGTGTAAAGATGGGGGGAAAAGGGATAATTGACTTTAACACACGTAGGAAAATGAATATTTCCCGTCTTGACCACTTGGTGGCAGACTACCACTATCTTCTCGTCTGCTGCAGGCCGCTCAATCGAGCTACCCTACTTCATTTATTTTGCACATCTCAAACGAGCAGAATGCAAAGTGCAAGAGCAAATAAGAGTGAATGCACTCTGATGATGAAATCTAGTCTTTGTCTCTGTGTTTGTGTTTGGAAAAACGGACACAAATCAGGAGTTGCATTCCTTTTGAAGAAAAGATGCAAGTAGTCCCCTTTTGATCAGTTTTACATGACGCTTGGTCACGGATTGGACCTCGTTGTGTCCATGATTGGTTTTGGCTCTCGGTCCCACATGTTCGACAATCAAATACTAAACCTCTAAAAATTGACAATAGTTTTGCAGGTTCTCCAGTTTCCTCCCACAATCCCAATTCATGAACGTGACTCTTAGACTGCTCATAGCTGTGTTTGCTCTGTGATGGACATGCAAACCCTTTGCAGTGTTCACTGCCTTTAAGCACTGTGAGCTGGGATTGGCTCCAGCATCTCTTGTAACTCAAAGAAAAAATGTATTTTAAGTGACGAACGAGTGATCGAACCACAGCGTTCGCCTGCTTCCTGGTACATGGTCTGAAACGTCTACTGGGCATGTTGATGTGGAGCTCCCAATGCGTTTCCAATGCTGCGGTGCACTCAGAAATGTATCAGGCCAACCACTCCCAGGTTCATATCGGATACTCTGCAGACCTGAGAGCTGCGTCACAGAGCGATTTCCCTCCATCGCTGATCAATAAAGAGAAGCAAAGATTGCGCGATCATTACGAAGGCCTGAGCTCAAAGTTTGCTTGACCGCACGTCCAGGAGCCATTGAAAGAAGGACACTCGATAGAGCGCATACCTCCATCGAGATGCCTGCTTGCTGCCCTCTTCTGAAGGGCCGCACTGTCCTAAAACAGTGAAAAATGTGTTTTTGCTCTCTGTTTTGGGTCACATGACCAGAGCAGCACCAAATCGTAATCAACCTGCAGAACTCATCAGCTCAGAGAGTCTGTCACGCTACTGGAAGATTTGTGTGTAAGATAACAAAGAAGCGAAGTATAAAGAACGTTTTTAGCTGAGACTTCCTCCAAAGCAAAGTATCACAAAGGACACAGACACACACCCAGCAATGCACACAGCGTCTCCTCTAAATAAACATACCGACTTGGACCACAGTTCATCATAATAACAGGGTGCGACAGAACGGACTTTTACGCAAGTGGGACTCATAAACTGCCTTCCGAAGAATGTGGCGTCACACAGTGACCAAAGCCTCGTTCGACTGACGATGCCGACAACATTCAGCAAACGTCTTCGGACGAAAAACGTTGATTTTGAATTTGAAGTTGGTTAAAGTCCTGGGTTATGTTTTTCCCTTTGTACGCTGGTGTCGCTCACCTGTATGAGGACAGAGCTCAACATGGTTCAATGTATAGTGGCGAATTGGAAGCTGTGCTGCTGCAAGCCTGGAAAGTGTGAGGTGTGTGTGTTATTGAATGTAAGCAGTCACATTAATATTTTAACTCTTTCTGGGGTTTCCTTGCAAACTGAAACCTGTGTGTGTGTGTGTGTGTGTGTGTGTGTGTGTGTGTGTGTGTGTGTGTGTGTGTGTGTGTGTGTGTGTGTG
>JASSRZ010000016.1:5941985-5969221 GCA_032164315.1 Malacoctenus gilli
GATAGATAGATAGATAGATAGATAGATAGATAGATAGATAGATAGATAGATAGATAGATAGATAGATAGATAGAGGATAGATAGATAGATAGATAGATAGATAGATAGATAGATAGATAGATAGATAGATAGAGATACCTCGAATAAAGGGGACTTGGATAACTTAAAGTCTGGCGTCCAATGTTTTAGACCCCCCCTGTATAGTTATTGATTGCTGTGAGTTGAAACTGCAATCTGTAATAAGAAACACATATTAATACTGTAGATCTAAAGTTCATTTTCCAAACTGCCACAGAAAAAAACCCCTCCAGAAATCAGACTGAATGTGTTTGAAGGAAACATCTATTTGAGTTGCAACCCCACCCCCGTTAGGCTCACCTGAGCCCCCCCCCCCCTCCCAACAGATAGTACAATAACCCACGTTGCACCTGCCAGCCTGCAGGTCACACAAGGACGTCGCCGTCCATCACGTCCGATTTGTATTTCCAGTCTCAGCGGCTTTCAGAGCAGGTGTTCAACAGGCGCTGGAGCTCAGATAGTGTTTGAATATCACACACCGCAAATACATTACACACTGTATTGACTAAACGCACGTTTCGTGCACGTAGGACTGTTTGAATTGATATTTTTAGTCCCATTATGGAGCGAGGCGCCCTCTGGTGGATGCTTACAGTACTGTACTTCGTGTACAAGCAGGAAAACACTAAAAACTCCAGTGAAGGTCAGAAATTTGTTTTATTTCGGTGAAGGAAAAGCACTTCCTTTCAATATTGCATATGTTTTAGATAAAGAGAGCAGGGCTGAGTTAGATGGAGAGCAACAGTTTTGGGGGTCAAAAGTGGAAAAAAAATCCACACAGTGAATGATGATTTCAAATGAATGAAATCCAGTCCGTCTCTATAGGCTCTTTTGTGATTCATCCACCACAGTCAGACATTCGCTGGGCCACTCTTCATCTTTCAGTGGTTGAATCAGGTGTGTCAGACTGCATCGATGGGTCATCAGCGGTCCTGTCGTCCACAAATCAGGTGTGAAGGAAACGACGCCCGGCTACTCCGTCATCATGTCGGCGCCCTCGCCTCCTGTGGCGTCGGACAGGCTGAGCTCCTCCATCATCTCCATCAGGGAGATGCGAGGAGCTCCGTCATCGTCGGTGTCGCTCTCCACGGGAATCTTCGACGCGTCTGAAATCAAGAAAAGTCGGCAGCTGCTCAGTGACCGGGCAAACACGCGGATCTTTGGAAAAACACTGACACAAGATGCGTCAGACACCGCAGCAGCTGTTGACAGTAAACAAACAGCATCCTCACCATAGGACACTTTAATGTCTGATATCTTTCAGGATAAAGAAGAGCGTAGTGACCAGCTGCTCACCTCGATAAATGTTCACATTCTTCCTCAGAGCCTCGTCTTCCTCCAGGTCCTCCAGGAAGTCCTGGTATTGTCTGCGGACGGAGAAAGATCCAATTGAGAGTCAGCCGTTTGGCACCGCCACAGGATGTTTGGCCTTTCTGGCACCTAATCAAGCTATTCACCAAACAAACTGAGTGCTTCTTGGTACTTTCCACACAAGGCAACATCTGTGCTTGGCAGGAAATTAACCAAAACTCTATGTAGTTCTTATTCTGGTCATTGAAGTTTTTATACTTCATTTTTAGTCTCTACAAAACAAGTGAACATTAAAAGAGGTAATTTCCTGACCGAGTAAATCAAGAAAAACAAAAAAGTGGCAGATTATAACAAAAAACCTACTTCAATTATTGATCAATAAGTCTCGGAATCGTTGGGTGTCAGTTAACGATGGTAAATGTATCTGTTGTTGTAATGTTTTTGTGGTGACTCATGACCTCCTGTAAACATGGAACTGAAGCTTGACTACAACAGGACCAAACTTGTGTCTTTAACGACACTCCTAAAAAAAGTATTTTTTCCACATTAGTAATTAAAATGCAGCAAATGCAACGGAACAGGCTGTGACTGAGCAGAATACTTTGGCTTGTTTTGAGAGGTTTAACAGGGTCAAGTGTGGCCGTCCCACCTCTCGTCGTCTGTGTCCATTCCTTCTCGGTCTCTGGCCATCTCCTGCAGTTTCCAGTTCCTGCGCTTCACCCTGCGGCTGCGGTCGTAGCTCTTCTTGATCAACACCTGTAAAAGTCCACACTCACGTTGAATTCATCCCATCAGCCCGTCTACTGAAAGTTAAACAGCACTGATGCACACAAAATTCGGGTTTCTCCCGAGAACCTTATTTGTCGTATCCAATTGTACCACCAGGGGGCAGTGTTAGTCAAGTCAGTAAAAGCCAATGAGGTCCATTCATTGAATCTTTCGTGCTAGAAACTTGTACTCAAGTACATTTACTGAGTTGTATCAATATATGAGTAAAGCTCCTGCAAAAACGGGTTAAAAGTTCAAAAATACAGATAAACTACAGATCAAAAGCTTCAAATAATCAGTCTAGCTGTGGTGGTCAGTACTGATTTGTGATTTCCAAGTTAAACTAAATACTGGAAAAAATTGGTCAAACCAAAATAACTTAATATGATACAGTTATAGAATTTGGAGTCACTGTAATTTGTAAGTTTCAAAGTGTCTTATTACCACATCAGGAACATGGTGAGGGTTCATCTTATTCAGGTACTCGTCATTGATGTTGGAATTGGCAAAGTCAAAGCTGTGGAGTGAGAACGGACAGCTTTAGGAGTGAAGCTCACGATTTCAACTCGTCTCACTTTAGGAAGCGGCGACGCAACATCGGCGTCGGCGCCCGGCAGCCGGCCCGCACTCACCCCAGCACCAGGTCTCCGATGTTGAGCAGGTGGCCGAGGAACGTGCGGCAGTGGTACTGCTGGCTGGTGTTCATCTCGGACGTTTTCTGAACCCACACCTCAGCCAGAGTGTGCTGCGGCGCACAAACACGCATACAAAGAGCCATGAAACAGCAACGCAAACACCTTATTCAGACAGTTGCGTCAAGAATATTACAACACCGGAAAGAGAGGAAACAAAGTGCACATTTCATCGCCATCTGAGCCTTCACTTAAACCGCTTGTTGTTTTGGCTCCACTCCCGCAAACCAGTTCAAGGATAATGTAATGGTTCACTATTGATTTTGCCTGCAAGGAAAGAGCAATGTTCTCCCATAATGCAATCTGTTCTGCACCAGCACACACCACACGTACCTTGTTGGACCTCATGCCAGCTCCTGCACCCAGCTTCTGGTCTCTGATGATGTCCATGTCCATAACAATGAACTCCTCCAGTTGTCGTGGGTTGCAGAGGCTGTTGAAAGGGTAACGCCAGTACGTGTTTCCATCCACCTCAGCGACTGGAGGGGAGAAAAAAAAGATTAAAAGTGTGACATTAACAAGAAAACTCTGACAGGACGCGCTGCTGAAGCAGGGAAACAGGAGGGGAATACAATCAAATAACCCACGTTTGACCTTTTTCCTCATAACGCAGACACATTCTGAAGAAATGAGTCAGTCTTGGCACATTCCCCTTTGCATGAAAAACTCTTTAGAAACCACAAGGGTATTAAAATAAAAAAGAGAAGAAGAAGATTCGTCTGCAATTGTATTTCGTCCCCCTTTCATATTCTAAATAAAGTCGACAGGAATGACGCGCTCTCGTCTCGGCTGCAAATAACCCACACGGGCTGATAAACAGAAACACACACGCTTCTAATACGTGACTTAATTGCCAACTGCCGCTGAATCTGCTGAACAGCCCGGAGGCCGTTTTCTGCTGCGCAGACAGCTCCCAAAACTTTCGGCAAACAAAAATAGCCCGCTCTTTGAAGAGTAATTAAAAACGTGTGTGCTGGCTCGAAATGTCAGAATTGTGCTGAGGAACGCCTCAGCCTCTCACACAGTGACTGATTGCACCGCATCCCCAGGAAGCACATCATCACCAGCCGTCCCTGGATCGTGTTCGTTTTTAAAGCCCTTCTCGCGAGCTGACGACTTAGTTCTGACGGTGCAGAAAACGCACCTGGAAATACGGCTGCTTCCCAGCGCTCGTCTCCTGCCGTGACTGGGAGCACGAGGAGCCTGGTTTTTTTTTTTTGCCTGGGACCACGGCGAAAACATGTGGCGAACAAAACGCGGTTCAACCGAGTGCAGCGCTGACGGGAGGTGACGAGGCAGCGACTCCAAGGATTAGCGCAGCGATATATACGAAGGGCTTTTTGATGTTAAACGCTTCACTTCCAACACGCCAGATGTTTAATTTTTTTTTACCTATTTAAGACAGGAACATCTGTCAACTTGTCCTTGCAGCCCATTTGGAAGTAATAACGGAGACAAAAGACATTCAACAGGTATTTGAAGGAACCATTCATGACTGTCCAGAGCAGTCCAACTTAATCAGTTCAACATATCGCATGATTTTTGTCCTCAGCTGTCAAGATTTGACAAGATTTTGTGAGGCTTACGGGTATTTGTAATTTAAAAAGAAAATTTTAGGGCCTCAAAATTTCAATTCGCAACTTTCAGAAACCTCGATGTTGGCTTGTTGGGTCAAGAATTCAGGAGGGAGCACACAAACAGGCGCTGCTCACTCCTTCAGAAAGCCGCGAGGAATTCGCTGCGGGATGCTGACGGTTCTGAGAGACACTGGTTCAGTCAAAAGCTGATAAAGTTGAAGCCTGACAAGGCGGATTCCTGAGTGAGCTCATTATTCAGGCTGCCCGAGCCACTGACAGACCGAGTCAGGAAAGAGGGGCTGCTGTTTGTCTGGAAGAGGGAATCTGTGTGAATCAGCTTCACATTCGTTTTGTGCACCTTCGACAAAAAGCCAATTTAAAACGATGATTTAGAAGAAAAACACTCTGTCTTTTTTGAAACCTTTTTTTCTTAATTATTTCCTTTCTTTGATTGAGCATTTCATCGAAATGTTGAAAAGAAGTCATCAGGTATTTTGTGAAGAAATCGCCGTGATAGAGAACATAAAATTAGCATTTCACCAGCCACTGTAGACTGGTTTCGCTTACTAAACAAACAAAAAAAAATGATTTAAATGCAATATATTGCAACTGCTGCAATCGACTGAACCGACTGTTTATGTCACAGGAAAAGGATCTATCAGAATCACAGCTTATTGTTCATTTTGCGAAACCATTTCAAGAGTTATTCTCACTATCAGAGATCAATAGCTGATGTCTGAAACCAGCTTTATTGTTGGCACAGAGGAAACAGCGGCAAAGCTAAAAATGTTTTTCTATTATCAGCAAAGCAGACGCCCTGTAATGTTGGATGAGTCATCCGAAAGTTGTTGCGTTTTTAAGAGGGAAAAAATACACAACTGTTTGATGATCATCTGGAAAAAGCCCAGTGAATTATAAACACTTATACCATGAAGGTGATAAGCGGGGAGCTGTGGATCTATTTCATGGGATCTTTAAAGTTGAAGCACACCCTGTTATCAGTCTGACAGTCTGCCAGGAGGAACACTCACCCTGCAGGGTGGAGGGATCGATCAGATGGATGGTGCTGGTGACTCGGATGCACACGCACACCTGACCCATGTTCCCCAGGCTCTGCGCCAGCCGCGGTGAGAGGCACACCACGTTGTCCTGGAAACCAGACACGACCAGACAAGCGAAGGTCAAACTAAGGTCAGAACGAGGGAGTGAAAGCCTTTAAAGCCGCTGAGCGAATTACAGCGGGACGGAGCGAGAGAGCGTCTTATTCAGTGAACGTTTCAGCGTTCCCGGCGGACGACCTTTAAAACTTGAACTGAAATTAACAGCACATCAAGCCAAAGGTGACCCAGTCTTATGTCGCCTCGCCGACCATTAAAACTGTTCACTTTGTGACTTGAAGCAGCCACTAAACTTACTTTTTTTTTTTCATGATCATAGAAAAAGAGCCCGACTGCTGCTTTACCTTACAGACCGGTACGATCTCCATAGAGAACGTGCTCTTGTAGTTGTACGTGTTCGAATGGATGTCATGAGAGATGAGGCGCTGGGATGTCTTTGACCTTTTGAAGAGAGAAAAAACACTTATTTCTTTATACATTATTCAGACACACAGCAGAGTCAACCATGGACAAATTCTGACTGTAAGAAAGAATAAATGCAAGAAGATGCTTCATGCACGCGAATAAGAAGCAGTTGAACTCCCCATCAACATGACTCCATATTTAAAGACACTTTTTCTGCAAAGCTGCTTCATGAAATCCTTTGTACAGCTTGTTTTTCCTCTGTTGTACCAAGTTAGGATCGAGTGAGCATAATTCCACCTAAATCTCTGTCTAAACAGAACATTAGACGTCACTTTTTTCTTTTGACAGTTTCAACTCACAGCAATCAATAACTATAAGCTGCATGTTCCTTCTTTGGTAAATTGTTCCCACATTTCCTCACGGCTCTCTTGATCACTGGATGGAAACACAGCATCTGAGTGCACGCAGCCCGAATACTAAAGTTGTGTTGGGGGGGGGAGGGGTGTTCATGGGCCGTGGGGGGGGCTGCTCACCTGCAGGGCACGGTGCACTGCAAGAAGTCCACCATCTTCTGAGCATGCTGCTTGGAGCCGTAATAGAAATCAATCCCCTCTAAGAGAGAGAAGAGCAACACCATCAAATTCACTCCGCCAATAAATTCATCACAGGCGCGCTGCGCGGGTCATCGCCAGTGCGGCGCACACACGCAGGCAGACGAAGCACACCAGAACACACATGAAAGAGAAAATGTGGCAGCCACATGTTGGAGCCTTTGTGAAGCTTTTAAGTCCCGCCGAGATATGGAGATGATTTAAATTACACCACTGGGCCAAACTTCCAGACACGGCCGCGTCCAAGAGCACACGGAGCTGCAGCCGAGCTGTCACTCAGCGCACAGTGTGCGCTTGTGTGCGAGTATGAAATCGCAGTTTGGTATTTCACCGAGCACTACAGGAAGCCGGTGGAGAAGGCCTGCTCTGATTACAATGCACTGATTAGATGCACAACGCGTGGCCCCTCGGAGGCCCACATGAGGACAGCTGCGTGGCGCGATTGGCGCCAGCGATAGGCACGCATGGCTTGCTGTCTGCCACGGGAAGAGGTAATTAACACTCAACACATCATTATATTCTGCCTCGTTCTAATCCACATTAGTTCCACTGTTGACAAATGAGGCAAGTTTCCCACTTTAGAGTGCAACTCAGGTAGGTGGTTGAAAAAAAAAAAAAACCCAAACCACCCAGTCTCCCTCAAAGCCAGCCACACGTATAAAATCTTCACCTACCGTGGATTTCTTTAATGTTAAGGGCGTTCTGGTGGAGTTTGTGCTTCAGGATCAGCTGCTCTAAGTAGTAGAAAGTCTTCTTATGAACAGTCTGTTATATAAAAAAAAGGACAAAAACATCATGGAGCCACAATCGTTTTTCCAGATCTTGTCCAGATTATCCCAACATTTTTTTCCCCATGTTCCTGCGGAAAGGTGAAGGCAGTACAGCTGCATCCGGCCTTAAAGGTGAGTTAGGGACAAGTGAGGACAAGCACGCAGTTATTCAAACATTGTTGCAAAGCTTTCGAGAAGAAGGGGAAACTGAGGCTGTCACGCACGAGGCGTTGAGTCAATTAATAACTGGTAGTTACAAGTCATTACTCAGGAACTGTGAACGAGTCTCTTTTCTCTGGGGCAGTGCTTCAACACATCAGCGGCGTGCGACCGGCGTTTTGTGTGAAGCTGCTGAAAATAAGATCTCCGTTCATACGTCACTGTTGTCTAACTCCAAGCTGCTTGAATAGGAAGCAATTAAAAAGGGGCTCGAGCCTCCCAAGTGACCCCAAAGCAAGCGGAGAACGGTTCAGATTTGGGCCCCGCCCACAAACGGGTGACTACATGTGTGTTTTGCAAATGGTTCACATCCTAATGAGACGGCATATTGTAGCATTTAAAACCTGTCAGTGTCAGAGAAGGATCAGCTTCCTGTTTTTGCGCATGTCGATGGGCCCCAACCGGGTAGAGGTACGTTCTTGTTTCCCTGGTATTCTACAAAAATCAGCTTCAAAAAAACCCTTTTTTAAGAACTTTTTCAGGTCACAGAATGTGATCAACCATTGATAAGATCTCCAAGAGAGAGTGGTGATCACTGTTCTGCAAGTGCACATTTGATTCATAAATGTAAAGCTACAAAAAAACCAAACAATCGCTGTTGAAACAAATACGAGTTGACAACAGTGATGACAGAAAACTACGTGACATCATGAATCACACGAATGACCTTTTAAACCACAACACAAGCCAACATTCAGTTTGTGATGATTCACTGTAAATTGTGCAGACTTTGTCGACCAGTCGTTTCCATTTTTTCAACTTTAACCACAAACATTTTATCCAAGTCCTTCTGCACCAGGAATAAACATCCCACCAGTGTTTGACCAGGCAAATAAACGCGAAGTGGAGACTCCATTAAATCCGCTCTATAGTCTGCAGAGTCGCAGAGATGGCCAAACAGCCACCAACCTTCTGCCTGACTTGAACCACGGCCTTCCAGAAGTCTTTGGCCTCCACACGGTGGCAGTCGTCACACATCTGGTACTGGATGACAAACTCCACCACAAACACCTGCTGGAGGATGGCGCCGTTCATCACCTGTGGAGGAGAACACAGCAGCAAGACGCACCGTGAGACTCGGGCCGAAAGGCGCACCATGACACAAACTTTGAGGTTGAAACTATTCATAAACCACAGAGGAACAAAAGAAAGTCGAGGATACCATTTTTAAAGCTATTCAGAAAAAGTCAGAGCAGTCAGCTTTATAAAGACCCTTCAACAGCACAAACAAAAGAGTTGGCCCTGCAAAGCGGGGGGCTCAGGTTCTCACTAAAGGTCAAGGAGATGAGATGACAGCCAGAGGAAAGCACCGCCACTTCCAACACACACATATCGGTTCCTCTGCTTGTTTCCTCCAGATTCTTTATATTCAGATATGAGCACAAAACCTGGACTTCACTGCTGAGATGCTCCTCTAACAAAACGCATATCAATGCAAGAATTGACGGACTATTAAGGCAAATCTAACAGCCTGAACCGATCAAAAAACCTTTGAACAGAAAGTATTGCTGTAATCTAAGCAGTTCAGTGCCAGTTTGAATGTCCCCTCTGGAGTTCCCCCACCTCTTTCTGGATGGTCAGCTTCATCTTAATCCTCTTGGAGTGCGGCTCGGTCCACAGGAAGCCGGCGTCAATAAGTCGCACCTGCAACGGGACGGGCGTCCTTTGATCGATGTAGCTGTCTGACTCACAGCTGACAAACCACGTGAAATGTTTTGAACCAAGTGCAGATTCTCATCCCACGTTCAATATCCACACTGGCCACACTGTTGTAACAATTTGACCCCTGACATCCACTGACATTTGGATTTTAAAGTGTTTTCAGCTTTAAATCGACCACAAACAAAAATATTCCATTGGCTGGATTTGGAATGTGTACATCCACAATAACAAACCAAGTCACATAGGAGTTAAATACTATCTAGATTTGAAATGAGAGATAAACAAGATCGTAATGACTGAAATTAAGACATCATTTCAAAGAAAACCTGAGTGCTCTACACTGATAGGAATTCTTTGACAATCATTTTTAAGATGCGATGTATAATTTCTTTACATCTCAACCAACAGTTTGAGTCAGAATAGAAACATTGAAGTATCTAACCTTCCCATCTTCAGTGAGTGTATGAAGACTTTGACTTACCTTGGTCATGGAGCTCTTCAGTTTTTTTAAGCAGAGAGCCAGAAGCTCTCTGGACTCCAGAGCACACTGCATCCAGGTGGCCGGGGGCTGTAAATACCTGCAGGGAAAGACCAAAAGAAAATACAGGAAACGCTCAAGCTTCAGCAGATTTCAAGCGGTTCAATGTGTCTCAAGAAGTTTGTCCATGTAAATTCCTCCAAACAATGAAACGATGTCTGTTTCATACTAACCGCTCACACTGCTTGCAGAAGTGCACTGTGACTTGTTTGGGGATTCCTTCCGAGATGTCCACCTGAGTCCGGAGGCAGGCCACACACATGTTGGCGGGGTTCGGAGGGATGGGGACGCCGCAGGTACAACACAGGCTGAGGAGGAGGGGGGAAATACAACGGCATAAGAAACACACGACTGAGAATCCCAGCAAAGACCAAAATGATCTCCACCTTTAAGTGACAGTAGTTTTCAACCAATTTTGTGCGATCAGGTGGTGGTTTAGACATTTGCCTCAAACTGTAAAGTCCTTGATGTGACCCCATATTGCTTACCATAACTTGTGTTGTGTAAATGGAAAACCCACGTTTTGTGTTTTTTGTCAACTGGTCCACAAATGCAAAAGATGCAAAAAAAAGGTGTAATAGAACGTAATAGAGCAAAAAATTAAATTAAGAGCTGAATTCACACTTTAAACCTCTGCATAATCTATGCATGAGGTCATATGTAGCAAATTTTTAAAACAAATTTAACCCACCACTGCTTAATGCTCACATGTACAAAAATGTACCAAAGTCAGAAAGCCATTTAAGTATGTATCTGCTGGCATGCTTTCTTAGTACATATGTTGTGACTCACAAAAAGCAGCAGCTCCAAGGACCGACGAAAAAGGTCATTGTACTACTCACATGTTTCCCTGGCTGTTTGAGGCGGGAGCCTGCATGTACTCCATGGTTGTCTAGTTGACAGGGCGACCGTCTGAGTCCGTGGATGCAGCAATCTTTACAGACAAAAAAACCCGGCAGGTTTAAAGGGCAATGCAGAAACCTCTCGCACAACGAAGCAACTGTAAACTTTCTATCTAATCCAAACGTGAATGCCACATATCTCTCATTATTGACAAAAGTATTTCCACACTCAAAGAACGATTTCTAGAGCGGAGCTTAAAGTTATAACATATTAAGATACCAATTATTCTTGTTTAGAAGCCTCTGCTGATGCGTTATAGTCACCATGAGACAGTTAGCATAGCATGCTAAATTGCCCACTTTACCGAGTGATTCTGAAATATATCTGTGAGAAAACGATCATGAAACGTCAATAAAGCAGTTTAGCAAAAGCATATAACGAAAAAATAGCGATGACACAACTCACGGTGTTGATTTTGCAGGGAACTTCACATCAAACCTTCATGTAAAGTCCTCCACGTTTTCCCGAGCGAGGAACGAGGAAGCCCGGTGACGCCACTCCAAGGACCCAGAGACTGTCCTTTGGCTGCCTGAGTAAAATTTCAGCGGAAAAAAATCCAATCATTGAAATCAAAAAGACCTATTACACAAGAATACTACTGTTTTGCATCACGTTGTTTCAAACATAATGCAGTGTGTGTAGGCAGAGGCACTGAAAGTTTTTTTAAGTAATAACGGCGGTGTAAATTGATGTTATAAACCACTCTTAATAATTCGACAATAAAGCTGTATAACAATTAATTGAAGAACCAATATATGGTGTCCAGAATTCTTGTCTAATCAAACATAGTTTTTCTCATTACAGCTGTTTTAGAATATGAAAAAAACTTTTCATTAGAACTGCTATTATTTTCTTTTTAATCAAAGTCCAAATGCTTGTTTACAGTCCAAAAAAAACTGGCCATGATATCCGTTTTATCTGATGAAGTTGGTCTGGTATTCACCAGACTACATGAAGATTATGCAAACTTCGAAATGAACGAGTATTGCGCTGTGCACACTAATCGCCCCCTTGCCATGCTGAAATGCATAAACATCAGCATAAACAAAACCTGGAATGACTTTGTTCTTGTCTCTCCACGGTCACATGAACCTACTGGAGGCAAAAATGGAGCTGTTCACCTCTATTAACCTCACATTTGTCTCACTCCCCAGGCGGCATTTAAACACTTTTGGAATATTGATATGTGAGCATTGGACCTGACACAAGAACATTTCACAACATCCAGCACTGATCATCAAGACCCGTAAAACTCACGGAAAATCAGATATATTGTGCAGCAGCCAGCTGTAATCACATAGGCACAGACCAAAGCGTTTGAACAATGTTACACTCCATTCAAAACAAATGTCACAAGTATTTTAAATTGTTTTTTGCTGTGGACTTGATGCAGTTGATTCTCACGAACTCAGGTGTTAATAATTGTTTAAGTGGTTTGTTCGTTTTGAAATGCGTAGGCCAATAAATTACTAGTGAGGGACCAGAGTTTTTGGGAGAGAGAGAGAGAGAGAGAGAGAGAGAGAGAGAGAGAGAGAGAGAGAGAGAGAGAGAGAGAGATGTACCTGTCGTTAGCTGTTCTTCTGGTGCTTTCACGTACTGTCGGAAATTTCCCGTTTAACCTGTGTAACCTGCTCCTTGGTAGTCAAAACTGCATAAGGAAGAATTTTGGTTTCCTTTTTTGGGGTTGACTGACACAGGGGCAGATTTTTTTTCTGAGAACGTTTCCGTGTTGTCTTCAGCGTGTTTACTTGTTTTCTTATTGTCCCATAAATTTGGATTGTTGCAACCATCAGCTGCCTACTGTTTGAGCATCACTTTTCACACAAAAACGAAGTAACTCAGAAATTCAAAAATTTGGTCAGTTTTTAGACAGGAGCAGATGAAAAAACAAGATGCGAGTAGGAGCTGAAGGCCTGAATTTATTGTCACGTAAACATTTGGTGATTCAATTCTAATTTTGTCAGTTCACCAAACTACACTAAGCTAAACTGAGCTAAACTAAATGATCCGAAGCAATTAGGCCATCTCGAACTAAAGTCGCCAAAACAACAATTGTTGACTGTATATGTTGCAGCTTGTTGTACTCTTCCATTGTTGTGCTCTGTCATATTTGAGTTTGTAAAAGTGTTTCATGTTCTGACAAGCATGTGAAGTTACGCCAACCTGCAATCTTCAAATAATCGCAATGTCGTTGCCAGTTCAATGTTTTCTGGCCTGACGATTTGAAGATAAATTTGGGGATGTCAGGAGTGAAACGATAGCTTTAACTGCTGTTACACAAAGTTGTGCCGAATGGGTACAATGTAGTAACGTGGGGCTTCTTGGCTAGTGTCCAGCTGTGCCTGCGCCGCGAGAACACGCATTCATCCGAGCGTCGTTCCGAGCAGCACCTGAACGCAGCAGCGCCGTGAAGACGAGCGGCCGCCGAGAGTCGCCGCCAGTGTAGCAGCTGGGAATGTGAGGGTTCCAACTCAGACCGCTATTTTCAGGACTGAGGGGCAGCGGCGGGACTTGCAGTGAGGAGCCTCTGCCCACTATCTCACTTCGGCCAGCGCGGCTTCGTTTCAAGCCCCGACAGGCGCCACTTTCGTTTATTTTTTGAAATTCCTCTCCGGGGTGTCGGAGCTCTCGGACCGCAGCGGATGGTCAACGGGCAGCAACGGTCGGTGGTGGCTCACTGCGGGGCTACATGCTAGAAGGAGCCAGCCGGAGCGGCGCTGTGCGTGCGGTACGCTGACACCTCACAACCACCCACCTAATAACCGGTGGATCTGGTTTTAAAAAAAAATGCAGTGAGGTATCTGTCACCAGTCGAGTAACTGGAAATTGGATGTTTTTATTTTTTTGAGAGTGAGAAGCTCGGTTTGACGTGCCTGTTCCCAAACGCGGCGATGGAGTGAAATCTGCGGCGGGGGCGAGCGACACACAACCTGCCGCGATTTCCTGCATGTAAACAAATAAATGATAGAGGATACCATGACCCTGCTGTCTCTGTTAGGTCGGATCATGCGTTATTTTCTGCTCAGACCGGAGACCTTGTTCCTGCTGTGCATCAGCCTGGCCCTGTGGAGTTACTTCTTCCACACGGACGAAGTGAAGACGATCGTCAAGTCCAGCCGGGATGCGGTCAAGATGGTCAAGGGGAAAGTGGCGGAGATGATGCAGAACGAGCGCTTCGGCGGACTGGACATCCTGGACGCGGAGTTCTCCAAAACCTGGGAGTTCAAGAGCAACAACGTGGCCGTGTACTCCATCCAAGGCCGGCGGGACCACATGGAGGACCGGTTCGAGGTGCTGACCGACGTCGTCAACAAGAGTCACCCGTCCATTTTTGGGATTTTTGACGGCCACGGAGGAGAGGTGAGTGCAGTGTTTGAGGCGGAGGAATGAGAGCGCGTATCAAAGTCGTTTCCTTCTTTCAGTCGGTGTGCTCGGATCCCCAGGGGGGGCAGTAAACGGAGCAAATGGGGCCCCTGAGTGACTTTCAGGTGTTTACTTGTGTTTTGCGCTTGATCTGTCTGGTCTGGTTTGAATTCCGCTGAAAGATCTGCTGAAACTTTAATGAAAAGCATGAAGGAGAGCAGGAGAGTTGGCTGCAAGGTTTCCCCTCATGCCGAGTCAAACCTTCGTGGATAAGAATTCTTCCTGAATCCCGGCAATTCGTTTTCAAAAGGCTAAAAGAAATATGATCCAACAACTGGAAAAAAAAAACCTCGCCCGAGTCTTAGCAAAGGATGAAAAGCAAACTTCAAGAGTCCTCAGTGTGTTATGTCAAGCTCTTCCTTTTTAACCAGCGAAGTAATGAGCAGCAACAAGTGAATGACATTATTCTTTAATACCACTTCGACAACTGAGGGTCGCTCAGGTAGAACACAATCAGCTCTCAGCCTCACATGGTTGCCGTCGAGTCATCCTTCTGTACACTTGAACTAGACTGCATGGATCAAAGCTCACATCGCTTTCACCGTGAACAGGTTACCAGTCAATCACAAGCACAGAGAAACTCACAGTCACGCAACACACGCAAACAGTCAAACCTTTGGACGACTTGGAGTCGGCAGTCGGCCTCATATACATGTTTGTGGACTGCGGTGGGAAACGAAAGCACCTGAGCAAGTCGATGCTCAGAGAGCAAGCAATCGGCACAGAATAACCCCACCCGGAGGAACCCAGACCCTCCGGCTGTGAGGCGAGAGCAGCAACAAAAAGGCCCCCGTGCGACCCACAGATCGACTTGACTTCATTTGAATCACTCGGAAGTTCCGGTTGTGAAGACGTGCCGCAGGTGGATCTTGCCAGCGGCTCCTCTGTCGCCACACACAGCGGGGCACCTCATCGACAGGCATTGGCATATTGTCAGCGCTTTCGGCGGCTGCCTGCGTGGTACGGAGTGATTAGCTGACAGGCTGCCTGTGGGTGACTGCTAAGCCAAACCTTTGTGGTTTACCTAACAGCAGCCTCAAGTCTCTTCCTGGGTGTGTTGTAGAGCAACTTCAGCCTTTTAATCGTCAAAAAAAAAATCAAGAAAAATGAAAGTAAATTTAATTTAACGTTATTCTAATCTCTTGTTGTGTATGTGACATTACATTACCAGACTTATAATACAGTTGTAGCATAAAGCATGTTTGTTTTTCTTGGCTTACTTTCTTCGTCATCCTGCTCAACCTGTCAGGTAATTACAGTGTGCTGGGTGTCACATTCTTTTTTGATTGCAATTGAAAAAGCAATAAACTTTAGTGACAGAGGAGATCATCATCAAAAACGGTTTCAACTTTGGATTGCCGTTGACCACAAATATTGACCACAAAAACAACATATTGAAAATGCGACTGTAAATAAACGTATTACGAGTTGATCAGCTTCGACTGTCGTTAATGCATTTGTAACCTTCCCCATCAATGTAATAACTGTTTAGAGGCCCTACGCCCTTGCCCAACCCCAGTTCCACACCCTTGCCCAATCCCAGTTCTTAGTCAACTTATGACAAGACTGTACTGCTTCTCACTATGGTGCCACAGTGAGATCGGCAACCACCAGTGAGGTGCCACAGTGAGCGCCAGCAGCTGACAAAGTGCCACAGAATGCTATTGGTGGGATGCAGGAGGGTCTCAGCTTTACTATGTCAGTTGACACAAATAAACCTGCTGTGTTCTGTTATTGTTGGTACGGTAGCTCCACATTTCCATCACTGTGTGGGCGTTTTCAGCTCTTGCTGGAATATAGGCTTGACTTTTTGAACACATGTATTCTTGGTATAATTTTATCATCATTATATGTAACAAAGCGATGTACCTTTAGTACTTACCGTGCATCTTGACACAGACTGCGCAGCTGTGGCTCAGCTGGTGGTTTATGTTGTCCTCCAAACCAAAGGTTGCCAGTTCAGTCCCTGTGTCAGAGTGTGTTTGAGCAAGACACTGTGCTGCTGTTGGTGTGTGAACATGGCAGCCATCACCACTCGTGTGTGTGTGTGTGTGTGTGTGTGTGTGTGTGTGTGTGTGTGTGTGTGTGTGTGTGTGTGTGTGAATGATGGTGTAAGAGAATGAATGAATGTGACTGTTAATGTAAAATGCATTAAGATAACTCAAGCCATAACAGCAGAAAAATCACTCGAGATCTTTCACCAGCTAAAAGTTCATTAATAAAACAGGCAACACAATAATTTCTCATCGTGGCAGCCGATAAGATACTCAGGTTGGTGCAGGCTTCTTTCGAAGTATTGAGGAGAGCCAGGACAAAGTATTGGCCTGCATGTGACTCAGTCTTTCCTGCATGTCCTCAGAAGAGCAGTGTGGGGACCCCAGTTCCTCTGACCATAACTGAAGTGGGTCATTGATCACTGGTCATCTATTCACTGTCCTCTCCTCGTCCATTAGCACTTCATCCGCTGTCCTCCGTGCTTACTAATGTGGTTGGACACCAGTGCATTAATGCAATTTTGCCTTCAGGGTGCCAAGAGAGCCGTTTTGCAAAGCAGCTCACAATGAGACCAAAGTTGTCTCGTCAAAGCAACAAAGAGCATTTGAGATGATGCCACCGTTCCCACTGACACATGCAAGCCCAGATTCACTATGAAGTCACTGCTTAGTTTTACACTGGCATTGTTTTAGGGCTTCAGCCATGGCCTCAACTGACAGCACTGATGTAACGGAGCCACTCACAGCAAACAAAAACGTGACTGATTGTTCTTCTCAGTCGGCCACTTCGTGCGGCTAAAGAGCCCCATGACACCCGGGGCCCGCCGACCGGTGGTCCTCATTCTGTCTTTGATTGCTGTAGTCTCATTTAGGCCGAACGATAACAAGCTAAAAATAGCCGGCCAGAGGGATGGAGGTGGCCACTCTTTTAGGGGAAATTAAATTCGGGGCTGTGGTGCTGACTGCTGCAGCTTTTGACCAAAAGTGGTCATCGGATTGTTTTTCCCCGACGGTCCTTCTGCTCGCGCTTTCATTCCCCGTGGAGTGCATTTTTAGAGAGGCTTAACCTGCTATCCTCCCCACAATGACCACACATGTGCTTCAGATTCTTGGCGGAATAAATTGTTAACAGACAATATATGTTTGTGGACCTGCCGGAGAGAAAGGGGGGGAAGGATGAAACGAGTGGCTGAGAGTGAGCGGAGGTTAGGATTAGCGTGTCTGAGAGGGAGAGTTGGTTTCATCGTCGCATGTCCATAAGCAACAATTTGGTCTGTTTTCATTTCCACGCCCTCTTCAGAAGTGTGTGAAATAGTTGCCAGCCGGCAGCCCTTCGGAAACGGCTTTCTCTCTTCGGCTCATTTTGATTTTTTCCCCCTATATTCAGCCAGAGGGCACTGAAGGAAGCAAAAGGATGCTGTGTGGCTCAAGGCAGGACCAGGAATACTGGCTGCCTCAGCTGGCGAGCTAGAGAGGCGTCTCACACACACACACAGTCGCGCGCACGCACACACATTCTCTCTCCTCTCATCCAAACTGTGATTAAAGTTTGACTTGTGTCAACATTTATCTGGCATTCGCGATCCTACCGTGAATATTTCCACTCTTGCTTTTGGAGAGATCCGGCAGCGGACAAGATTGTGTTTTTCTCGATGATATGACAGGTAATTACTGCAGCGATTCAAAGAGGAGCCCCCAGAGAGGAGCTGGCGATTCCGTTCTCAAGTCAAGCTGAAACTAATGATCTTTTTTGAACATTTGACGGATCTGCCGATTATTTTAATAGTGGATTAGTTTCAGCATCGACCAGATTCCTTTCAGTCCATAAAAAGACATCAGATGAATTGAGAAGCGAGAAATGTATGTAACTGTTGTTATGCCATGCGTAAGTTCTTTAATGCTTTACCGAACCAGTCAGCACCGTGCCTGCTGGTCAATGCTGGATCATGTTTTTTATGCTGATGGATCTGGTGATGAATTTGCTTCCCGTCAATGTAATTTGATCAGTTGTACTTGCAGTCGCGGTTTGGAGATCCCTAATGGAGCTCCTAAAACTGGGAATCAGATTGTCCGGTGATTGAACGGCGGTGTGATTGGGACTGACAGCCAAAGCAGTGGCGCGTGTCTGAGGAATGATCATTTAGGCGGATTGTGAAAGTTTTTTTAAAAAAAAAAAGACTCATGACCTCTGGTGGCTGAAGCCCTTGATGATGTCGAGCACGAAAGGAGCAGGAACATCAGAGGACGCTGGTGTGGTTGGAGGGATGAATGAGATTCATGACTTCAGTACACACAACTTGTGTTTGTGCCCAGAGGGGAGAAAGAAGTCAACATTTATTTTTCCCGTGTGTAAAGAGAAACCACAAACATCAGCTTTTTAATCTCAACTCTGTTTTTTTTCCTCCCTGAACTGAACCAAGTTATGATGTCGCTCAAAGTTTAATGGACTTTATGAATATGTTGTGCAATGATCAAAAGATTGTCATTGCAAACATTTTAAAGACCACTGATCTAATCCATAGTTTGAAGGACTCTCGTTGTTTCTTTGCTGTTTATTTTCAGAGGGGGCAACAAATTTAAAGGAACACGCCGCTTGCTTTGCTGTTTAATGAGTCTGATGTGTTTACTTAGCCTGGGAACAGCAAGATGAACTACCTGAAGACTCTATTTATCACTGTTAATGTGCATTTCCATGGTTTTCGAGGTGATTAATATGCTGTAATGGGAGTCCAGCAGGTTTAAGGTGAGCAAAGACGGGGAACCCGGCGCCTTCATTATGTTCGACTCTGTCACCGTTCTGCTATCTTGCTGGAACGAATCAGTTTACTGCCAGATAAAACATCAAGTCTGGGCGAGATAATATCTGGAAATCTCCTCGTCTTTTTTCTTTCAACAGCTCTTTTGCGCCACACACCCGCTCACACATAACAATACAAATTCAATTTCCTGACTGCTTAAAGTCAGTGTTTAATGTGAGTTTATCCATCGGCAGTCTCCGTCACGTTAGATGTCGGCTCAGTGGGGGGATTTATCTGTTAAATGGAGGTTGGTTTTTCGCTGACACATGGGAATAACCTGCATGAAAGTGATAACCCCGGGCTCTCCATCCAGTTAATGGCAACATGAGCCATTTGTTCCTTACTGGGATGGAGAGAGTCGGTTCGTGCGTCGTCCCTCCCTGTCCCTCTGTCAGGTTGTGGCTCCAGGCGCTGCTAAATTACCCAAACTGTGGAGAAGATATTCACTGGGAATCTGCTTAACTTAAGTGCGGGGGCTCCTTCTCTCAGCCTGTTTTGCCATCCTTTGAGCTTTTTTTCTCGACAGACTTCTTCCGTCATGTCTCACTCTTTCATGCGCTTTCGATCAATGGTGTTTGTTTGTGAGTGGGCTGAGATAGATACGGTCTCTGGCTGCGAAGGAGGCAACGGGAGAGTTCAGAGCCCCCCCCAAAAAAAGCACAAATCACACTGAAATCACAGGCTCCATGACTATTTTCAGAGGGCCTCTCTCAGTCTTTTACTCAGTTTGTCCTCAGCTCACCTTTGCCTCATACGCAGGATAAACGGCCCTTTCATTTTCAACTTCATTATTCATTTCTTGAAGTGCCAAGGTGGGCTTCTGCGAGTGACCGTGCAGCGTATTGCAGTCAAGACATTTTACACTGGAAGGTGTTTAAATCTCAGGTATTTTTTTAATGTGTTTGCATGCGTGTTTGTGCTTTACTGCAGGAGCCGAGGGTGGGTGCTGTCGTTTAGATACCGAGCAGTTTGAATTTCTCCTGAGCTCACACTCGCTGGAGAGATGAAAGAAAGACCCCGCATGTGACTAATTGCACTGTTGGCATTACAGGATTAGAGAGAGAGACAGAGAGAGAGAGAGACAGACAGAGAGAGACAGAGAGAGAGACACAGAGAGAGAGAGAGAGAGACAGAGAGAGAGAGACAGAGAGAGAGACAGAGAAAGGGGAGAGGGAGTGGGAAGACCAAGAAGGGGAGTGTGTGCCTGACTGAGAGTATGAATATTTATGTGTGTGTGTGTGTGTGTGCGTGTGCGTGTGCGTGTGCGTGTGCGTGTGCGTGTGCGTGTGCGTGTGGCTTGAAAGCTTGCAGAAGAAGCTGTTTTTTCTCCTTCATGGACGCTGACGGTTCAAATAGGGATGAGAGGACAGTTTGGTGTTGTGTTACTGGCCAAGAAGTCTTCAATGTGAAAGTGAACCGCCAGCGGCCTATCAGGAGCGGACACCTGCCTCACACTGACTGTGCCCTCAACAAGGTCTATAATTGACTTCACAGGAATTCATTTCAAAATAAATGACATTACCGGAATAAATTAAAATGGAAGAAAAAAATGATGTGAGCAATGGAATCATCCTGCTGCTTTCATTACACATGTTGTCTTCAGAAGGAACGTTACGTTAGTTGATTGTTGACTTCCATCAGAAGAAAGACAGTGTCATCAGAGTCACTGCTAATGAGAGAAAGGTAGCAAACAACAACAAATCAATGCACCTATCAGAGGTGTAGTGTACACATTGGTAGGAACCTTTTCCCACAAACTAACGAGGTACAAACCCAAAAGTACCCCAGAAAAAACTTCAGCGATTTGATTGTTTATTGTTTATTGACTAGGTGTACAAGGACTCTCTTTTCTCCTTGTAAATACTACTAGAAGTTGAAGCAAATGGACATTCTACCTTTAATCCACTCAGGCGTCACTGCTGAGCCTCACTTGGAGGCATTGGTCACATTCCAGGAAATGCTTTTGTTAACTCTTTGAATAAGCGAGAACGTCATCGTCAGAGGTCACGGCAACCTAAGCAGAAAACACTGGGCCAGACGGGGGAGTCTCTTCACTTAATGCAAAGAAATCACAACATCTGTGAAAAGTGTGAACACTCTCTGTTTTTCAGTCCAGCGTGAGTTTTTTTTTGACGCCTCACTTCCTCATCCAGGATGTGGACTTAGGCGACGCCGAGGTCTCTGGCTCCGGTCAGCGCTGCCGTCAAAGTTGCCGTAACCTCCCCAAGGGGCTCTCCTGTCAATTTGGTGTGGCCATCTTCCAATATGCAAGAGAAACTTTCAACCAACAGTCACCCACTGGTTCTGTCAGCAAAGATTGCAGACGGAGACTGGGACATTTAAAAACATCTTGAGTCGTAGAGATTCACTGCAACTCCTTGACTGGTTTGTTTTGTGTTACCATGGAAATTATCACTCAACTCTGCGGTTCACCTCTGCTCTGGTGAGCTTTTATAGCAGTTTTGATAAATCTTTTATTTTTGTAGCTCTCTGATTTACTGCCTCCCATCGCTTCCTCACGCTGCTCTCATCAGCATTGTTTTTGACAGCATAGCAGGCAGCTTACAGTGGGAAGAAACGTCTCCACATCCACTGTGAACTTCCACAGTAGCACCAAACGCAGACAGTCACAGGTAAAATCTGCCAGATGAGCTTCGGCTCTGATGTGTTCTCTGATTATGATCAGTGGTTTCACTGTCAAAGATTTGGGAGATGACATCATTCATCTTGTTTGGCACATGTCAAACAATTATTTTCGGATCACTTCTTCTTTTTCCACCTGCTCGATAGTGATACATTGATCATGGAGACATGGAAAACCAGTACAATGTGTCCGCATGGTGTTTTATTCGATAGTTGTTCTGTACACAAGACGACAGCATGACCTGAGACCAGGAATGTGTACTCGCTATCTCCGCCATATTTTGATTCCTCCGCTTCCTCTTTTTCCTTCCGTCTTCTTCTCTACCTGAGTTTTGTGCCCACGGCACCACCTCCAGCCCTGGCTTATGTACTACAACGATCTGTTTCAGCATGGATGGAAACTTCCCCCTCATATGCCGTCCCTAGAAACATTTTGAAAATGGAAATCGCCTCCATGCGGACGGGGCCTCAGTTCACCACCTCGCTGGCACTCAACGATCGGCAATAAGGGATCTGTTCCACAGACTGGCGTGTCCTTGTGTGGTGCCGAGTTCTTGGCAGCTGCAGCAGTTTACTCTGTGGTTTGGCCGTGCGAGGCCAAAGAAATTCGTCGGAATTCATCTAATGAGGATCTGTGATATTGCTCATTATTGCTATCGTCTTCCTGCAACCACTTCTGTCTTTTGTGTCAAAAGCCAATGCTTGACATTTCAGCCCTCCCTTCAAGTCAAGTGAAGCAGAAAGCGAAGGACACGCGGGAGGTCATGTTCTGTTGGAAAATACTGGCGCTGCTGGGAGGAGACCAGAGCGTTGGAGAGCTCTGCTGAAAAGTCTTCTGACCTTTCGGTAATTTGTCCCGGGTGGTGAGTTAGCTTTTTTTTTTTTTCGAGCAGCGAGAGGACTGTCAAGAGAGGGACTGAAAAGTGGATTCGAAGAGTAAAACACGGGAAATAAATGTATGAATGGTGCTGTTTTCTGTCAAGGAGCCTGAACATTGAGCTCCTGGGTAAACAACCTGTAATCGCCTCCATTCTGCTATCATCCTTTGCTATAAAATAAATGGGGAGCCTGGCGAAAAAGCCTCTCTGTGGCGGCATTTCTTTGCCTCTGTGCGTGTTTTGCATTTTACAACCTTCCTGCTCGCTCCGACCGATAAGAGCATTTCGTAGGTTCATATGAACATGCGCTTTTAAGTTTCAAGATGTGCTTGTGTCTGCCTTGTGTGCGTGAGCTGTTTGTGTGTGTGTGTGTTTGCCGACAGCACGTAGTGCCTGATAAGAATGCCTTCGTCAACCTCACTGTGTCGTCCTTCCCCGCTGGCACTGGCTGCTCGATAATTTAACGCTCTCCCTGTCAAACACTTCTGTTAAAGCCCCCCCGACTAAATATACACCCTCCTTCAGGCAGCAAGAAGCCACAAGGTCGCTGTTCTCGCTCCTCGCACACATCTCGGCACGCCGCGTGCATGTGGAGTTTTGTGGGAGGAGGTCCCGTCTCGCGAGTTGTTTGTGAAGTTTGAGCTTTGTGGCGTTTCGCCTCCCTTTGTCCTCCTCCTCTTACACCCACTCGCCTCCCCGCGGGGCGACTCTGCACTGACATGCAGCTGAAGGGTGCGTTAGGTAATGAAACCGTTGTGTTTGGCTTGCCAGTTCCTCCGCCCTCTGGTCACCCCCCAGATCCCTGTTCTCTCTTTTTACCTGTTTTGTTTTAACACCCCCCCCTCCTCCTCTTTGTATAGGGGTTGGCAGTGAATTTATGACCACCATCACCACTGCCACTGAGCACACTGCCTGAGCTCCCCTCCATAATTGCACTGTTAAAGAAAACACACTTGGTAATCTGTATTAACGTTAAGACAGACCAGAAATTTCGCGATCAATTTTGAGTTTTGATCCTAAAAGAGAATTAAGCTTTTGATTTTCATTAGACTGAATTAAATGGCATTGAATTCCTTTAATTACAGGCTAACCTGTGCTGTCCCTCAATTGAAAACAACAGTTTGTAGTTTATAAACAACAGTCTGCTCAAATGCACTCCAATACCTACAGAAAAAAATGTTACATCCTCTGTTGTAAGAATATTATAGAGTGGCTCTACAAGTAACGTACTTTCACGGGCCAGGAAAATTCAAAGCATCTGTAAAATTAGAGGTTTTTCGTGTTTTGGTGCGGATTATGTGTGTCCATGAATGAGAAGCTGTTGGTTCGTTCCTGTGTCCACGGGTGCTGCACTTCGCGGGCCGGTCACGTAAACAGAAGGAGCGACTGACTGTCTCCGATGAGTGAGGACTGCAGATGTGTCCAAAGGAGGGGCCGAGGCAGTCCACCAAGTCTTTGTTGACCGCTCTTTGTACAGCTGGCCTGTCCTGTACCACGCCGTGATGGAGCACGTCAAGGCGCCCTCCACCGAGCAACGGTAGACAGACTGTGGATTTTTCACTCGAAGAACTGAAGTGTCTGTCGAGCCTTTTTTTTTTTTTTTTTTTTTAACCAGAGTGGAAAAAGTTCACGGCACACCTGAGTCCAGTCGGGCGCTGGGATTTCAAACTGGAAGCCTCATCCGCCTCCGACTTTCCGATTTTGAGTGACGAGTACAGCATTGTCTCACAGCTATTGGAAGCTCCCTCGTCCTTTTAAGTTAAGCCAGTTTTCACTTTGACATGTTACAAGGAATATTGAAGAAACTGTAAAGGGACCAAAGTGTATGAACAAAGGGAGTCTTTGTTGTCATTACCACTGGTGACTGAAGAGCACATTTACAGCTAAAACAGTGCTGAAATGATCTTTTTTTTACCCTCCGTTTGATCTGCTGCTCTGTTTGAAGGTTACACCTCCAGACTGGAGTGCAGTTTTCACCCAGAGTCACTCACAAATTGTGTTCTCACCCAAAAATCCCTCCTCTCCTCTCGTATCACTGCTTGCAGTATTATCCAGTTGTAGTAAGAGTAATATCTGCAGTATAGTTGTAGTAAAGTCGGTGCTATAACTGCTAAGTTTTCTCAATGGAATTGATTGATAATGTATTTTATTTCCTGCTTTTTACCATTTTCCAGTGCAGTGTGTGGTGGTTGTGTTGAAAGTCTATGCCCTCGATGATATTTGTGACGTTTCCAGGCCGTGGGCCTGACCCCTCATGCAGATTACTTGTTTATATTTGCCTTTCCAAAGCAATGCCCCCGGACTGCACGGTGTTATGACTGGTATTGGCCTGTCGCTGATTAACAGTCTCTAAGTCAAATCACATGGCTGGCAATCGACTCAGCGGCTGGGTCTAATCTACACTTTGTTTTCAAAAGACGGCATTCTTTAGTTATGTAAAAATGCTGAGATGAAAGGGCGCTTGTGCATTATCGTCTACGATTCCAATCCGACTGCGAGCGCCGGGGTCTGCATGCGAGCGCCAGCTCCACAATTGTTTGTTTGTCTGCGTGCGATTGAGAAAATAGATGAGTCAGCCGGAGTTTGCCCGCTCGCTGTCTTGGCAGTGAGGGAGGGCCGGAGAGGAATGTTGGCCGAGGGAAGGTTGCGAGTCGCAGCTGTTTGCAGTTAGCAACATTGGTGTGATTGTGTACGCAAAGAGGCCGAGCCGCGGTATTTGTAGTCTCTCGCAGTTGTGGCCCTTCGACCATTCACGCCGGCCAGATGGACCAGTGAGTCGAGCAGGTGCATTACGGTGAATGGAAACAGGCCTCCCGGGTGTGTTTTCTTTGCCACTGTCTCTTATCAGTGCAAACACCCTTAGGTTAGATAAACCACTTCAGGTCGCCCTCAAATTTCGGAGCTTTTTTCAATATCGGAGCATTTCAGGACTTTGTTTTCAATTACAAAGTGGGATTTCTGGTTTTGCTTCACAATGTGTTTCAGACGGGCCTGAGCCGGTCTGCCGCACACATGTGCTGCGCAGGGCTTTCCGACGTGGATCCATCCAGACGGGGAGGAATGCCGCTGATATGAATGTTTGATTTTTTGCACATGGTTTCTATTCACTAGAACCGTGAGCTGCGAGCGTTGAAACAAATGCTGCAGTGGACCCGTTCTGTACCAGGTTTCCTTTAATTTGCGCTTAAACAAAGGCTCCTGGGACGAAAGGACGGATCAGACTGCACAGAATATCACTCATTCCTGCTTGTGATTAAAACTGGGTGGCAGAGGGATCTGATGCACACACGTGTGCACTCGCTGGCAGCCTGTGTGTGATTGTTTGTATCCCAGCGCCCACTGGAGTTCTGCCATGTAACGTTGATTACAGCTCCGTGAGATCCGTGATCTCAGGGGATTTCTTTTTTTTTTGCCTCTTTTTTCAGTAGTTTTCTTCATATTTTTTTTAAGAGGGCACATCGAGGAGAGAGGTGCAAAGATAATAAACCATCTGCTGTATAGGGTGCGGATTAAGATGTTAGTCTGGGGGGGTGCAAACCGATGAGGCTGAGAAACGAATGAGAAGGGAGAAACGGCGAGAAAAGCGCGGCGGCAGACTGAGTGTTGCTTGTAAACAGATTGAAGACAAACTCACTTACACACTTAATCTTCCAATGGGATTTTGAGTTGATTACAATCTGGATTTGTCTGACCTTTTTTTTCTTTTCTCCCTGTAATCCAAAAGCGCTTCACCTCAGGGCTGAAGGTCGCAAGCAGCGGGTCGATTGCAAACATGTAAAGACTGCAACCAGACTGCCCCCCCCGGAAAAGACTGCGCTTATTTACTGGCTGCCAGAGCTTAACAATATATCGGAAGCCATCGGTTGAAGCGACGCAGAAGTACTTGAGTACTCACTCCAGTGTCTCTTTACACCTCTGGATAAAAGCAGATGCGCATGTTTTGGCTAAATATTCCATAATGTCTTGTGAGTGGCACCAGTAATTTTGAAGCAAACAAGATGCATAAGTGGATCAGGTGTATATTGTCATCTGCTTTCTCTAGCCAAGGTTCTTTTCTTGCAATGACAAATGATTGAAAGGTGTCGGTCTGAAAGGTTAAAATTGTTCCATTTTTCATGTCCGTGAACGTGAAGCCACAGAGAAGGGGTGAAAACCGCTTTAGAGAAGCTTGATTCAGATTGTTTTGTTTGCTTATGAAAGACTCTGTTATTTAATCTATTACCAAATCAGTAATCTGGCTGGATCCGATTTTGAAGGTCCTCGTGTGAAAGTTAAAAGGCTCTGAAAGGCAGTAAAAGCGCGAGGTAAGCCTTTTGAAGGACGCTTCCACTGGCGCGTTTCTGTTCTTCACGCTGACAAATTCAAACATTTCTCCCAAATAAGGTCACGGATGAGGAATGTCTTATTGCTCTGAAGCTGCTTTCGCTGTCAGTTTTATCGGGTTTGCTTTCAGCCGGGTGCCTGCAAGCTCCGGCCTGTCATATTCAACAGTGGCGCCCGCCCCATGTGGTCGACTTTGTGGCCACCGACAAAACAAACCTATCTTCGGCAACCACAAGAACAACCTTCCCGACAGTTTGTCTGGACGCAACTGTGTGTACGTCTACATCAAACAACAATAGAAACGGTTGCAGTTTCTTTCCTTTTCGTTGTTTTTTTATACAATGCTGGTTGGTTTGGAAAACAACACGTAAAGTGCAGTTTGAGGATGAAGCCTCGTGCGGTATTTAAATCATACCCGGCATGTTTTCTAATTACGTGGTGTCGGTTCTCGGAGCTTATGTGTTTGGGGGCGGGGGGGGGGGGGGGGGTCACAGGCTGGGGGTGGGGTTGGGGGGATGGGAAGGG
>JASSRZ010000016.1:5978104-5997372 GCA_032164315.1 Malacoctenus gilli
TGTGTGTGTGTGTGTGTGTGTGTGTGTGTGTGTGTGTGTGTGTGTGTGTGTGTGTGTGTGTGTGTGAGAGAGAAAGGCAGGAAAGGCGTAGCTGACATTTACTTAGCTCTTCTCCTCTAGGCTTTTTGTGCCCCACATTCTGAAGAGGGAGAATAACACTCACTCTTGTTTTGGGAACTTTTGCCTGCTGTCTTCACTTCTCAGCCACCGTCACGTCTCACATTTGAGTGTTTGTTCCAAGCACATGGATAAAATAAGACCAGTGGAGATGAGAGACAGTGAAGCTCCGCTGTGTGAACAATGGCAAAAAAAAAAACCCAAACCAGATTTTTTTTTTGACATAGCAAGGTCCTCTGAACAAATGTCAGTTTTGTTATTGCTTTTGATGTATTTTATGATGAAAATACAACCTGTTCTGCTGTCCAACACTGATATCTTTTTTTTCCCCAAAAAATAACAAAAATCCAGCATTCAGACTGACTGTAAGATTTTGTGTTAAACAAATGTGCCAGCACGAGTTTAGACGAGTTTACACGATGTCATTTGTCTGCTAGAAAAGTAGCGACTTGTTCCCCCGACGTAGATCCTCATTAACGGATTTTACGATAATGATTAAAGTTTACACGGGATGAACTTTGTCACTCTTTTTCACCTCTGCTTTTAAAGGGTCCTCACGAGCGCAGCTGTATATAGAGAGAGAAATTCTCCTCTGGAGCTGCTCCTCCTTTCATCACTGACCCCAGAAACAAGCCCACCACGTGCAGCTCCGGGGGGAGGCAGGAAGCTAAATCCACAGTTCCTTTTAAAATTTTCAGACGTCGCAGTGTTTTTAAGCGGCGGATCCCTCTGCAGCTGCGCGAGAAAATACTGTCAGGAGAACCTCCGAAACATTTGGTACTTAAGACTGTAACTTGGGAGAATACCAGCGCCATTTAATAATTCAGACTCCCGAAGCTTCACATTAGGTTCTGCTAAACTTTGCGGGGCATTTTTTTGGATGCCGCCAGGACTGTGGATTACCTTCCTCTGGAACAACTTCGAGAAGTGATCTTTCATTTTTAATTACACAAAGACAGGCGGAATGAAAAATTTAAACCTACAATTCAAATCCAATTAAAATTGAATTGACATTTAACAAAAAAAGGTGTTTTTTTTCTAAAGCGAACTCTCAACATCACACATGTTTTATTCCAGAAAATGTCCCAAATTTTAATATATATTATCAATAGTTAGAAAAGCATCATTGCCTTTCATTTCTCCATAAATACTCACAGTGACTTTAGGTCGTAAAGTCTGATTCAGTGCACTCTTTGACGCACTCTGAAGTCTCGGCTCAGAGAGGGAAGCTGTACGATTTCCCTGAGTTTGCTTCGAACGTATCTGTGGGAAACGCATTTTTAACTCAAAGTCTTCGGGAAGCTCTAAACAAACGCAAAGCCAAACTAAAGTCAACAAACGCAAAGCGAAACAAAAAAGAGACGCGCGAAAGACAAGAGGCCTTTTCACCGTGCATGTGAGGAGAGTTGCTGCTGATGAGTGTGATTTGAGCAAACTCCCCCAGGTTTGGTTTTTCTTTTTTTTTTTCTTTTTTTTTTTTTTTTCGCTCTCGCTAAGCAAAAGAGAAAATGAAGACGAGTAAATGTCACCGCTGCACTCCACGCATGCAGAAATCGTGCAGAGCCGTGTTTATAAATAGACTGAAGGTAGGTGTTGGGGTCTGAAGGACAAATGCAATTCTAATAGAAGGCAAAGGACGAGCCCATGGAGAGGCCGAGCATCTATATTTGATGGGTCTTCTCCTCTCTTCTCTTCTCCGCTCCTCTCCTTTCTTCTCTCGCAGCCTTGAGGAGTCTGTACCAACCGTTTTTTCAGTGTAAACAAATGTGTTGCACAAACTTGGAATAGCGCCGCCGCTGTCCTCGGCACAAGGACATCTGTGAGCTGATGGATGTCTGAGAAGTGCTTCGCCAAACCCTCTGGGTCCCGAACAGAAACAGTCATCACTTCACTCCTACATCTGTTCATTTAGGGAAAATGCAAAGGTGCAATAATCAGGCCTGTTTCCCCGTCATAACTCTGCGTCACAAGCAAGCGGCTGGACATTTTTCTGCTGTGGATGAGCAATATTCTGACCTTATCAATTAACTGTCACATCTGCAAGGACACCAAGCTGATTCAATGATTTGAGTTCCATTTAATATGCTTTATTGTCATGTTAATGCCTTTATTACTAGTTTGGGATGATCTATTGTCACTTTTTCAGAAACAGTTATTGACAATAGACATTTATATTATCTGTATTATTATTTTTAATGTGCTGTTATGAGATAATGAATTTGTATAAATACTGAGTACTTTTCAAAAGCTTCAGTCTTCTTGGTTTTGTTCCCATGATTGTTTCCAAGTTTAACATTTAGGACACTATTACTCACAAATGTAATAAGTGTTTATTCAAATTTTTTTCGTTCACAGTACCAATTAACTTAGTGGATGCATTCACAGTCAATATGTGATTTGTTGGATGAATTAATTCTCCAAAAACATCTCTGACAGTTTACCAGAGGTCAGATTGATGCTTAATTCTTCTGCCTGTTTTGTTCAAACTGAATTAAAGCATCAAATGGGACCTGACAAGCTTTCGACTGGATAAGAGGCCGGTAATTAATTTTTCTGACAATCAAGCCTACTGATTACTTGACTGTTTATTTCTCCAACGATGCATCAGTTGGAGAAATCTCCTCACCTCACTTTCTGCCTCTCTGCCATCCTCAATTACAAACGGGAGTGTTCTCAGTGTCAGTTCATCTGCTGATTGTTCCCCAGACCCTTCGCTCAGTTATGTCGTCTGATTGTTTGGTCTGACCATGAGCCCGTCCCATGTTTTAAACAATGGTGCTATAATTAGGAGAGAAGAAAACAAGAAAATTTGTGCTCGTTTCAGCGCATCTCGCCTCCTGTGATTGCGATTGGTCTCCCGGTTCCTCTTGAGGTTGGTCTCTCGAGCATGCGCGAATCGGACCAACTTCCTTTTAGGATAGCCTGACCTTTCTTTTATCGATTTCTAAACCAAGACCAGAGGAGTGACTCAACTGTACCCGGGGGTAGAATAAACATGGTCTCTCAGCAGTGATTATGAAGCGACAGCTCTATCTTCATTTGATAAGGTGCTACCACGAGGAGGAAGACGGATGTCTTCGGAGGTGGAACGACTTTAGAATCCACTTGTAATGACTGTTCCACCTCTTCTTTTTTTTTTATCCATAATATATTTCAAACACTCCCACGTGAGACAGGAGAAGGCCGCGTGCGGCTTCCTCCATTCTTACTAGACTTTCTTCACATTCACCAGTCTTCAGGTTGTGTCTCGCGTTTCGATGATTCTTCCTCTTACGCCAGCAGACGGCATCCAACTCGACCCGACTCCACCGCAGTCTAACCAAGATCAATAGACTCTATCCTATCAGCAGCATAAATGTGCTTGAGAAATGTGGAAAGGATGAGTTAAGATTTGCAATCTTTACAGTGTTTGGATCACCTGGATGGAGCACTTTGAATGTTTTGTGATAACTTATTACCCTCAGCAGGTAGAACTGATATTTGGGGCAGAAATAACATCCAGGCGTGTTACGGGACCCCGTCTGCAATTAAGTTGATTGTGCATACTTGGGGTTTTTTTTCCGTGTAAGTTTGAGCATGCAATATCTGTAATGCGCCCATAAACCAAGAGGGTGTGTAGAAGGTTAAGAGCAGGGTGCAATCTACGATAAAAGCGGAAAAGGAAAAGTAGTATGAACCTCAAACTAGCACCTGTCTCAATGTTATTTATTACCAGTGAATTATACATCCCCCTGCGTTTTTATTGTGACTTCAGGAAGCCGGCGTTTAGCTGTGTGCGGCACGAGACTATTCCGTTTAGAGTTGAGTGTGTGAGTTTCACTCATGATTTGTGAGAGTTAGCTTTCCTTCCGGCTTATATTTCGAAATACATTTCTTGTCGTTGGCTCGGAAGATGACAAATATTTCCACTGCCTAATTTGGTTTGGGTCGACTTTTCACACCACGCCGTCATAGGCGGAATCAACAGCCTGGGCAGCGTCATGCAACTATTGCGGTTGACCAAACTTAGCTTTTTGGCTTAAAACTAAGCAAAGTAACTCCAAAGAAGTGAAAACTTCTTTGGTCGCGAAGAGCCTGAAATAGTTTCTTCATATATTATGCCCCAGCTTGCACTTAGGAATCAATAAGGCATTTTGCCTGCCAAAAAGACAGAGATTCATCTGTGCAGTGGAGCTGTTGACCCTGCAACTTAGTGACATTGCTCCATTTGTTCCTGCACCTCCCCTCTTGTCTCCTCCTCCTCCTCCTCCTCCTCCTCCTCCTCCTCCCTCGTTTCCTGAGGAGATTTGGAAGAGGAGACTCGTGGGAAGGCATCCTTGCTCAGCAATGGAGAAGGAATGTCTAATATTTGTTCAGATTTATCGTGTGTTTTCTTGCAGCCGCAGCAGTGAAGGCGAGGGATTAAGTGTGGTTGTTGTTTGCAATTGGTAATAATTGACTCTGGGAAATCGGAGGACGAGAAAGTCGTCAGTGCACGGACAGCGCTCGCAGCCACAACACGGGAAATGCCACTTTCTCACAGGAGGGCAGGCCTCACATCAGTGTAATCGCAGCCATGGAAGCGTCTTTCTTTCATTTCAAAATATGAGCCGTATCCATCCAGTCATTTGAAGTCCAAACCGTACCTGCTGCTGTTTGTGATCGCCCTGATCAGTCCTGCAATCTCCAGCTTATCTTCCTCTCATGAATGTTGGGAAGAAAAAAAAAAGGCCCCAACCAAATCCCGTTTATTAAAAAACAGTCATTATTCTCTGCAAAGCAGCCGTACGACAGAGACATACAAATTAGGCTGAAAAGTTTTCGCAAAGCATAGCAAGTGTCTGTTTTTAATTAGTCCTACAGCTCCCAGAAATATGAAGGCACCTGTGAGCGATTCTCTGTGTTCGGTCTCTTCTTCTTTTCTTTTTTTTCCTCCTCTCGTTCAGCTCATTTTTCTCACCTGAGTGCTCATCTAAAATGGTTTTATCACCTCTGCTCGCTTCCTCTCACTTTCTCATTTCATTCGTTGCTTCCATCACTCTCTCTCACACCCCTCGCCGTGGTGTTTATGGCCCGTGCTGATTTATGCCAGGTGGAGTTATTCTAATTGCCACGTCTCCGCTCTGTGAGACATGCATGGGACGTGTGGAGCGCCCAGGCCAAAGGTAATAACTGTTTCTGTCTATCTGGGACACACACACACACAAGCGTGAACACTGGCACCTGCGCACACCGGCGCGCGCGCGACACCAGGCTGTGTCTCGGCGATAATGCCGCCGAGCAGTCAGATCCGAGTTGATTATTACCCAAGGAAATTACAGGGCGGCGGCGCCGAACGGCTGGCGTCACGTTTCGCGGGCGCCACATTTACACGGTGGCAGCTGCCGGCGTGTTTTGCGCGATGCGTAGCATGTGTTGGACGTACGGTAAAGAAAGCAGCGAGTCGAGATGAGAGTCTCGGTTGTTATTTACAGCCGCGCTGAAGACGTGTGAGCGTCGGCGCCTCCGCACCTCTTGCCTGAACCTTTCCGAGGAGCTTTTTTTTCCATTCGCAGCTGCAGTTTTTGTGCTGGTGTCTGCAGGAGGGGGAAAACAATGTAACTCAAACACAGGAACAACATAACAAAAGATATTTCAGGTAATTCGATGCGAGCCTGGTTCCTGCATCTACCAGCCCCAAGAAAGCACTCAAAATTCTGATTGACAGAACTTTGATAGACAGGTGTTGTTCTGTGTTTGCACATGGGTAGGACCATGTTTTGTGGAGTTTGCGTGTTTGCCTTGTTGGTTGAAGGGATTTTACATTATCAACGTTACTGTACACATGTTTCCGCGATACAACGCAACGCATTCATAAGTTTTCACTACTGATTCATTTAGGCATAAGCACAACTGAAACACGACAACGCGTTTTGCAACCGACACAACACACACACATAGCAGAGCCCCATCTCAACAGGGGGTGCCCGTCTTAGAGGCGGAGCCAGAGCAGCAACAAAACTCACGGCGGCAAGAAGACCCGGCGCTCTTCGGCGACGACTTGTGACGAGTGCGGACGCACGCAGAGCCCAGCGCTGTAGCTTTTGTCTTTTCGTTATTCTCTGTTGTAACCCAGCTTTTGCTAATATTCAGTAAACACTGTTACATCTGGTCCTACGGTCTCAGCTCCCATTTTTATTGACGTCCGTTTGCCCTGAGGATCCCCCAACAAGAAAGAACCTCAAGGGAAAAACACGTGGTCAACGGAGCGACTCTGCATGCCGGGGCCCTTTGTTCCCGTCATGGTGCATGGCTTTTATCACAGTACCAAAAGTCCAAAAACATGCAAGTGGGTTTATCTGTAGGAAAGAGTGCGTGTACATGCTTGTCTGTCTCATTGTGTTTGCCATTTTGCAACCTGCCCAGGTGTGTCCCGCCCTTACCCAGTGTAAGCTGGCAATCTGGCTCCAGCAGTGATGGGGGGGGAAAAGTGGTGCGGCAGAAGACGGGAGGCTGGATAATTGACGCGAGCGAGCCGGACTGTTCGAGGGGCGAACGAGGCAGTGTCACCTTTTGAGAGTTCGCGATGCCTTTCATGGAGAGAGCGGGTGCTCCGCCTGCGAAGCGTCCGTCAGGTGGTTGCGTTGGAGTTGGATCATCCTCCGAGCGGAGCAGTGGTTCTGTGTGTGGACAGCGGGCAGACAATGAGGCAAGACGCGCAAGGCGACGTGCAACAAAGGGTCGTCCAGCCGAGCTTGGGCTGGACACAAAAGGCCGGAATCACAGGGGGCAGAAGCAGCGGAGCAGCCTGTGTGTGACCCTCCGGACTATAAGAACTTTTTTCTGCACTTTTCATTCATGTTAGGTTTATTGATTTAGTTGACAACATGCACCGTCTGCAACGCGGTGCCTCAAGTATCAGTGATCCCGTGTCAGTCTCAGGTTGAAGCCCTGCAGGCTTCCGTTGTGGTGTGATTCATGTTACAGCCATCTTTTCATAAACTAGCCATCAGTCCATTATCCTGTCTGTATCGCGGCCGTACCGCCCGACACGCAGCAGGGAGGTTATTGGAAGTTGTTGCATCAACCAGACGGCCTCCCTTCTAAATAGACTGCTTAAGTTTGATATGAGTCCTCACCTCTTTCTAACGGACGGGGCCTGTCACAGGAAGGACACACGGTGAGGTGTCACTCCCCGGATGTGAGCCGCGCGAGCTGCGAGACTGATGACTCGGGGCCTGTTCACTACCTGAATACGAATCGCCTCGGTAATAGGTCCCCCTCGCTTTATGACCGAGATCTGTCTCTGTTTGTGTGACTGGCTGTGCGAGTGTGCGTTGAGAGCCGGAGACGCGGAGCTGCCGGACGGTCACCTTCGCAGTAAAATCCGCTTTATTGGGAACGGGACGAGCCAACAACCGGCGGTCTGTTGTCCTCCGGCGCAGGGCTTTATGTGTGCCGCTGCAAGTTTTTTTTTGGGGGGGGGGGGGAGCACAACGAGGCCTCTGCTGAGACGGGACAGATGCGCAGCCAATCGAAGCCCTCGGCAGCTGTAGCCATGGTTACCAGATGTTCTTATCGTACGAGTCTTGCGCCCCTTCTTCTTCTTTCACAGTCGGTGGGAGGGAAAGGAACTGAGGCTGACTGTGTTTTGCCAATAGGCAGTATTTCCTGTAGATCTCGTTCTGCGAATGCTGAGGGCACTGAAGCATTCTCGGGCACTTTTAATGGAGTTCTATTCAACTTTCCAGCTCTCATCCACTTTTATAGCGCTCTATTTTACACTCTACAGAAGCCATTTCTGTTCTCTTTACACTGCCAGCCAGACAGCATGCTGCTGGTCATTACATGCACCCTCTGAGACATGATGGGTATTTGAATATGAATGTTGCTCCAAGTGGTTATTTATGAGTGTTTTCCAAAATCAAGTGGCGACGCGTGTGTTTGCGTGTGTGTGTGTGTGTGTGTGTGTGTGTGTGTGTGTGCGTGTGCGCGCGCCCGCTAAAAGACATTTGAAAGTTCAGAGCCCCATCGGCCCGCCCCAGCCCCTCCAATCGCTCTCTTTCTCCCTGCCTGAGCCCATCTGTGCTCTGAATGTTTGTTGTGGTTTTGGGTGAGATTTAATAACTGGAGGAGCGAAGTAGTTTTGGGATGCCTGAGCAAAATCTGCGCGCCGGGCACGAGGGGGGTGTTTTTCGAGGCCACACAAACACTTTTCAATCTGGCTTGCGGGCTCACACTGCACAGGAAGCGACTTATTGAGTCAAAATAGTCGGGTTGACGGAAGTTTTGCTTCCCACCTTTTTTCAGGCGAATTTGCACAACAATAAAGGCAAACTTTGACCTTAAAGTACACACACACTCACACACACTACACGCACAGACGCACACACGCACTCTCTTTTATTGCATTGATTCCAGTTTGGACGTTCATAAAAATGGATCTTGAGATCACAAAAAGCTTTTTGAGTGGTGGATTTGTCTGATGAGCGTTTGATTCGCCTGTTTGTTTGGTTTTTACACAACCACACTGAAAGTGGAGTTTCTACTGTTTCAAAAAGCAGAAAGGAATAGGCTCACAAATGCTTCCCACAAACGAGCTTTACCACGAGATCCATTAAGGAGCTGCTCTGCTTCTCCCCATTGCCTCTTGTCCTGCAGTTATAAATGGTCAATTTGCATTTTTTTGTGCCGAGTGCCTTCGCTTTTTCTGACCGAGCTCCAAAAAAAAAGAAAAGCTCCGAAAGAGATCTTCGGGTGAAATTGCCTTCAATCTCGGCCTCGATGACTTTGTTTGTAAACCCCCAGAGCTGCTCACGGCCCACTCGTGTACGAATGCGACGGCTTCTGTTTATATTAGAGGGACAGCGCTGTCCCAAACTTACACTCACACTCGTCCAATTACTCCCCGCGTTTGGCAGGGTCTCGAGACATGCAGAGCTCCGGTGTGAGATGATATAATTAGGGGTTTCGCGCTCCTGCCGTCTCAGGCCTTGTGGCCAAACTCGGTTCCACGTCTAAGTGAGAAGAAATATTCCACACTTTCGTATTAGACTGTTTCGAGAGTCTTGATTGTTTTTTGTCACATGCTATGTAAATTCAACCACCGCTCTTTCTTATCTCACTTATCAGTGCGCATCACCAAATGTGATGCTGACAAGTTGCTACGGCAGGAATATAAATTGCATCACTGTCGCTGTGTTCCCAGCGACGGGCTCTCCGGTTCTGTGACTGAAGCCGAGCAACTTGGAAAGGAAGCCAACAAAGGGAAATAATGTGGGACGCCTTTTTGTCCCGACGTCTCGGTGCTTTTTTCTCGCGCTTCCCTTTTCTTTGATGGTTTTCTGTCACTGAGCTCCATCTTTAAACTGGATCCTCTCTTTCACTCTCTTTTCCTTTAATGATGTGCTTGAGTGATGCTAATGAATGGTTCTTACTCCTCAGTCCCTGCCGCTACCACCCGCCCCCCCCCCCCCTCCAATCTGCCCGGTTTGATCCGTCAGAGAAAGAAATTTCTTTCTTTTCTTTTTTTTTTTTTTCTTGTCGTGGGTTATGAAACTCCCAGAGGGGGATTCTGGAAGGGAAACTCAGATGACTCTCCTCGTTTCTGTCGGCCTCCGGCTCGTGATGGATGGAAATGTTTAGGGGACTCGGCTCTCTCTCCGGTGGACTGCGCGACCGAGTGGCTCACAGTTAGTAGTCAGGAGGGAGTGTTTGGGTAACAGGGCAGGTGATGCAGAGTGTGTAGGCGGCCCTGTTGAGATATGGAGGCGCGTGTTTGTGTGCGTGTGTCGAGTGTGTGGGGCAAGTGAAGTGTGGTGTGAAGGAGAGCCCAAAGTGATGCTCTGCATTGAAATGACTGATTGCTCTCCAGGCCGGTTCTCCTGTGTGGCAACTGGGAGTTACAGTAATAACAACACACTGCGAGGCCAAATAAAGGTGTGTTTTATGTACATCTTTGTGTTTTTTTTCCCACACTTGCTTGAGTGAATCAATTTGTAATTTCAGTTTGAAGATAGATACATTTTTCTAATATACTCTGTATACAAATGCTTGTATAATGGAAGAAAATCTTGAATTACGGTAGCAGTGAATCACAAAGCTGTGTGACGTTTAAAGAACTTCTGATGTTTCATTGCCTGAGACTGATGTCGGATGGCTTCCACGTTCACCTGACATGGAGAGCTGGCTCTATTTTTATCGTGAGAGGGGTCACATGAGGCCCTCGTGTATTCGTATACGTTTCCGCCCTGCAGACACATTACGGCAGGTCAACGGTCTCTGTTGTTCGCCGACTGTTGATCTGCTAAAACGCGTCCGATCCGATCGAATTTTCCCGAAGGAAAAAAAGTGAGGTTCACGCTTCGGTTCTGAAATGATCTTTTCCATCCCAATTTTAGTTTGGGTGCATTCCTGCTTCCCTTTCCTGCTGTCCATTGGGTGAGAAAGAATTTCAGTTCTTGACCTCTCTCTTTATCCTTCTGCAGGAATAACTCTCCCATGATAGCCAGCCCAGTTTACCCCATTTATTCTGGCTCCAGCCTCCCATCCTGCAGCTCTTATTGCATACCTTCACCGTGCATTTGGAGCATCCACTAATCCTGTCTTCATTTTTTTTTTCTTCACCCCTCGTGTTTCACCATCCTTGATCCTCGTCTTTGCCTCCCTGTGCACCCCCCCGCTCTCCCTCCCCTCTTCCGCTCCTCCCTCCTTTCATCCCCCTAAGCTGGCGTTAGATGTGTCTGTCCGGTTTCGCCGGCAAGTTCGACGATCAGATAGCGAAGACCTGGTGTTTTCCTCCGACTGAGCGCCTCCCAACACGTGTGAGCGCAGGGAAACGGTTCGAAGGAATGTAGCTGGAGAGACGGTTTGTGAACCCTCGGAGCTTTGTTGAGGACTGGCAGGCAGACAATTAAAGCGCTCGGTAATTGGCACAGTATAACCCGGGCAAACAAAAGACTTCCTGTTCTGTTTACGACCTCCGACCCCGCTTTGTGACTCCTGCTCCTCGCCTGGTAACAGCAGGATAAAAGCACGTCAACGGGGATTGTTTCTCGGACGGGAGAAAGGACGGAGGAAGAAAAAAAGAGCTGGTGGGACTCTGGAGCGAGTGAGCGAGAGCAGTAGTGAGGGGACTGAAATGGAAAACGGAGGGGGGGAAAAAAAAAAGGCAGACTCTCGCTTCCTTGAGAGAAAAAACACGGCGATTGTTTTGGTTTCGTAGGAGAAGATCGAGGGCAGATTGACGGAGCTTACAGAGGAAAGGCTCGGCGGTGCTGACAAGCTCTAACAAGAGACGAGTCGATGATCTGTGCTCATGTGCGGAGGGAAAAAGTGAGAGGAGGCCGGGTTATCTAAGTCCTTGAAAGCAATTTCCCAGAGCAGAATGAGATATAGATGGAGAGGGAGGTATAGATAGGAGGCCTAAATAGGGACAGTGAAAGAGCTCGTGGGACATGAGGCTCTTCTGTGGGTCTCTGTCACATGACCTCCAATCACCACGTCACGCCAGCTTTTTCTCCCGTGTGGTCTGCGAGCGACTCTTTTTATTGGCCTCACGCACCGCTTTTTTGGAACCTTATCAGCGTTCGCCTTCCTACAAGTGAAAGTCCCGGCAAGAAATAGGAGCTGCATGAATCGAGGATGATGCAGATAGCGGCGGCATGTCAGCAGGATATTATCTGACATTTGTACTGCGTGACCTTGGCCGTGCTGGCCTTCCCTGACTCGGAGCACGCAGGCAGTTTTCGCTCTGAACCACCTGGAGGAAAAAAAGGGGGGAAAAAAGATGTCGTCGGCGTAGAGGTTAGGATACAGTTCTTCTTGCTCAGCTGTATTCCCCAGCTTGTGTTCCTTTAATTGGCAGGACACTTTTTCTTTCTTTATCTCGCTTTATCTGTGATTTATGTGCTTTCGCCAGGGCAGAAAGGACGAGCAGGGTGCTGTGACTGCAGCCGGCCGCGCAACACACTTTCTCGCAGCGTGTGCACGCCTGTAGGTACAGAATATAAATGTTGATATTCTGAGTCATGAATGTACAAAAAGTGACATTTTTAAAGAAAAAAAAACAAACCCTACTCACATTTGCTGATTACGGTGGAAATAAACACAACATGCCAGTTTGTCAGCTTTAGTGCGGGTTGGCAGGTTTGCGTTTACTATTGGAAAGAATCAGGCCAGCCGTTCTCCCTGTGTTTCAAGCCTTCTAAACTATTTAACAATCTGCTTACATAACTCCTCCAAAAACGGATTTTTCAAGTGTCAAATGCCTGTTTACCAGCAACGTGGATTATTTCTCTTCTTAAAATGTGTCTAAAATCACCGAAGCATGGTTTGAAATTCTTACACCAAGTCCTCGAATGCCTAATTTTGTTTGAAGCAAACGCAACAATGATACAAACGTGGGGAAATGTTCAACTTTAGCAATTGGGAACAGAAGTGTAACATCAATATTGGCTCCTCTTGACATCAGTTCAAGAGAACAACACACTCATCGGCATGGCAAATATGTCAAAACTTTGTGGAGCTAAACTGTTTTGGCTCAATTTTTACCTGCAGTTATCTAATTCTACCCCCCCGCTCTGCTCTCCATTATCAGGCTGCTGCTGACTTCGCTAAGGCCCACCTGCCAGAGGCTCTGCGCCAGCAGCTACTGACCTATGAACGGGAGAAAGAGCGAGACCGGGAGAAAGACAAGGAGAAGGATGAAAAGAAGGAGAGAATCAGCCTCTCCTATCCCTCCATCCTGGAGCAGCAGATACTGACGGTGGACAGAGAGATGCTGGACAGGCTCTCTGCGACTCACAATGAAGCAGGTGTGTATTTTTCAGGGCCACTTTACTTGCGGGACACCGTCGAGTGTGTCCTGATCCATGGCTGCTTTGCCGTTTGTTTATTTGTTTGTGTTCATTGGGCATAAATCCTCCATGAAGCCAGCGTTGGTGGAGCTGTTACAACGATTCATTAATTAACACTGTGTGGACACAATGCAGTCGTTTGATTGCGTGACCACAGAAGTGGGGGCCATACAGATGGATTTAAGCCATGAGTGTCTCTTATAATCGAGGTCCTTGTAAGAAGGCAGCCAATGTGTTTTTTTCTCCAATGTCCCCTGTAATGGTGCACGCAAACTATTATTTTCTCCTCCACTGTTTCACTTGACGGTTGTTGAATAGTGACTGTCAGCAGCCCAGGGCCTTGCTTATTCAGCTGTTTAAATACAAGTGGATCTTCACAAGGCTTGTAGTAATTATCTCTGGAGGGATATGGGGAGTAGAGGGGGTAATGCGAGAGAGGGGGGGGGGGGAGTGATGGATGGAAAGAGGTAGGAGAAGGGTCAGGGGGAAGAATGCGTGCGCTGCAGGGGGACATTTTGCTGGTTGGGGGGGATATACAGTAAAGAGGGGGACGGCGGAAAACCAATACGACAGGCAAAGTGAGGGGAGAACAATGGATGAGAGACTGGATCGGCGCGGACAGGGACGGGACAAACAGAGAGCGGCGTATGAAAGCGCGGGGACAACGAGTACTGAGATGTAAAGGCCGATGACAACGGGCCATCTGAATGGGCTGAAAGCACCTTGACGAGAGGAGTGGAAGAACCAAACGAATCGCGCGTCGGAATCGCGTTGTGCGGCGCGAAAAGCACATGAGCGCCATTCATAAACGTAATTGACTTTCTTCCCGTTCGAGCGGAGGAGAAATTAGAGGAGGCCGGCAACATATGTTAACACCGGACTCTGAGGCATTATTGGCTTATTGGACATGAAAGGAAGAGCGCTGGAGTATAGATCGGCAGGTGATTACGAGGACTAACTGTATCTACGTGCTGCAGCCTCGAAAACTCAGCATTCCTGTGGGAATGTTTGTGTTCTTTCCAGGGTCCTGATGGGGAAAAAAACAAAACAAAACTGTTCCTGTTTTGTGAGTAAATGGGAAATAAAAGGGGGAAGGGGGTGGCTTTTGGTTCCGCGCTTCATTTTAGAGAAGGAAGTGACATATCTGGTCCTGCTTCTGGCAGGTACCGCAACAGTGCAAAGAAAACCTCGAAATGGGCAACAGAGTTTTTGCGTGTCATTCTCGGGGAGTCTTCAGGGGCATTGCAGCCCCCCCATGACTTTTGGGGAGAAAGCCGCTGCAGCGATTAGCAGAAAAGTCTACAAAACACGAGTGTTTCGAACCATCCAGATGGCCCCCAGATATCCCCACAAGTAAATAATCTCTGTACATCTTTGCGGTTATTGCACATCTGCTTGTACATTGATTTATACATCGAGTCTCCGCCGGGCCGGATTTCGGGGCTGGCCAGCGGCCTTCCCTCGGTGTCCTGCTCTTTCTCACGTTGGCTGAGGTCTCTTAAGTTCGGTCAGCCCAACCTGTGCAGGCCTGTCAGCTCCATACATACCATCATGGTTTATGAGCACAATAAGCACACTGCACGCCCCCATCAAAAAGGCCCAAATATGTACAAACGAATTGACCTGGATCGGCTGCTACGATGCCAGCCGGTCCAGATGTGAGTTTCTCAATTTAAGGCATGAAACGTGTTTGGGAGAGTGTCTGAAAGTTGACAGGTGGAATATGAAGGCAAAGTGCACAGAAACGTATCGTTTTTGTCATGTGTACGATGTTTTCCTATTATTGTCCTTATTTACTCACCCAATAAGTACAGATAGAAATTAGCTCATAAGCTAAATCAGTAAAAAAATCTCTTCACAGCTGGAGACTCGTGTTGTTCTGAACATTATCCCTGAAAGAAAAGACACTAATGAGCTAAAATAAACCAATTGGTAATATACATTTGCAAAATAATGTGCAGACCAAACACAAACCATTGAGGAGACTTTTCCAATGGGTTTTCCGCTTGTCGTCATCATCATCATCATCATCATCATCATCGTCACTGTATTCCCAGATCCCAGCAGTTAGTTTGCCGAGTTCGCAGTTGCGTAATCAAGAAAAGTGATGAAGAGAGCTGTAAAAAATTCAACACACTCCGTAACGTAAAGAGCTGTTCCTCCAGAAGTGAGCTAAAGCCGAAACAGAGGATGTGACAGCCCACACTTGGACCCGACGTCTGACCAGGACGGGGTCTCAATGAGGACCCGCTCCAGCAGTTGACTTGTGACTCACACACAAGTCAGTGAAGGGGTGGAGGGGGGGGGGGGTCGTCACCGGTCTGAAAGAGCCATTGACAAAGCCCCCCGCCCTCATGGGAGTGATGGGTCAGATGACGCACTGATTGTTGACGAGCGCATTAAACCTCCAGACGCGGAGCGCCCGGTCTGCAGGCGACAGCTGATCCTTCCCTTTCCCGAAAAAAAGGTTGACGTGCTGCAGCTGCATTGCCTTTTGTTACGCTCACCTGCTCTCCAGCTCCTCACCCCCCTTTACACCCCCCCCCCCAACCTCACCTCCCCCCCCTTTGGTGCCTAGCAGCTGCAGATAAGCATCGGCCATCTAATCTATGGCTGCTCTGCGAGCAGCCACCTAGGTAAATCTCCCCCCCCGATCCCGCTGCCTTCTTGTGTTGTCGGGCCGACGCGACCTGTTGCAGCCGGGCTCCGGACCCCCGTCGCTCCTCATCTCCCTTCATCAAACACCAATCCCTCTCTATCCCTGCGATCCTTCATTTTGGACAGCGCAGCAAGACGAACTGACACCAAGCTTATGGCTAAACTTACAGTCAAGCACCCTGTGTCTTGGAGTCCGGGCCGCGGACAGTCGGGGATTGAATTCGCTGCAGTATTTGTGCTGGCTCGCTCGCCGGCGTCCCGGGGGGGGGGGGGGGGGGGGGGATCTGCTGATCAGGTAATTGTTGTGCATTCTTGTTCCCATATCGGATTGAACGATCGCACCGTTTAGGGTGTGCAGCTCCACTCTTTCTGGAGTAATCGGGGCCTAAATTAAGCTGGCAGGGAAGGCAGGGGGAGAGAGAATAAAGAGGTACACCCTCAATTCAGCTCGCCGTCCTCAGGACAACAGTGTATCAGATTTATTCCCCCGTTTCGCTCATCCCTCCGTCGTTTATCTGCGAACATAAGCGCTCGAAAGAACGATAAGGGATGTGTGGCTTTGATGCAATGCCCAGGAGCTTAAAGTCTATTATGGAAACATTCTCCTTAATGCGCTGTGGTATTCTGCCGGTGCTAACCTTCACGTATCTCGGCGGCATGTCTCAGCACATGTTCGCAAGCGCACGAGGGCGAGCCGTTGCGCGCGAGTCCAACAATCAAACAAGCCGAGCAAGCCAGCTGCTCGACGGAGACCAAACCGATAATTTGCTCGTGCAAATGCCGACCGAGGAATCCGTTTTATGAATCAGAGGTTGGTTCATCCGAGGATCAGGACAGAAGAAGAGAGGCTCGTGGTAATACGTGCAGAAATAGACTCGGGGGGGGAAAAATACTTTGCGTGCTCAAACGGCGGCGCGGACGCACGAGGGCTCGGTGTCAAACAGGCAAAAGCAGAACCTGATATAAATGAAATGCTCACAGGAACAAACGCAATATTCCAGCAGTGCAAGAGGGGAGACTTTCTGGTACTGGTGTCATACTGTTCCGATTGCATTGCAAGAAATTGTATCAGTGTGAAGTATATGTTGCCTCTTACTTCTCTAAAAGCTTTTAGGGACCAAACATAAAAAGACACCAGTTTCTCTGCCGTTTTTCCACTTTTTTTTTTTTCCTCCTCAAATTCAACTCAAACATTTCTTCCTTCTTTTCCGTATTGCGAAGATTTCTCATTCATTTGTTCGTATATTATTTTGAGCGTCGTGCCTGTTTGTCGTTTCCTTTTCTTTCTTTCTTTTTTTTTTTTTTGCAATGAGCCGTTTTGCATCAGCGTTTCATCTCCAAAGCAGATTGCTTGGGAAAAAAACCCGAAATACATTCTCGTTCCCTTTAGCTAAATGTTTGTTCAGACCAAGTTTGTTTGTAGCCGTTTGTTGAGACTCCTCTCTGGCTGCCTCTTCAAGTTTTCTGTGTGCGAGCAGCAAAGAACGAAGCTGTTTGAACTGCGGCGCTTCCAAATATCAATGCCAGAGACTCGTCTAACGACTCCAGTAGTGTGTTTAAAGGGATATCAAACTTGTTCCCTCACTTTTACAAGTCATCGTTGATATTTTATGACTTTAATTGAAAGTGATGGCCGTTGTTTCTTGTCCTCGGCGCTCTGTGGTTCGCTCGCTCGCATCGCCGTGTTAAGAGAATGGGTTTAAACGAGGTGTTTCAGACAGCTGGTGTTCCCAGCTGTCACATAAATAGAGGGCGTGTAGGTGTAAAATAAGGTGGGTATAAAATAAAAGATTAAAATTGCACAAGGTTCCTCCTTTATGGCTGAAAGCCCTCAATTAAAAAGTGTCTTGATTATGCCGGTTCTGTTCACGGCACGTTTGATCAGCGCATCTTGTGCTTTGGGTGCCGCTTTACGGTGCGACTGCGCAGACGACGCGGACGTCAGTCTCCGCCATGTCACACACACACACACACACACACACACACACACACACACACACACACAAAACACAGCAAAACAGAAACATAAAAAGTAAGAATCAAGTCAAATTGCCTATAAAAAGACACCAAAAGGATTGGTGAGACACGTCATCTTCGTTTTTTTTATGACTGGTCCGCACAAACAAGAACACGTTGCGAAAAAAAACTGCAGCCCGCACCGCAGCTTAATGTTACTGGACACATGACAGCGACCAAACATGGTGTGCAGGCAGGCGGGACATGACAGCTGTTTTTATTTGACAATGCAACTTGTCATTTAGTTCATTTATGGCAGTTGCCTTTAAAATCTCCATTGTCCCATTTTCCCGAAAGGCTTTATTGTCGCAGCTTCGGCTCGCTGGGAAGGAATCTGGCTGAAATTGTACGTTTGCTCATAAAATCTGCGAGCGCTGACTTAGAGGAGGGAAAAAAATGTGGCGATTCTTCCTCCTACTGGTTTGGTGAGACAACAACAAGTCATGTAAAAGATGAAATCTACCAACATTTTTATTACATGTTTCCACTGAGGTACGCGCCAACCTCCTCCTTCTATTTTTACACCGCGAGGGTAATATACCCAAAATTCAAGCCAAAGTTTTCAAGAAAGCGTCCCCGTGTGGGTGTGGGACGCGGCAGGTTTTGTCAAAGAAGACAAATATAGAATTAAAAAAAATACGTCTTTGGTTCAGCTGTATTTATTTTAATCCCTTTTTTTTTTTTGATGATCCACCATGAATCACACAGTGTCCCCGCAGTGCAAAGCCAAATTAATGGAGCGCTCCTTTAAACCACTTCCTGACCCACATAATTGATTTTGTCGATTTCCCAAATGACCTCATGCAATTAGGAGAGGCGCTTTGCTTCGGAGTCCTGTCCGATCAATGTCGCTGTGGCTCGTGATCAGAAATGATCGACGCCCCTCATAAACCGTCCTCATGAAAATTCAGCGAAGGAGCGAGAAAACGAAGAGAGTGGAGAAACACTGAGGTGCTTCTAAATATATACGCTGCCAAAGCCTGGAGCAAAATCCAGCTCCGGGCTTAACTGTGGCTGACCCTGAGGGAAGCTCCTGTTGTTCAAAACGATGTAGAAAGACCTATATAAAGCGCAACGTTCCAGTGTTGTGAAACAAATCTGAATACGTGGCGTGCTGAGCTCGCTCATCGCCATCTGAATTTTGTAGGGGTTCAACTTGATGACTAATGCCGCATGAATGCTTGTATAAGGCGAGCACGTGGTACAGAGTGACAGCTCTCAAAGGACAGACATTTGACTGTGGGTGGACTAATAAGCGGAGAGCATTTTTAGAAGAGGCTTTACGGGAGACAATGAGCCGCAGTGAGCAGGGGTGCGGGTCGTCCCGACCTCCAATTTTTTTCCACCTGGATGCCACGCGGCCCGGGTGAACAGGATGAAGCCTCGGGAAGCGTGCCAGCGTTGTAGCAACAATCGCACTGTCCGCGAGCATCAAGAAAACACCTGTGATGAGAACAAAACATCGCGAAGCTTCAGAAAAACTCAAAAGGCTACTTTTTACAAACTCGGCCCCGGAGTGGATGCCTTGTGTTTGCTTGTTGATGGTGAAAACGACTAAACGAGGACATTGAAGCCTCTCTTCTCCTTAAAGTGGCCCTATTTTACACATTTTGGATGTCTTTGTCTTCGTATGCAAGTCCACAATGACAGAAATTGATCAAG
>JASSRZ010000016.1:6006779-6025814 GCA_032164315.1 Malacoctenus gilli
CCCCCCCCCCCCCCCCCCCCCCCCCCCCCCCCCCCCCCCCCCCCCCCCCCCCAGAAGCCACAGCTCCAACCTTTCGGGGCCCTTGGAGGCCCCTCATTCAGCACTAAATTAAATCAATTTCAACCATTGAACTGGCCGCTTGTTTTCTCTCCGTGTGCGGCTATAAATGGAATATAATGGCTGAATATAAGCGTGGATGTGTGAAGCGTGTCGTGCCCTGCGGACAGACGTGAACAGAGAAACCAATGAGAGTGAGGGGGATTTCCCCACCCTTCCTCTACGCCACTGCGAGGCTGCCCTCCCTCCACCACCGGCATTCCCAGTATGCACCGCGGACAGAGCAGCAAAAAATAGTCCGCTAACGAAAGCTTGAGAAAAGGGAACCAGAAAAAGGTGTAGCTAACCAGCTAAATCCACGAGTTGAACTCCACGCAGCGCAACCACAACCGCGAACATGGCTGACAACGAAAAACTGGACAACCAGCGGCTGAAGAATTTCAAGAACAAGGGTCGAGATTTGGAGGTAAAAGTTGTGCAGCTCGGGCTCGAGGATCTCCTCTTTTCCTAGCCGCTGCCGCCGCTCAGCTCGCGGCCAGCCTCGCTTCTCCGCGTCCCTGTGACGTCGTTTCGAATTTTCACCGACGGGGAACTTTGAAGCCGGAGCCCCCTTCCCCCGGGCCGGGCCTCCACATGCCGCCCCGGTGTGAGGCAGGCCGGACTCGCCGGGGCGTTTTCCAGTCGGTTTCGTTCCATCGTGCTCGCCTCGCAGTAAAGCGGGCTGGAGTCCATCGCCTCCGCCGGAGGTGCTCCCCGCTAGCCTGCTGCTAGCCAGGCCCACCGGGGACGTGCTAGCGTCTCTGAAGCGTATAACCCTCAGAATCGGTTTACCCGGCGTCCTACCGAGTGAAACCCCCCCACTGTACAACAGCATTCACACATATTTGGCTCTAATGTCGCCTTTGGGAGATATTTCCGTCACTGCCAAGCTAACGCTGTGGCTGATGGTCGTTATTTTGATGCCGCAGAAAGCTAACCTGCGTGCTAGCTGGCTAACTAACGCTGAGCTCGGCGGTGCTGGTGGCTGCAGTTCCACCCATCCCCCGTCTTTATAATAAAAAAAAACAATGGCGGAAACCCTTTAGCCTCTTAGCTGGCCACTAACCTGGGTTTTATTTTGAATAGGTTGGGGGTCGAAAGTTGCATTTCCTGCTTGAATAACGTTACACATGCGTTGAAAAACTGTGCCGCTGGTTAACGCGATTACAAGAGTGATAGTCGACAGCTACACGCAGGCTAACGTGGGATCCACGAGTCACCAGGTGATCTCCGTTCAGCCCAACGTGTTAGTGTTACATTCATGTCGGCAGGTGTTGATACTGTCGTCAGCCGGGCTCAATAAAGATCTATTTAAGCAGGATATACTCACACATCCTGTTTGACAAGTCGGGGCTAAGGCCTCCAGACACCGGCGGACTTCCTTCAGCAACACTATGAAGGTAAACCGGTGACAGCGAGCATGCTGAAGGTATGCTGATGCTCTTTAATGCAGGGCATGAATTAAACCTTCAAACTAAGTAGTCACGAATCGTTGCTACCTGTACATAGCCAAGAATATTTGGTATAGTGTCTCATGCAGCAGCTGCAAGTAACTCTTGGTCAGATATTGTGTCTGCCAGACGTCATTATCTCTACTTTAGGCTGTAAAACTAGTCTCAGGCTGTGTAATGGTTTACTTGCATAACCTGTTGGCAAACTGGAAAAAAAAACCTCTTTAATGGTGGATCTGTGAGTGGGTCACACACCATCCCCTGGTGAACAGAGATCATTTCTTCAATTTACGCTTTATATTTTAAAGTTTCTAAGTAAAGTACATCACCAATAGTGGTACAATAGCCCCACGATGAAACACGTTGTAGGTATATATTTAGGGCACATTTTTCTACTTTCCCAGAACACTGCTGGTGCCTCTGTGACTGAGTCCTCTCCACATGAAGATCAGTCGTTTGTACTGTAGCATATAAACTAATATCAGGGTGAGCGCGAGTAGTGAAATCAAAGATTCAACAGGACATCAGAGTCCTGCAGTAATGAAAGCAGATGCAACTCCAGGCCTGGAAATTTGTGGAAGTTTTGGAAAACATTGGCGGTAAATCCTGAAACACGTTCAACGTTTTCCAAACTAGTTCCATGATCTTTGCTAAAACTGCTTTGAAAGTATTGCAATGAAATCTTATAATGTAAAGGAACTGTCACAGAAAAGAGTTGGAAAGTACCTGCTGTAGAATTGTGTCACTTTGGGATGTGATGGTTCCCGCTGCCTTCCCATCAAACTCTGCCGTTGGTACCGACACATGTTGGTCCGTTTGGTTTGTCAGACATGAGGTGTATTTCCAATATGATAAAGTGTGAAATGAAATTCAGTCCTCCTGGTATAGTCACCAAGTTTAATGACATTCAGTATATAAAACGAGAAAAACCTTTGTCAGCATGCCTCATCATGACACTGCAATATTCAAATCACAAATCAAGTTCATACACTTGCCAGCAGCTTCAGAAATCAAACTGAAGATTGTTTAACAGGGTATTATTTAAAAATAAAATAGATTTAAAGCTGCAGTCTGTAGTGATGATAAACAGCACTGGAAAATGTGCCTTTTTCTCCTCTCCAGTACATTTTGATTTTGCCAAATAGCTAAAAAACACCTCCTGTTGCAACTTCAAAAATGAGCCGAAAAGTAAATTTATGCACCTGACAATCCAACACAAACTAACCATGATCAATTCAAGGGTTTTACAAAGGTGTTTGTGCTCATTAGATTGTGTATTTTTGAAGTAGCTGGGGAATATATGTAATCTAATATTAATATGAGACTCAGGCCTTCTCCACAGTATCACAGACTGGATTTTCCTGGCTCGATGCACTTGATAAACTGGCTTCCACTTGCGTGTTCCCTCATGTTTCATCGATAAAAACACGATGAAAGAATTGTATGTTTCAAAAACCTTGGTCCGTTCAGTTGCATCAGATTATTTTACAGTAACTGAAGCCGAGTCATGTTAGGTCAGACGCGTGTTTGGTTTATTTGGGTGCTGTGATATTTGGCGCGTTTTCTGTTGACTTTTCCCTCAACTGTGACTGATTAATGATCAACCCTGACAAACAAAACTAGGCCCTGATCATAAGTGTCACTCACATTTAGGCGCTCCGCGTCTCCATCTTGTTTGAAAGGTAGGCCGGGTTAAAGGTCGTTGTTGTGTAACCGTAACACTTTATCTCTCTTGCAGACTATGAGGAGACAGAGGACTGAGGTCGTGGTGGAACTCAGAAAGGTGATGTTTGTTTGTTTGTATCTTCCATGATTAATGAAAGACACCGAATCATGATGTTTTTGTCTTTGAGTAAAATATAAGCAGCTTTCCTTCTACATGTTTAATTTATCTATTTTCCAACAGAACAAAAGAGATGAGCACCTTCTGAAGAGGCGAAACGTTCCCCATGAGGACATCTGTGAGGACTCTGATGTGGACGGAGATTACAGATCGGTACGGTTGCTTCTCTTACCAAAACATCAACTTGTCATAACTTTTATTTTGACGCTACAGTTTTGTATATGTTGTTGGATCTGACGACTTGGTAGAAGTGCTTTGTTGCTGAAAGTTCAAGATGCGCTGACATTTTTGTTCATGTGATGCTGCCTCCTTAGTGCTCCTCTCTCTGAACTGGTTGTGCAACAAAGAGCCAGCAGGAACAAACATGCCGTTTGGTTTGCTCTGTTTTGGTCGTTGTCCCGGAGTACCTTTTGTTTTTTTATACAAGTTTACAACTTCTTTGGTAGAACATCTGAAACGCACAGAGTAAAACAATTTCCCTCAAAGTTTTTCTGTTTGATTCTCTAAACTTTTAGGCACATTTTAAAAAATTGACTTAGGAGAAGTCTTTGAAAAGATGTTTTGAGTATTGAGTAGCCTTCAGATTGACTGAAAACTCGGACATGTTCTGTGTTTAATAACCTGAGAAAGCTTTTATGAACCCCAAGAGCCAAAATCTAGTCTGGCTATTAACATGATAGATGTGAAAGACCTCAAGAAAGTTCACCTGCATGTAACTGGAAATGGGCCGTCAGCCTACATCTTTTTTTAATGTGAAACTGTTTTTATTCATTTGTTGTAGCTTTAAGACACTAGTCTAATTGTATAAATCTGGCATTTGTGTCGTAGTGAATTTCTGCAGAGATAAGTTTTTGTATCATTTACACTTTTTCGTGCTGATGATAAAAATCTGTGATAACTCTTTTTTTCCGCTTGATATCATAATGTCAGCCATTGTTTTTCAAGGCCAAACATGCAGGTTAATTATCTGATTACCCCTCAAAATATACATTCATGGAGGATCCAATAAAGGAAGATAGAAAGCAAACACAGTATTAAATATGTAATCAGAAGGAATTTGGACGTAAAAATGCCTCTCGAAATAGTTGACAATTTTTCAGTCAAATTCACAAATAGTTTTTTTTTGTACTTCTACAGTAAATATTCATTTTTCACATGCAAAAAATGAGTTTTACAAAGTGATTGGAAGGAAAGATTGCCAAAATAAACGGCTTAAGTTTTATAGTAACTTTGGTTTGCGTGGTGTAGTTGTGCCTATTCGCTTTTGATCTTAACATGTGTTGTGTAGTTTTGTGTAAATGTGACATTCAGAATATAAAGATCCTCGGTTCAGATGGTCACCTCACAAGCTTGACAGCGAACCTCTTGGCAGTGGTCCCTGAGTTTTATGTGGTGTTGGCATGCATCCCTGCGTTTCATGTGTTTCGTGCTCACGACATCACAGAAAACGGATCAATCACGGTTCTCCTCGTTACTTTAAGTCTGCGGGTTCAGTGGCGTTGCTGCGTTTAAGCGGCTACTCAGCAGTTCAGAAATTTAATCACTGTAACAACCTGGTGGTGTTGAGAGGGCCGACTCAAAACGAGCTGCTTAGCAATACATCAACAATGACATGCTGGTCTGAGTCACTGCAAGACATTAGAGGGGCTTTTGTGGAAAGTGTGCTGGCCAATCCAGTTTGAATGCTTCGCAAACCAGCGACCACTGTGGCTGGTTTCACTCGCTTTGAAATAACACATCGATTGTGTTGCCTTTGGGAGATTTTTTTCCTTTCTTGTACGCTCTGGTTTTTTTTGTGCTTCCCGCTATAGAACGAATAATTCCAGCCTTGTGAACATGTTGGACTTGAAGTGCCTGCTTCTGATATATGATGCGAAATCCTCACTTTCTCTCAGCTTAGCGTGTCGTTTGTCTTGTTGTTTCCAACTCGGCTGGGATACACTTGTCTCTTTTATCACCCTCCTCAGCCAAGGAAAGTAAACACGCGAGCATTAATCTGCTCTTTTTCCATGCAGTATGTGCATGGATGTTGTTGTTTTTCTGCTTTGACTTACAATCTGAGCCCACTGCCTTTCTGCTTTATTCAAGGGTCACTCAGCAGAAACTGCTGGCTTAGCAGAGGCACCAGCGAGCTTTATTTAATAAGGTCCACAGTAGCGGTCATTTGATTGAAAGGGATACTCGGGGTCCCTGTTGGGGGCAGCCCACACCAGGATCTGAACTCTCTGCAGAGGGCATCAGGAGAGGCTGCCAGTTGGCAAAGTGTCATGTTAAGTGTTGGCCTGCTCGTTCTGTTGCGGACCACCATATCGGGCAGGCGGGGAAGGCAGACTTGATGTCCTGATGGCATTTGTAACTGTAACGTGTTTGCTGCTGCTGTGCTGACTGTCCTTCCTGATTAGAGGCTTATGCAAACAAAAAGCGAAATAATGTCTCCTCACATCAATGATGTTTTTGCATAATTTTCATGAGGTTTGTTTTTCTTTGTTATGGTACTGTTGTCGGTCTGTCTTCTTCTATTTAGCTCATGATTTGAAACTTTTGACTTTTAGGGACAGTGTACCTGGAGCCTATTTTATGAAGTTTCTGTTTGAACTTGTGATCTGAAAGTAACTTTTTTCTAACAAAACTCTCAACTTTTCCTCTTTCAGCTAAACAACTCTCTTGAAGCAATAGTACAAGTAAGTTCAGTCTTTCATTCAACACTTTTCTCTATATTCATTCACTTGAAGACTTCACCAGAGTTGGCTCTCTCTTCATTAAACTCAATGTTCGTGAATAATAAAATATAAAAAGAAAATAGGCTCTGCACACCATAATATGCTCTGTGTGCTTTTATACTCTTCATTTAGTGCTTTCTTTTTGATACTCAAGCAAAACTCAGACACAGCAAATTTGGAAAGAGCATTCAAAATGGTCAATTAATCCAAAGTGATAATGGGACATAAAAAAATTACCAGACGATCAAAAAGCCTCTTTCACAGGAACCTTTTATTTGATTTGGATTCTGCAGACACTGCAGAGAGAAGAACTTAGACTTGCCTTACTCTCTTCTCCACTGACTGAGTACACAGTTCAGATTCATAACAATGTATTTCAGAACACCTCAAGTCCAGAGCCGGTGTCGGGATGAGTCAAACATTTATTTTTTAAGGAATATTTAGCCACGCTTAGCCAGTTGCTCTGTGGTCTGAGCATATTTTTTTCTCCTGCATCAAGTTAAACCTTGAACTTCTCTTCTTTTGGACAAAATAGTTCGAAGTGTTGCAGTTGATCGCAGCATTACAAGTAGAAAAATTATATAGACACCTTGAATTCAGCTTTTCTTGCATTTTCCCCACTCTGGGTGCAAATGGTGACAGTTTCCTGTAATAGATGGTAACACAACAATGTCATAGTGGATGCCTTTACATTGGGAAAACGTCAGAATTTTTCTGTTTTGAACTCTAAATCGTCGCCACTCAGTGAGTGTCTTTCACAAACCTTTTGATTTCAGTTAGAACTCGGTACTCTTCATGCTGGTTTTGTTGAGTTTTGGCGTGTCTGAACATCAGACTGATGGGGTCACTGGTGATTATTCTGATGTGCAACAATCTTTGACTTGTAGGATGCCACCAGTGATAACCAGGGAGTCCAGCTGAGCGCCGTGCAGGCTGCCAGGTAACAAACACACTCACTCATAGCATTTATTCCATTTAAGGGTCGCAGGGTGCGCTGAAGCCCCTCCCATCGGACATACTTTAAATTTGTTGTGATTGCATTTTTTAGAATATTTTGTTGAAAAATGACACTTGTTTACATGTATTATCCTATTATTGTTTTCTCTGATTCCTTGTGCCTTGCGAGCCTTGCTTTAGTGTCACTGTGCCTAAACTTAGCTGAAGGCTTGTTGTTAATAGCAGTGGCATTTTGAATTATAATCGCAACTCACATGTGGCACCCAGGTTTAATTGTAAGCCACTGACGCTGCACCATAACACCAATACGCTGTCTGAAAAGGCTGTTTGTTTGAAATGAATAGCCTCTTTGCAAAAGTTCTGTTTTCACCGTTGCAATTTCAGGGGCTGATTGTTTCTGCAGCCTTGTTTGACAGCTGAGATTTAAGAGTCCGTCAGGCAGGTGTAACGAATGGACGGCGTAATGGCACCAAAGCTCAGTGCTGCAGCTCGCCTGTTTGTCAGGTGCCGCGTTACGTGGCCGAATGCATGAAGCCTATCCAATGCTCTTTGTTGCTTCTCTTGACTCTGTACCTGCTGTGGGCGTCATCACGGTCGCTGTGTGATCGACTTGCATTGCGCGGATACTTCACATTCTTCGGCTGTTTCTGTGGGTGCTCCATTCTTTCTGTTGGAGTCAGAAGAGTTACGTGAGAGAATGAGGGAGTAATGGTCTTTTGTCTCCTCTTTGTTTTGTAGGAAGTTGTTGTCCAGTGACCGTAATCCTCCAATAGATGACCTGATTAAGTCTGGGATCCTCCCTATACTGGTCCACTGCCTGGACAGAGATGACAAGTAAGCAGACTGTATCCCTCTTTGCGGTGAACGCCGCTGCTTCATGTGTGATAATTATAGTCCATCTTAGCCTTTTCTCCCCTCCCTGATCATGTTGAGTTTATGTTCACTTCAAAGTTATTCTAATGAGCCAGCAGGGTATAAGCCCAGCCTACATCCTAATGCACTGGAAGTTATGTAAATGTGCTCCAGTTTTCACCTTCCAGGAATGGCACAACATAAATGACTCATCATTGTGCTCTCACTGCCTAATCACACTCTGCTCTCCTCTCTACCTGTGCCTCTGCTGCCTCTCGCCCGCCTCTCACCGCCCCGCAGCCCGTCTCTCCAGTTTGAGGCAGCCTGGGCTCTCACCAACATAGCATCGGGTACCTCAGAGCAGACCCAAGCTGTGGTCCAGTCCAGTAAGTGCAGTTCTGTCCCAACCAGCCTCGTGGGTGTGTCCCTCAGGCTTCATTAAGGCTGTGTGAACAGGTGACGTTTGAGGCTGGAATAACAATCCAGTATATCATACCATTTAAAAGCTGTTTTGAGAGCGTTTTGTTATCACTTCTTTGATGCTCACAACCCGACTGTTAATTTTTACTGCATTGTAAACAGCATTAACAATTTTAATCAAGTGAAAGACTCATTAACATGAATATTAGGTGTTTAAATATTCTAGAATGACATTCTTTGGAAAACATGAGGAGAAAAAGACAAGTGTCTTCCTCCCCTGCAGCCTCCTGTGTGATCATGACCTCAGACATTATTTTCTTATCTTTTTACTTTATTTTTTTCTTTTTGTGACATTGACTTTATGTGTTTGTTTCCACTTGATTGAATGGTTTTTAGAGGCATTTATTCATCAGAGCTGCTCAGAATATCTATTATTTGTGACCCCATTCAGACTTTGATTGAACATGGTAAATGACAGCAAAATACCAAGCTGAACCATTACACAGCTGAAACACTCGAATCAAATCTTCTAGATTATTAATCTTGCCAACATATAACGCTCCAACCCGGTGATTAATTATTGCAGCATTCACTCCAGAGTTTGATTATCTCCAGCCGCTGATGCTTGAAGTAGAAGCGTGCGTGTGTGCGTGTGTGTGTGAGAGCTTACAATGAGGATTAGAAATGTTCATCTTCCAAGAATTTGAGCTTGTTTGGTAATGGTTTGATCCCTGTTTGTGTGTAGATGCTGTGCCGCTCTTCTTGAGGCTGCTCCAATCTCGACACCAGAATGTGTGTGAACAGGCTGTCTGGGCCCTTGGGAACATCATAGGTGAGTTTCTGTCAGTGTGAGACTGAGTGTTTTCAGAAATTTGTACAGCACATGCATTGAACCTACACATTTGAGTAAAATCACTGCCATCCCTATTACATTCGTAGGAAAGAATTGTACATGTGAACTGGTTAACACGGAGCTTTGAAATGGTACAGTAGCTGCTTCCTGTCACTTGTTTGAGTGCACAGATGACGGGGACTCTGCCGTCTGCATTCATACTTCATCTGTCATGCAAGGCAGCACATGCAGTTCTAGAAATCTGCACTCGCACACAAATTTCTGAGGAGACAGGCGGTGCAGACGGCTGATTTCAGATTTGAAAAATTGACAGTCAGTATTGTTGACAGTATATCTTTATCAGCAGTACGCTCTGCGGTTTTAATACAGCTGTCTTTCACACTTGGTGGAAGCAGAACCAGTGTTTAAATCCCACAACCAAAATAGTGCACAGATTATTGCACTTGGCTGCAAACTGTGGGTTTAACTGGACTTGATTTCTGCCTCTTGGATTTAGACCCCCCCCCCCAAGAAGCAGCATCAGTCTCATGACGACAAACTGTTTTCTCCCCAGGTGACGGCCCTCATTGCAGAGACTATGTGATCAGCCTGGGCGTGGTCAAGCCCCTGCTGGGTTTCATCAGTCCTTCCATCCCCATCACCTTCCTCCGCAATGTCACCTGGGTCATGGTCAATCTGTGCCGCCACAAGGACCCTCCACCACCCATGGAGACAATCCAGGAGGTCAGTATAGGAGGAAGAAAGGGGAAAAAAACACGTTCAAGTATAAAGATGTGTTTTGAAATGTTGAGAACTTCTGGGTTCTTCACGTCTACCGACTGGAGATTTTCCTGCTTCAGAAGAAGACTCAAGTTTTGATAATAAAAATTGAATCAAATAAAAAATCTGAAATTCATCAATTGGCCGAGTTCTTGACAAACAAGTTTACGAGCAATATATAAGCATTAATATACGGCAGCCTGGAAAATCGAGACGACTGAATGAGAGGTTTCGACACTGAAATGATTGCGTGGCTGATGGTGGGAGCTCTGATTTATTCACTGATAATGAATACATAGGAAGTGCAATGTTGTGATGTTGTAGCTTGCACTGGCTTTAGCACTCTCATCATTCCTTCAGATGCAGGTGGCAAAACAGTGAACTCTCAAAGCTATTTTCAGAGTCGAGCCTTCCCCTCCGAAACGATATTTTTGCACCTTGTTGCTGCTGCGGCTGGCTTCATGACGTTAGTTTTAATTGAGACATTTATTTTTCTTGGTTTAGGGAGAGCATATTGTTGCTCTAATAGTTGTGTGTCAGTGTTGAACCAGAAATCAAGTCTGTCAAAACCATTTAATTAGTGTAAACGTTCAGCGATTCCACCAAGAATCAAAACTTTCTGAACCGATTGTCACTTCGTGTCCTTTTCTTCCCTCAGATCCTACCAGCTCTCTGCGTGCTGATCCACCACACTGATGTCAGCGTAAGTACCCAACTTAAACAACCAAGCGAAAGCAATGCAAAGTGCTTAACAGTCATCCCAGATCAGTCTTTGCTAAATCATCTGTGTCGTTGACTTGATATGAAAGCAGAAGGTAACAACGAGACTGTGGCGCTGTTTTGCTCCCTCCAGATCTTGGTAGACACCGTGTGGGCTCTGTCCTACCTGACGGACGCAGGGAACGAGCAGATCCAAATGGTCATCGACTCCGGCATCGTCCCACATCTGGTGCCTCTGCTCAGCCACCAGGAGGTCAAAGTTCAGGTACAAAGAGGCCATCAGGCTCCTTCATGATTTGTGATTGTCTCAAAAACAAAAAAGTATTTGGTCTCTGTTGCTGGAGAGAGAGTAACTCTCACCCTGTAGTCTTTACAGAATACAGCCAAGCATCCTCTGTGATCTCTGCTCTATTTAGTGAACCAAGATCATTTTAAACACTTCTAAATGAAAGTTTCCTGTGTTTTCCTTTTTTAGTTTGTGACTAATTTTGCCTCGTTGTTTCAAATCATCTATGGACAAACAAATATTTAAACGAAATCCCACTTCCTCTCTGCACGCAGACGGCTGCCCTGAGAGCCGTGGGCAACATAGTGACGGGCACAGATGAACAGACCCAGGTGGTGCTCAACTGTGATGCCCTCAACCACTTCCCTTCACTCCTCACTCACCCAAAGGAGAAAATCAACAAGGTGATGTCCTTTTTCCCAAAACATGTCCAAACTGACCGTCTGAAACCGGAATGGCACGCTGTGGCTGGAAGTGATGAAATCAGAGAGTGGGTGCGTGTGTGACTGCTGTGTCGAAGGTTTTAGGGGAGATAGGTAGCTGATTGTAAGAATTCACAACATCGAGGATCCAGAGGACGAAGAAGACGAAGATGATGTCAACAGCTGGCTGGTTTTAATTAGAATAGGGGGGAGGGTGGGAGGTGATTAGTCTGTGTGCATGTGATTGAATGTGTGATACAATGGGCTGGTGGAAAACGGGTGCTGAAGACCAAGTGTCTCTGCTGACAGAAGAGTGCATCTGAGTCCTGTCACTCCAAAAAAGAGGCCTCTTTTGTGACTGGGCGATGATTAGAGCCTCAGAGTGGCCCTTTCCCCACCCACAGCACCCATCCTCTACCAGAGGTCGGACCCCAGAGCGGACCTCTGAACTCTGATCCAGCACAACACACAAACTGTCAGTTTTGTGCCTGGTGCCTTCATTCCTGAAGTCCTAAAACCAGCAGCACAACCGTCCTTTTTAACTGTGGAGAGAACTTTAACTGACTCCTGTATTTGTTCTTGGTGTCCTGCAGGAGGCAGTATGGTTCCTGTCCAACATCACAGCAGGGAACCAGCAACAGGTGCAGGCCGTCATCGATGCCAAGCTCGTGCCCATGATCATTCACCTGCTCGACAAGGTGAGTGTCCACGTTGAGCAGAGAATTTGGTGATTAATTTTGGAGTGAGTGAAACGTGTTGTTTAACCTGAACATAAATGTTTCAGGGTGACTTTGGCACACAGAAGGAAGCAGCCTGGGCCATCAGCAACCTGACAATAAGTGGAAGGAAAGACCAGGTGAGACTTTCCCCTCACATAATCGATGACATTCATTGTTTGCGTTCACACAGGATCTGACTGTGGACACTGTCTTCTCCAGGTGGCACATCTCATTGAGAAGCAGGTGATTCCCCCGTTCTGCAACCTGCTCACAGTGAAGGACGCTCAAGTCGTGCAGGTGGTTCTCGACGGCCTCAGCAATATCCTCAAGATGGCCCACAACGAGGCTGAAACTATCGCGAATCTCATTGAAGAATGTGGCGGTAAGTTTCACGCCGCCAACCAGGATTGTTTTGGATCAATACAAATTGTAACTCTGACATTTTTGGGACATGGGACTAGAGCAGACCAAAACACAATCAGATAAGCGGTCTGTTTTGACAATTCTTGAACCAAACCTGGAAGAAGCAGCAGCAGCACGACAAAATCCCCACTGACGTGAAAACTACAGTTGCACCGTAACATAAATTAGAAGAGAATGGTGAAAGCTTTCGATGTCACAAAAAGTGGAGTTAACGACATGAACCTTTCGAGTTGATCCATCTAATAGGCAGCTTGCTGATAGTTTGGTATTTAGTGACCGACTTTGTCAATAAATCTTTCCCAAGTGAGCTGCCTCTTTAGAAAAGATTCATTGCGAGTTGATGCTGATAAATTTCCAGGCGAGAAGTACAACACGGATCACAGAATCAATCTTTGTGACTGCCCCAAAAATTTCTCCTCCCCACCAGATGGCCAAGTTGAGACCTAACACTTGAGTTTATAAGATATGTTGTCACTGATTTCAAATAGACACTAAAATGTCTTATTCTGACAATAACTTAGTTTCCTGTGTGTTGTCTGTTAAATCACTTAAATGAGTTCAAAACGAAATTGGTTCATGTGGTTTTTTTCATCCCACAGGTTTGGAAAAGGTGGAAGAACTGCAAAATCATGAAAATGAAGATATCTACAAATTGGCATACGAAATTATTGATCAGTTTTTCTCATCTGACGACGTAAGTAAAACTCTTTTTTTCTCTTTAGATTAGATTTCTGTGGATAATTTTCTTTAGTTACTGCATCAGTTGCACGTAGATTTAGTACTTGCCAGTTAAAGAAGCATTTCGTCTGTTTACTTTGGCCCAATGAATTAAAGAGTCACCGTCGGCCTCGGAGCTGTAGAATCCTCTCTTTCTCCCTTACGTTTGCCTCTGGACGGATTGAGCGTCGCAAGCGTCCACCTGCTGCTCAGTGTTGACTCCTCCGCCGTGTTGTCTGCCACACAGATCGATGAAGACACCAACCTGGTCCCAGAGGCCATCCAGGGCGGGACTTACGGCTTTAACTCCGCCAACGTGCCAACCGAGGGATTCCAGTTCTAGACGGCATCCGGGGGTACTCTGGAGTTTTGTTCACGATGCAGCACTCTGTTCAACATAAAAAAAATTAGGAGAGAAAGGAGCGAGAGAGAGCGAGTGTGAGAAATTTGATCCATTGTGCTTGGCTCGTGGGATCCATGGCTGCATCTTATCTGAGAGAAAAATATGTGGATTTCATTTGGCATTCCAGGGGAACCAGCCCAAATGAAGTTTGAGATGGCGAGTGGGTGCGAGTGAGAATGAGTGGCTACATGTTGCAAAAAAGCAAAAAACATCTACATCGAATGCGTTGAAAGACATGCCGACATAACTTCTGTGTTATCGGAGCTGTCGTCTTCGGGAAAACTACTTCAAACGACAACAAAAAACTCGATGTCTGCCCAGGGAGAACCAAGGACATTCGAAAACAAGACGCCAAGAGTTCTTGACATTATTCCGACACAACAAAATGCAGAAACGAACACGACAAAGATTACGAACTGAGATGAACCACGAACCATCACGAATCTGCGGTCCTCCGACTCGAGAGGGCGCCACCGTCAATGTGCCCCTCCCCCAAACGGCCCACGCTATCAGACATGTGAGTGAATGGACCCATTGTGTATGAATGTCTGGACTCAATGCTGAGGAGCCAGGTTCATCTCCTCCAACGAGACGCTCCCCCCCCCCCACCCTTCGACGGGGGGGAGGGCACCACCCGCTCCTCCCTGGTGGGCGGGGCCAGGAGTCCGGCTGCGCGTGTCGCATGTGCGAGAGAGTATGGGCACGGATGAGTTGTGTGTTTGCTTGGCTGCGTGCGTGACTGGGAGTGTGCGAGACTGGGTGAGAACGCATGCAGAGACGGGGAAAAAAAAAGATACAAATACAACATCGGAAGAGAAACAAATTGAGAAACGCAACAATGAGGTTAGCAAAGGTTTCAGGAGAAGAAGTTCGGCCTTCGCAGGAGGCGGATCTCAAACACCTGAAAGGAAGAACTTTGGATATAAAAAAAAAATCATCGTCACAAGGATTCTTTTTTTCTCTTTTTTTGTTTTGAATTATTGTTAAATTAGTATTATTGACACTGGACATTGTTAATGGCAGGTTTGGAGCAGCAGTGCATTGTATTCACATGCATTTGGTGGCTTTTTGGGCTTTTTCTTTCGTTTTTTTTGCCTCCAGTGTGTTCCTTTTTTTATGATTTTTTTTTGTTTGTTTTGTTTTTCTTTCTGCTTTTAGTTTTCTCGCTTCTGTAACGGTGACTGATGATGATGATGATGATCGTACTCCATCTTCATACCACCACCCCTAACCTTCACACCAGACATAGGCTTGATGCTGTGAAATTAAGACACCGTCACTATAATCAACCAAATGACCCGTTCCCTTTGTAACTCCTCATGACGATTCTTTTTGCGTTAGTTCCCTCAATTCACAGCAAAATCACTGCTTCGCAGTATTGTTGCCATAGCTTCGATTGTCACCAAGGGAGAAGAGAACGATGGCCATTTCACGTAGGATTGTGAATCATAACCTTTGCATGTACTAAACTATAGCACAGTTATTTTTAGGGTATTTTAGTTTCCTTAGGCTGTGGATACAGTGTAAATTTAATTTTAAGTAAAACTGTGCTTAAATGTTACATGTTCCCCCCTCCCCCTTACTCCTCACTTGTGTCTGATTTGCTAAATAATCTATATGGTTTTGCACATGTACCGCAAAGTGAGGCCTGAAGTCTTTCTGATTGGTGCGTCGGCGGGTTTCATAGGTTTTGACCAGCCGGCGACCTTCACGATATGCATCAGTCAAACCACAATCTTTGTTGTCTTTCTAGAGTAATCCAATGATTCTTTTTAGTGGAAAATAATGACGTTATTTCAGGCGCAACAGCAGGAGTTGATCTGCTCACGTATCTCAGCTCGACTGAAGGGGAGAGGGGGGGGCATGAGCCTCCCCTCTCTCAAGGTCAAAAGGTGCCCCACATGTCAGACGGGAGGTGTTTAAGTGGGTTTTCCTGAATAATAAATAAACCCATGAACAAGTTTGCTGTAACTTTAGTACCTGGCAGAGCCCCACACTCCCTCCTTACCCCCCTCCCACCCCTACCAGCTTAGGTGTACAAGCTTACCCTCCTTCATTTTTTGTGTTGACTTCAAACACTGTAGTAATGATTACACATTGTGCTCATAAACCTTCTGTTGAACATAGGGGTATTTTTTTTTTTGCAGCATTCCTTGTTAGCAAACGTGGTTTCGAATCTAAAATTATGACCTTGAAGAGAAGAAAAAATGTGGTGGTTTGCCCAAATAAACTGTTTTTGGGGAGATAGACTAAAGGGTAGGTCTTCTTCAAGAAAATAAATAGTGAAACCCAAATAGAGGGACTGTGTGTGCGTGTGTGATCTGTTGTGAAAAAGTGGTATAATTGTGCTTTTTGGGGGGGTTTCGTTATTTTTCCTCACTTAAAGCACTTTGTTTTGATGGCAGTGAGTTTGCTTTCAAATGAATGGAGTGTGGACCCTGATTGGCTTAACGGACCGTTTGCCCACATGCGCACTCCCGAACATAATCATGGTGCATTTAGGGACGGTGGGACGGGTGGGGCTCCAGACTCCTCACGTCCAAACAGCCACGTCCTTACGAACTCATTTTTTTTTACTAGACTGAACATGTTTGGGGAATTTAGAAAGTGTTTAGCTATTTAAAGATAAAATAAAAACAATTTAGGATAAAAAGTCAATGGTGACCAATAAACCCAGTATCCCAAAAAATTGCTATTACGCCGTAACCCAATATTAAATCCTGAAAGTGTAGGTGACTGATAATGAAATACAAAAGAAACGGGAGTGATGGAGGGAAAATGTTGCCAGAGAGAAATCAACAAAAAAAGTGCTATAAAAATATCCCAACATACCTGTATGATGGCAAGTGACGACGTATGGAGCCTCCAAGTTGCAACCAGAAAGATGAAAAGACAATCCAATGCCTTTACCGTCTGTGAATTGCTGAACAAGACTTGCAGTAGTGTCGTGGTCACGTTTTTTGAGGCGGTTGTGAGGTGCACTAAATTTCCAGAGTGTACTTGAATGCAGCAGGAGAGTGAACAGGAAACGATCTGTTGGTGCGGAGTGACACTTTTCTGCGAGCAGACGGTGAGTTTCCAGCTGAATATAATTTCCAGCAACGCATTTTATTCCGTATGATAAATAGTTGATAACGTATTGAACGGTTAAGAGCTTGTTGAAACGACTGGCGGCTGCTGTTGTTACGGGGCCGGTTCAGTTCTTGTGGGAGTGTCAAGTAAACCGTACAAGATAAAAACTACAGTAACGTGAGCGTTAAAGTGGCACCGATATTGTCCTAGAATTCTTAGAAATATTCCCAAAAACTCTCTTATTTATTAATTGCGAAACACGGAGAACCGCAAAAGTTATCAGAAACATTGCCATGTGTGTAACACTGCGTATATAGCTGATAAGTTGAAGTGAACAAAAGCAGTGTGTGTGGAACGAAGTTCGTGTGTGTGTGACAGTTATGAATGTAGGTCCGTGGCTAAAGTGACGGTACCTGCACACCTGTTACCTGTTTGAATCCGGGCGCCAAGCAGGCTGCAGTTGAATCCGTCCTGGGATCAGGTGGACGAGGGGACAGACGGTCTGTGGGGGTGTTTGTGTGTGGGGTCCGGGTGGTTGCTGGCACAGGGCCTCCCTATTGTGGCTGTGGTGCTGGCTGTAACAAGAGGAGAGGGGACACACACACACACACACACACACACAGCCACGAGACAACACAACCTAACTGATCCTGTAACAAGATCATTGAGGTTGTGTTGGAAGACCTGCTTTAGCACACATGCAGTGCACCAGTAAATATTAGGTTTATTGTATTGTGTTGCCCCCTCAAAGTGTGCATACTTATTGTAACTTATTAACTCGACCGTAAGTATTGCAGTGAATGCGTTCTTTGTTTCTGTCCCACTCTTTTTACAGACTGGTCCTTCTTAAACAAGCCGAGCCTGAAACAGTCTGTGTTATCCAGTGAAGTTTTGAGCGTTTATGTAGAATAACTCACTGAACAGACTATATACGAAGACAAGTGTTGCATGCTGTGAGTTGATCATCCTCACGAACGCCTAAAAACACATGCGTAACACGTTGCGTGAAGAAGAAATGTGTGAAAACACATGACAATTCTTTATTATTTGGATTTTCACAATGCAGTCTAAAATATTTGTTTCATATGTTTAAGTGAAACTGAAAAAAGTTGATTTTTCAACAGCAGTAGACTTTTTTTTTCTATTGCGCCTGTAGTGAACTCAGAATTGATTATTTATGTTTCATTCCACTGAAAATCAAACTACCAACCAAATTTTTGGTAACTTATTTTATCTATTTAACTATGGTTGTAAATGTCACAATCAAACTGTCAAGTGAAGTGTGTGGGAATAAGGAGGTTCAACTGCCATATGACTGCAGTCCAACGTCTGCTGCATGAGAGAAATGAACCAATCAGGGGTTCACATGCAGTTTTCATTGTTTTACATCTGTCTTCTTCTCACTTTTGAAGCCTGTTTGTGTATTTTGCTGAACAGGTGTGTCTCGTGGCCTTTCATCCGTCCCGCCGCCCCCTCCGTCCCGATTCCGTCCTCTGAATCGGGCGCCATGGACAGCCTGGAGGAGGACCTGACGTGCTCGGTGTGTTACTCCCTGTTCTCGGACCCGCGGGTGCTGCCCTGCTCGCACACCTTCTGTAAGGCCTGCCTGGACAACCTGCTGCAGGTGTCCAACAACTACTCCATCTGGCGCCCGCTCCGTCTCCCGCTCAAATGCCCCAACTGCCGCAACGTGGTGGAGCTGCCCCCCGCGGGCGTGGACGCCCTGCCCTCCAACGTGTCCCTGCGGGCCATCATCGAGAAAGTAGGAGGGGACGGGCTTTCGGCTTTGGCCTCGCTGAGCGTCTGAGCTCTGATTGGACGGCGCATCCTCAGTCTGCTCTGTCTGTTCTTTAACGCGTCAGTACCAGAGCGACAGCGAGCCGCGGCCCCCCTGCTGCGAAGAGCACCACAGGCAGCCCCTGAACATGTACTGCATCCAGGACCGTCAGCTGATCTGCGGCCTGTGTCTGACCGTCGGGCAGCACCAGGGCCACCGCATCGACGACCTGCAGGCGGCTTTCGTCAGGGAGAAGCAGACGCCGGCGCAGCTGCTGGCGCGACTCTCCGAGAGGAGATGGGCACAGGTACGGAGACCCCCTCACTAGGCAAGTGTACAATAAAAAAAAAAAAAGTGTCTCCTCCTCGTTAAGTGGAACTGTGACCATCAAAGAAACTGCTCTGGGTAATGATTAAAGGACCTGTCAGTGGGTTAAAGGGGCCCTATTTTACACATTTTGGATGTCTGTGTCTTCGTATGCAAGTCCACAATGACAGAAATTCATCAAGCTCTTTTTCTCAAACACCGTATTTCATTATATCTCA
>JASSRZ010000016.1:6032018-6049720 GCA_032164315.1 Malacoctenus gilli
GGAGGCACAGAACGCTGCCTGATTGACTGAGAGACCTGATTCGCAACACTGCCAATCGGACATAACCGACTGACACGTGCGCTTTCACGCTGCAAACGTTGGTCAGCGTGACTGTGTATCGGTTCCTCACCGATCAGCTGTCTTTATGGCCACTTGAGCCTTGGTTATGGTGGAGGAACACTCGTCCAGCCCCTTGTTGACCTTGTCCAGCTTGTCCTGCTGAGCCTTCAGTTTGTGGCTGTTGATGTCCACGATCAGGTTGTGGAGCCGTTTCACTTCATTCTCCACTTTGCCGGCTTTGCTGGAGGCGGCTTCAAAGTCTGACGGGACAAGGGAGTAGCCAAAGGACGCCGGAAGGAAGAGCGGTGAGTGTCAACGGTGACACTCTCATTCGATATCACACATTTCTAATGAAACGCTTTATTAAAACACTCTAAGACAATTCTAAAACCAACTTGACATACATTTCTGACAAATTACACAATATAACTCAATGGTTCCTCCGCTGGAACAGCTGCGTCGAACTTGAAGCGAGCGATAAAGTCATTGAACAATTGACTCTGACGTAATGTTTCAGTTGACACAGGAGTTCGTACCTTTCTTGAAGCTCTCCAGGCTCTTCTCCAGCTGTTTCTGTCTGGCCTTGTCCGGGGCAGCAGCCAGCACGTTGGCTTCCAGTTCTTTCATCTGAAGCTTCAGGTGAGTCTCCTGGTCAGCGAGACTCTGAACGGGAGGAACAAAAAAAGACGGGGAAACGCACGACATGATGAACGAAAGCTTTCGATCAGTTAGACTGATGAAGTTTACGTTCCCTTACGGATTGCAGAGCTTAAGTGTTTGGATCGCGCGTTGCTGCGACTGAGCCGAAACTCACTGTCATGCTGTTGGTGTATTTTTCCACCGTGTTCTTCATGTCGCGGAGCTGCGGACGCAGGCGCTGGATGGTCTCCTCCAGCTGCATCTTCCTCTCCTGGCAGCCCTGCAGCTTGGACGCCTTCTCGTTCAGCTTGCTCTCCATTTGATCGAGCTGTCCAAAACACGACGATCACACCTTGTGCAGCAACGACTTGCTGTGGTGACGATGTGTCGCACAATATCGACTGTTTGCAATTCCCCCCCTTTAGCCATTGAAGCACTGAACATAATTTTGTTGCGAGTGCTAAATATGGGCCAAGTCTGTCACACACCTCTGCCTGGGAGACCTCAGCCCCAATTGATGAGCCCATCCTGCCCCTCAGTATTTTGCCCCCACCAGTCATGGTTCCTGTAGGACACACACAGAAGAACGGGGACGTTTGTTGAGCCCATTAAACAAGAGTTCAATCCCACCTATCGGTCGATGAGGGCGTCGCATCGCTCACCGGCCATCTCGATGATCTGGCCCTTCAGCGTGACCACCCTCCAGCGCCGGTCCTTCTGGAACGCCATCCTCGTGGCCTGCTCCATGTCGTGGGCCACCAGGGTGTCCCGGAGGGCGAAGTAGAAAGCGGGCCGCACACTCTCGTCCTTCACTTGCACCATGTCAAAGAGGCGGGGGCTGTCCTCTGGAGTGCGAATGGGAGCCAGGTTTTTCTCCCAAACCTTCATCTATTTGGAGAGAGACAGAAGAGAAAAAAAAGAAGAGATGAGACGATGCAGCACGGAGGAGAACTTCCGTGAAAGGCAAAGACACTGAAGAGGTTTTTTGAACAAAAATCACAGCGAAAGGAGTCAATTGTCAGAGGACTGAAACATCAGCTCATACTGAAAGTCGAACAAAAGACTAGATTTCCTTCCTCTTACCTTATCCAGACCGATGAAGGTGGCCACCCCGATGTTCTGCTCTTTGAGGAATGTGACACACTTCTGAGCTGTGTCGATTGTATCGACCACAATGTTGTCCAGAGCTCCGCAGCTGGAGGAAATGGCCACGTCGTACTTCTCGTCGATGGCTCCGAGGTCTCCCTAAAAGCGCATGAATAATACAGCCGCTATGGATCCCGGCCTTTTTAATCCCCACAGCGATGCAGAAAAGTCCAATAAAATATCTTTTGGACCGCTGGTAATCTAAGCAATAGCGGGACAACGCGCGCCAGTGCACTCAGTGAGACGATGGCAAGATAAAAGTGCTGCTGTCTTAGGCTGTGGTGTTTTAACAGCTGCTTACCAATCTGCCCAAGATGCCGGGGATTCTGCCGCTCCTCTTCTGCTGCATAAGCGCATCCAGGACTTTCCCTCGGCTGCGGTTGGAGGACAGCGAGCTCTTCGCTTCGTCCACTTTCTGTCTCAAGTTCCTCACCACCTCTCGAGTCTCGCTGTCTATTTTCATCAGCTGCTCCAGCTCCCCTTCGTCCTGCGGGGGACAGAAGAGCGATTTGAACCTCACGGACGCATTCAACAAGTGCCGCGACAACAGCTGGGTGTGTCGCTGGTGGATCCGCGTCCTGTTTGAGTTTACCTTCTGCAGCTCCCGAACCTTCTGGGGGATCTTGACCTCCAGGTCTTTGATGGCGGCGCGGCGCTCGCGCAGCGTGTCCGACGTCGACTGGAGCGTCTGCTTGGCCGTGTTGAGCTGCGTCACAGCTGTGTTGTGGCGGCTCAGGTAGATGTCCAGTTCAGACTGTGCCAGGTCCATCCGGGAACGCGTCTCGTTGACGGACTTGCTCAGCTCCATGAGCTCTTTTTCCTTTTTCTGGAGATTAAACGTGGGGAGATGAGGCGAGGCTTCAGGACGTTAACACAACAGCAAATTCAAAACCGACACCGAGATACAAACACACACACACCTCTTTGTCCTGCTGGAGGCCACTCGTCTCCTCCTTCAGGCTCTCCATCACTTCTTTCAGTTTTTCTTCCTCCTTCACCTTCTGCTTTTCCAGGTCTTCCTTGCGAGCTGTTGCCTCGGAGATGGCTTTCTCGCTGTTGGCTGGTACCAGGCGCACTTCCTCCAGCTGAAAAAACAGCAGAAATGAGAGCCGGGACAGAGAGATGTGCCGAACCGAGGATTCGGAACGACAGGAGGACAAACTTGAAAGACAAAAGAACAGCCAGACCCTCCCGCCACCCAACACTTGGCAAGTTTTAAGACTTTATAAAACGGAGGGTGAGACTTAACAGTGACTGATGATTACAGGGCACGAAGGGGGTAAAGACTCAAAGTCAGGGAATCTTGTTTTATTTCTAGTAACAATTACAAAAGACTGCAAGAGAGGCAGAGCAAAGCACACAAATGTAATTAACTATGAACACACATTGAGGGCTAAGTAAGCCCCAAACAGTCTGCTGCTTGGCAGGACCGAAACAAGGCAAGCAGCGCTCCGTGTGTATGTCGTCTTATGTTTTGTAGGGTTAACTGTGGGTGAAATGTGAATGTGGCTGCTGGGAGTGTTACACAAGCCAGGCCATAGTTGACTACCACAGAGCAGAACACTGCTCCCCAGAGGTCTGCCTGCCTCTGCCCAGCTCCAGCTCCCCCTCCGACCGAGCCCTTTCCAGATCCCAGCCATTGGAGCAGATAGTGTTTTAGAACAGGGAGGGAATTAAAGAGAGTTTTCTCACAGTTCAAAGTATAATATAGATTTAAAAAAAATTTTTTTTTTTTTTTTTTTAATTCTTCTCAGTCGGCATGAATGCCGTGGAATCCCTCTGGAAGAAAGGAAGCTCATTGCAACTGAAACAAAACCAGTGCCTTAACAATCCAGTTGTGTTACTTCACAGCCCCCTAGTGGCTTGTTCGGGACAGAAAGCCTTCCCAGCCATGAAATTGAATTTACAGTTTTACATGCAACAAATCGTTTGTACGTTGTTTTTTTTCCCCCCCAGTCTCAACAGTGCGTCTCTTTGGAGATTGACAGACACTTGTCTTTATGCTTGTCGATACGAGAGAAAAAAAAGACTAAAGAACGACCCAAGTAAGTGACATCTTTACACTTTGTGATGCAGCATGCCTCATAAATACTGGGACTTAAAAAACATAATTAAAATTTATTTGTGAATGCTGCGCTCATTAGTTTCATTATGGGGCTGGCATATAGAGCCGTATGATATCAGTCAGGAAATATAGGATCACAAACAGCTCAGCTTTCTGCTTGAAAATGTTTGCTGCACAATTGACCCAAAATACCAAGAATTTATAAAATTAAAAGAAGATTGATTTACAATATTTTCTGCTCCTTTGTTGGCTGTGGTGCAAAATAAGCATGAGGTGTTGCCGCTGTTGAATCAACGCAACCTTGAGTTTGTAAATAAACACCGAGTGTAAATTACATTCCAACATTATTTCCTGCCCTGCTACATTATGTGCCTGTGTGCTTCGAGACTTTACGAGTGTCTGCAGTGACACGGACTGACACAATGCCACTACTCGGAGAATAGTAAACAACCAACAGTATCAGAAAGTGTGCCAAAAACTTTGAATGAACCGTGTAAAACTGTAGGCAAGTACTTAAAAGTCCAACACACCTTCTCTTTGTCTTTTTCCAGCTGCTTCTGCAGCTTCTTGTTTTTGCTCTTCGAGTGTTTAATCTTCTCACGCACTTCAACATCCTGCAGGTCCAGCTGGGTGAACTTCTCCTTCTGGGTCTCAATGTACTTGTTGATTTTATTTTGTTTCCTGGCGAACAAATGGCGAGTTTACAGGATACGTTCAAGTCAAGCACAGACACGAACCGTGATGTCGAGTAAACAGGACCGCACATATTAGAGATGACCCATTAGATAAAATTTGAAAAATATACAAAAAGGTGTAAACGTGATGCTGTACCCAGGCTAACAAAGTTTACACCATATACTTCTTTTTTTAATTGAAAACTTATATTTTTGGGAAACCTGAAATTTAAATGCATTTTGGTGTGACGTATGACAAAGAAATGTGGCATTGGAACAAAGCCAGGGTCAAAAGTTTCACATGTGCAGATGAGCAGCAACAAGAGTTGATGGAGGGGAAAAAATAGTTTAAAATAAGCATTGACATTTTCTGACCGAAAACTTGGACAACAAAGTGAACGTCACATTAATCGCCACAATTTTTTCCCTCCTTATTTAATGAGTAACATGTCCCATTTTGTCCCACATGTCTTATTTTTGAAAAAAACAGAGTGTACAATCTGAAGCCACTCACTTCTCCACATTTTTGAGCTCTTGGTTCTTTTTCTCCATCTTCTGTGAAATCTTTGCATTCTTCTCAGACAGCTCCTTGGTGTCCTCCAAGATCTTTTGCTTCTCTTGTTCTTTATCCACCACACGTTTCTGCAGATCATGACTGAGGGCATAGAGATATCAGGAGTGAACTTGAAAAAGGAACACAACTGCGTATGTAACGCGGACAAATGAAGGATTGAGGCTTGCTGCCTAATTGGTCGACATATTCTTTGGGGTGTTTTTTTCTGTTCTGTTTATTTTCTCAGTGAAAACAGAGAAAAGATAGAGGGGATACTCACACGTAGTACTGGCAGAGCCGACTCTTGTGTTTGAAGATGTCGTTTTCCAGGGTGAGAAACTCGACCGCTTTGTTCTTTTCACCCTCCAATGCATTCTTTTCCTTTTCTACCAGCTTCACTCGGTTTAACTAGGGCAGTAAAAACATTAGAGCGATTATCAGCTGGCTTAGCCAATTGTTCTGTAGCTTTAAACTGTACTTTGGGAGTTATGGCAGTCAAGCTGGTCAGTTATACCGTGTGAGTAAATACTGCACAGGTGCCAACTTACCTTCTCCCCCCTTTGCTCGTTGAGAAGTTCAATGCGGCGAGCCAGCGTGAGGATGGGCTCCTTGAGGCGGCAAGAGCCGATGATGTCTTCCAGGTATTCGAGCATGCCCTCATCGTGGACGGTCTGACCTTTAGGCTTCATCATGGCAATCTGCTCCACTTCCCCCTGGACACAGTTCACAGCAACAAGTTGGCACAGGCAAACGTGCACTCATCCACAAAAAGCAGATTGTCGTAAAAATCCTGTCACATTTACCATTTGGAAAAAAAGAAAAAGGGGGATTAAAAAATAAAAAGCTATCGCGTGTCATTCGTTTACTACACTTCAAAACAAGATGTATCATAAGTATATATCGTTTCTATCATGCTACAAACTTTCCGAAGTAGATAAACACAGCTTGCCGAGATTAGAAATGAAACTAATTAAATCAATAAAGGAAAAAATGTAAGTATGGATGTCTTCTTTTTGATCAAGGCCAAAAGTTATGAATTTTTGTGAAATAAAAACTTTCATTGTCAAATGGCTTTAAAAACACAGTTCACAAAGTTACAATGATGCCTTTTCTGTTGCTACACTGAGGACATTACTTGATTCTTACTTTAGGACACCTCTCAAATATAATTATTTTTCTCTGAACATGTGTGAATTTTATATAAATTTTTAAATAGACTGGCCAAAAGTCCCAATTACGTTCAGTGAAAAAATTTTTTAAAAAAATCTGGTCACACTAAACTAAAAACGCTTTTAAATGCACTTTATCAGCTTTAGTTTACGTGAAGATAGAAAAGTGAGCATGAATGTGCATGAAAGAAACGAGAAGCTCCAAGGGAGAAGGGGGAAAAATCTCTTTTCATCCTTTGCTTTGACCAGTGTACAAAATAGAGCGTTTCCTCTTTGCCAGAGGCCTCGAAAAAGTGACCTTGGAGAACAAGCTCAAGTCTCTTCCCAAAGGCACGCAGCCATGAAACAGGCACAGACATCCACAAACAGTGAAAATGGACATGCACAAAGAAATATGTAATTTGAAGGGAAAGCCAAGCAGCGCCGAACTGAGAGTTCACTTTAAACTGATCGAGATCGGTCGAAAAAACAAACCCAAACTGGATCTACAATCATCTGACCAGGTCCTTTTCTGCACTCTGACATCACGTGACTCGGAGTCCTCCCATCAATATACCTCCAGGCATCAGTAATATGGACAGTCACACGTAAAAAAAAAAAAACAATCAGATGGAGCATGAGTGCAACTTGTGAACTTGTCCAAAATCACAGCTGAAAAACATCCATATTTTTCTCTAGTTTATGGGAACAAAAAATAGTTGAAATTAAAAAAACAAGTATGATCTCGGGGAGGGGGGCAAACATTTTTTTTTTTAAATGTAGAACCAATATCAAAGCCATGGCAATGGAGGGTGTTTGATCCCGTCACACTGAAGCAGCACTGCTAATATTGGGGTTGGGGTCTGTTCTCACACGCCAATATTTACGTGCTGCTACAGCGTGGCAGGTACATAGGAAAGGAAGAGGAAGTGGAGGTCCAACCTGTCCCCACCAGCCTCATCAAAGATCCTCCCACAACAACATCTTGAGAGATGTGTTCCACTACGACTCTCCACGTAAAGCTCCAAGTGTAGGCGAAAAGGACAGATCGAATTTTTTTCCTTAAAATTCTAAAGCAGCAAATAATGGTTCGCACCTTTTCCACATTGTTTCAAACCATGATGCGCTGCTATAGCAGTCTAAGGGGTCGGCGGAAGGGAGCGTCCTCTCATTTCCAATTCCAGTGCAACAGGTTATCCCCACACAAGCATGACTTGAAAAGTGTTCATGAAACATTTGACAAACAGAAAAACTGGGAAAATGAGCAAAAAACAAAGGACAGGAAATCGCTGACAGAATGGGATGATTATACCAAGGATTAAAAAACAGGCCAGTCAAAAGTGAAAGAGGAAATTACTTGTAAAAAAAAAACAACAAAAAACCCAATTGCAATTACCTGTAAGATCAGAAATCTGTTGTGGTCCAGGTCAATTCCGTGGCTTCGGAGTAAAGCCCCCACTTCTTTGAACGTGGCTTTCTTGCCATTGATATGGTAGGCTGAGGAATTGTCTTTGTTGGCAGTCCTGGAAACATAGAACTTGCTGTTGGGGATGACTTCGTACTCATCTCCTTCCTGGCTCAGGGGAGGGGGGGAGGGGCAGAAGACAGAGCAGCTCAGAGGAACAGTCCAGAAGAGACAAACAGCTCGACACATCAAACTATCAGACTTATACTGACAAATACGTCGGTGGCTGAGAAACAAACAAAAAAAAATAGCCACATAAAATAAGTAGCAAGGCTTTTTTGGAAAAGAAACCAACAGATCTGTGCCTGCCACAGAAACATGTTTATATATTTAAAAAACAAAAAAAAAACAAAAACACAATGACTTTGTCACATTGACAGAAACTAAAATAAGAAGTAAGATACGATTTCAAAACAGCGTCAATACTGCAGGCATTGTTCCCAAATTGTTTTCCTTTTGGAAACCAGTAGGAGCTTTGGCTTGTGTACACCTCTTGCCAAAATAATTTTTTTCTGCTCTAAAATGGGAGCTTGCACGGCAGACAAGGTGCAGGGAGTTGGGGCACTAGTTTGTACACTTGATTGTAATTTATCTCAAAAATATTGAGGGAAAACACAAAGGTGGGAGCACGTTCGATTACAGTCAATGCAAAACTAATGCACACCCCCTGTGGGAGACTTCTGAAGGAAAATGAATAATTTTTTAGACAAGTCATTCTGTTTTTCCACTTCAATCATCATCGAATTTGAGAGATTATTCTTGTCTCTCACATTTTTTTTTTTAATTGACACTCGATTCAAATATGCTCATCTTCGTCTCCAAAATTGACATTTAAAAATGTTAAAAATGAAAGGATCCAGTCGAGGATGAAATGAATGTACACCAGCAGGTGTGGTTGATAGTAATACCAACTTTCCCTCCTGATTTGAGTGTTTCTTAGTCACCATTGTTATAACTGTAAAATATCATATCGGAAAAAAAATCATTAAAATTCCAAAAATACATCTTTCTTTCTTGAAACTATTTTTCACGACCCTTCTGGAATTGTACAGCATACTGATCATTTTCGCAGGAGTGCGGTGTGAATCTGTGTGAAGAAATACGATATATATACCTTATCAATAATCTTTTGAAAGTGCACCTCCACAGTACAGCTTTGCACATCTTTGTGCTTATCAGAGCTGTGAATCAGCACCGAGAGCTTCTTCGATCGGATCTTTTGAGCTCTGTATCCAAAAACAAAGAGCATTGAATCTATCACATTGGACTTTCCACTTCCATTTGGACCAATGATGCAGGAAAAACGCTGTGAGGAAGCAGAGACAGGGGGGGGGGGGGTATGAGTGAGAATGTAAACATATGCAGCATGCGCGTGTGACTACTAAAAAATCTTCACAAGATTAAAAATAACAAAATCAAAGCCGATGAAACTGTACGAATCTAAAAGGATTGAGTTTTAGGAGAGCCAGAAGTAGAGCACACCACTTGTTCACTACCACATGCAGAATACACTCAATACATCAAAATGGAGCAATCTGACTTGCTAGGCTTTTAGAGATACATGATAAAAAAACAACTAGAATTTTGCACTTTCTGTGTATTTCACGACTGATTAACCTTATATGCAGTCAGATTACATCGGATAAAAATTTTGAAAAAAATAAAGTTGAGTCATATTACAAAGGTGGATAAATCTTTCTTTCTAATAGCAACACGTTACTAAAGCATTTCCCCCCTGCATGGAATACATTTGTAACCATGTTTGGTCGTACCTTGTGAAAAGGCCCCAGAATCTGCTCGCCTGCGTAGGATTTGAAGTTGCGATTAACTAAATGCGTTATCATGAGGCGAGGAGCGCCCGGTTCATTGGTCATCGCTGGGGGCGGGGGTGGAGGGATGCTACCGAGAATCTCCTCCAAACTTCGATTATCAGCCGCCTCGGCTGCTTCCCCCTGAGACGGATCTGTGGCACACAAAAAGTACAACTTTTTTTTTTTTATTCCTCTGAGCCAGTCGTTTCAGGTGGGGGACAGTGGTGCATGGGGGGAGGGGTAACGGAGTTTAAAAAAAACACACACACATACACACACTAAACAACACACAAGCAGCAAGTTACAACAGCAGTCAAACAACGACCCCCGACAAAGTTGACAGGCGTTATTTTTCTTTGTCCTCAAAACAAGGAGCAACCCCCCCCCCCCAAAAAAAGAGAAAGAAACCATGGCCGCTTATGAACAAACCCACATTATTATCCGAACGCTCCCCATCAGACGCGTTGATACGCGTCAAAGTGGACGTGCCACGTTCATTTCGTCGATGAGAAACAACTGATGTCGATATTTCGGTCATCTACGAAACAAATCCCTTCTTGCTCAACTCCAACCGATACAGGGAGAAAATGTGCTTTGCAACAGCGTGGAACGTAAAACGCGATCGTTCACCATCACAACAAGCCGCAACGACCTGCCCAGAATCTATTGTGCTCACATAAGCATAAACAAGCAAAAGACTCGATGTTTGTAAATTATATTCATGCAGCCTGACACACAGCAAAGCATTTCGAAACAAACCTGAAGTACTGAAACACCATCGACTGCCTGTGTGCATCACAGGCTTCGCATTAAAAAAAAAAAGATTTATTATCAAGTTATAAGAAATAAGTTTTAATCTATGCCACAAAACGCTCCGTTATCCGATATAATTTACCTCGTTCTCGGGGTAGATCCGCCGGAGAAGTTCATTCGACGATTTCAAAAGCATCTCAAAATTCATTTTATTGATGACTGGCACTTTGGGAAAAAAAATATATGTGAACCATTCTAACGACGCGATCGAAGATTTAGGCGAAGAATAAAGCTCCTCTGTTGTGCCAATTGGCCACGACCAGCAATGCAGCAACAGACGGAAAGCCATTGAGTGAACAACTTATTTAGATTCACAGACACCAAAACAGCCTTTGTTACTTGCCAGTTGTCGGCGGTGCCTCCTCTTGGCCATTGGAGCGGGCTTCTTGAGGGGGTACATCCAGCTCGTCTTCGGAGTCATCCCGAGGCTGCGACCCTTTCCCTCTTGGCTTGGCGGAGGCACTTGAGCTCTTTGCAGTTTTAGATGGCATGACTTCAAATCTACAGGGGTCATTGTTGAAAGTAAATAAATAAATAAATAAATAAAAAAGTAGTATCCACGCGGGGGTTTTTTTGTGCCTGTCAATCTTTCAACTCCACTTTTGCGCGATCACATGCAGCTCCTCTGTCAGGCTTTAATCATCGCCACAGTCAGATCTCACTGCCGCCCATCTATTTGTTTGTCGGTATGATTTCCATACAGTCGCATTGCCCTTACGACAAACGGACGAATGATATGAAACACAGTTTGGGGATCCAAACAACGTCATTTGTGCGAACGGCCTGAAAATGATGAGATGGCAGCTACAGTCTGCCAATCTGCCTGGTGACTGTAAAGAGCCAGATGCTGTTTTCAAACGAGAGCCAAAAGACTAAAAAAAAATAATGAATGGCATCGTGCTGTGACAGAAGAGTTGCATAAACGATCAGCATTCACGCAGAACACTTTGTATTTGAGTCTCTTCGTGTCGTTCGGGCAAAAACTGTTGCGATAAGCTTCACGTCAAGTCGACGGGAGAACGCAAAACAGTTAATATGCAAATACGTTTCAAGTCTCCACAGATCGCAGGCTAGCCCACGTTACATGGCCACTGCTGAGCAGCTCAAACGGGCTACAGGTGGCGAAGACGAAACGTCCATAATCGAACTGACGCGAATATTAACTTTCATCCCCGCAACTTTTATGTTGGGGGGGGGGGGCGGAGGTGCAGACGGGTCAACCTAACTCGCTGTATAATTGGTGAACGAGTTCGAAGATCTAATCTAAACCGACCGTGTCACTGGACCGAAATTAAGATCGCACACGTCTTCGCCAACGGAGCCACTCGAGATTCTCGCCACGGCCAACAGAAAAACAGCACGGAAAGTTTTTTTTTTCCCCTGCCACGACACTGACACACGGCTAAAGTCGCCGTTAGGTTAGCTGATGTGGCTAACTATCCTATGCCAAATATCGCTGCAAAGCTAAAGCTAACCCAATGGCTTACTTTGGCCATTGATTTGGATCTGTAAAGTTGAACGTAACGATGGAACGTAATCCCAACTAAAATTTAACGCTGGCAGCGTTTCACCGAAGAAAAAAAGAGCGCTTAACTTTGCATGTGCAAAACATACAGATTATACACGCCTCGTAATGTAGTTTCCCTTTGCAGTTTATTGCGAACGTTTTCTTGTACTATATCTACGATTTTGACGTAAAGAATAATTTCAAATTAAAAGCGAGTATCTTTCAAAGTATCCCGCAATGCGCGCAAGGTTGTTATATTAATCTAAAGCTCTGTAGTGTTCAAACTGAAGCGAAATGTGCCGATAATTTCAAGTCTTACATTCAGCAAATAGACGGAACCCAATCAAATCCCTCGGTTAAAAGTTTTCTTTTGTACCTTCCAAGCTAAACACACGGTGTGTCAAAAGTCTTCTTTTTCCTGATCCGAGTCACGATTTAGTTATAACAAGAGTTAGTTAATCCAAAATCAGGCAAAATAATCCACGAAATGTTCTCCTCGTCTCATTCCGAGTCGCTCTCCTGCTCAAAAACTCTATCTTGTAAATGGCGCCTAAACTGTGCTATCGAACCAAATTCGTTACAAACTGACGCAAGGCACCATGGACCGTTCAAAGGGCAGGGGGAAAAAAACACGAAATTCAAAAAAGGGGACGAAACCAACTCCGCCTCGCTCTGTCGAACGAGGATATTGCCACAATATGACCAAAAGCAACTGTAATAAATACGGTGTCGATATTTGTTAAAATTAAAAACGTATTTTAAGCTTGTAATAGTAATAAACGCGTAATGTAGTAACTACGTATTCAAACGGTTGCTTGGTTACGGTACACAGAAGTCCCGCCCCGAGGATCAGCGTTGTTTGGGGGGGAAAATTGTTCAACAAATCAGTTGTTGGCCGGGATGTTACTCTTCTTAACGAGTCTTGTGCGAATATAACTTGTGTTTAATATATGACAGTTTGAACTTTTAAATATTTGAAAACGTAGGTTGACATTGGGACGAGTTTTTCTGAGTTGTCGCGATAACTCGCTGTCAGTCGCTCCATGACCCACATTAGATGGCTACCGAAAGTTAGCATGAAAACGTTAGAGTTACTGTGTCTGATTGGTGATGGAGAGGGTTGTGCAACATTGAACTGACTGTTCAAGCTGGGGTTTGTGACTCGAGTGCATTCCTTGCTGCCCTGCAATACAGCCAGTGACGGGAGGACGAGGTCTAAAATCCGACGTTACTGTTAGCACACAAGTCAGTAAGGGGAGCCTGTGGCAGGATTTGCGTTAGCAACGGTGGCAGGTACCGTAGCAACTGCGGGTGCTTGCTTCGTTCCCTGTTCCAGCTTTTAAGAGCATGTCAACAACCGCTTCTCGTCAGTAACAGGGTATGTATGACAGTTTCCTCATTTTGTTCTCATGGTTGCTTTCTCTGCGCAGTTCTTCTATCTGTTGCTAGGTATTAGTTTTGCCTCTCTAACTGAATACGTGTGTTTGTTTAGGGATCAACAGAGCATCACCTACCATGAGACTGAAAACGTCTCTGCTAAGGGAGCCCAAACATATCCACGAGATGATGCCTTTCATTCTATCACTATTCTTGTTTCCTCTGTTTCAATGATTGTATTGTTACTATTATCATTATGATTGATGCAATTGCCAGTATTTTTACTAGTATTATAGTACATATTGTAAATTACTGATGCTTGACTTGAGATAAATAACATGAAACCTAGTTTTTGGCTTTCAAAAATTCCTCTCAGTTGGAACTGCATCAGCAAATCAAAAAGTCGTTTTAAATATCAGCTGCTTGCCTTGATTATTCGCCTTAACAGCAGATCACATAAAGAACTCGTGAGTTGCGTTGGCTGGACCACAGCAGATGAGTTGTACTCGTGCAGCGAAGACCATCAGATCCTCAAGTGGAACCTGCTGACCGGTGAGACCAGTCTGGTGGTCAAATTGCCGGAGGACCTTTACCCCATTGACCTACACTGGTTCCCTAAAGCTGTCGGTGGAAAGAAACAGACTCAGGCTGAGATCTTTGTCCTCACCAGCACTGATGGCAAGTAACTGTCTTGTTTATAGTCTACTGCCTTGTGTTTAAGTTATTTGTGACAAGCTCATCACCCCATTGGATTGAACTTTCTCAGTCCGTATTGAGTTGCATGACAGCACATTTGCATGGAGCACTGATTCTTTTCAGTCAAGCACAAAAATTAGATGTCAACAATAAAGCATGATGGAGTTGTCAAACTAAATAAAGCAAGTTATAGAGAGCTATCATATGACCATTTTATGTTTGTAATGCTAATTGTGACAGCACAACTGAGACCTTCACCTATATTGCCTCTTAGGTTAAACCCACATTAGATCTAAAACACACAGAATATGGATGTACTGTTACAGCAGGCAACGTGTGGTCACAACACTAATGGCAGTGTACGGTTGCATAAACACACCCACAAACTGAAGCAGCAATTTTCTCTGGCAGACCAGAAAGTGGTGAGGACTCTGTTACGATATGCTTTTTGCAACTTTCTTCTGCCTTTTGTGTTCTTACAGCCACATTATATAGTTTACGTCGAGTTAATTACTCGAAAGACAAGAATAGAAACCCAGCGATTGTTTATCATAGTTTCTTTCTTCTCAGTTCTGGTGTGTGCTGGATGGCGTTTTCGCATTTACATCTGGATTGTGTACAAGATATATAAGATTTTCTCAGGGATTAGTTTATAATGTAGCTGAAAATAAGTCAGTCCAACAGAGTTTTATTAGCTTGGGAGAATTTATATGAACGTTGTGGCTTTCCCCAACCCCATTTGATTAGTCAGCCTTCCTTCCCATTGAAAGTGTATTAAGCTTTTTAAATGCAATTTGAGCCTTTCCAGAGTGAAGCACTGTGTTAATATATTGTTTAGTGTAGTATTTTGTACTGCTCGTTTCTGTCAAAGCTTTCAAAACTAAATATTGAATGTATGAATAAAATTTATTACTTAGGATCCCCAATGTTGTCCCGTTGCTGAGAAGCATAACGGCTTAGTTCAAATCTCAGATTTACTGTTCCAACTATACACACAAAGTCTTTTCCGACGCAAAGTGTAACAACGCAAACGAGTGAATTTTGAGTGTACACGCAATGTAAACAGAATTTCGTGTTTTCAAAAGCTTTCTTTTTTCTCACCGAGTTCTTCTGCGCAGCCACATAGTACATGCCTGTTACGAGTACCTGTGGGATCAGTAACATCCACTTTTGTTGGGATGTCCAAATTTAGAAATGCGAGAGCAGCAAAAGTAGCGTGCTTATTTGCAGTTTCAGGCCACCAGAAATTACATAGAGCATTCAGAATTTTTAATACATGTTGCCACAAAGTATATATTGAGCTCGTGTTTTCAATAACTGTCTTCATGCCCCATCACCCCTTTTACGTTTTGCAAATAGAAAATTGACCTAATTCAACCAAAAGTAACCCTACAGTTTCCTCCAACCACTTCATGCTTGAAGTTTGTTTTTTTAAAGTTGTATTTTTTTACGTTACTATATATTTATTCCTTATTGATGTTATGGTTTTTCTATAAAACATATGTGGCCTGTTAGTCTCAAACAGTCCAGAGTATGGAACGAAAAGCTTTGTATTTGGTATACAAGCGCACACCGACTGAGACAGCAGTGCACGGTTGAGTTGTTGACAATACAACACAAGGATATATGAAAAGGCTGTGAAGTTGATGTCTTTTTTTCTCTCTTTACAGAGAAGTTTCACCTGGTGTCAAAAATCGGGCGCATTGAGAAGAGTGTCGACGCACACAAAGGAGCTGTGCTGGCAGGAAAATGGAATTACGATGGGACTGCTCTTATCACAGGTAAACATGACACTGAGATTGTTTTTTGCCAATTCCAAAATACCCGTTCAACGAATCAACGGTAAAAACTGACATGACTCTTCTAAATGAATAAAGCCAGTTTACTTTTGAGGTCCTGTTCATATTATTCTCTCATTGTGTAGCTGGAGAAGATGGACAGATCAAGATCTGGTCAAAGAGTGGGATGCTGCGCTCAACTTTAGCCAGCCATGGTAAGGGTAAAACTGTCTTTATTGAAATAAAGCTACATGTACACAAAAGTGTGTCTAAATACTTAGATTATTATGGTATAGATTAGCATTTCAAGTCTACCCTTTCACATGTACAACAACTTAATGTTGTTGAAGTTGATGTTTCATATCTCATTTTGCATTCATACATTGCTTGTATGTTTAAGAGCAGCTTAACAAAGTGCTGTGTTTTTTTCTCTTTGGCTATGCAATTTCGTGAGCGTGTCCGTGCGTGTGCATGTGTGTGTCTCAGCGCGTTAGGAAGCAACTGTGCTCAACACAAGCAAGAGCAGAGTCGATCCTCGAGTTCTGTGTTTTTTTAATAAAAGCTCCATAAAGTTCCAAAGCTTTATTGGAGTGCAGTTTTTTATTAAAACCCATATAAAAGACTCCTAATGATACATTTCTCTATCCAGCATTCCCATTACAGATGGCTTACTTATTAATTGATTCATTGTGCAGTTTGACTTATTAAATGTTTCTCCTCAGTTGTGGGACAGGAAAAAGATCGGGGGGTGGCTAAGAATTGGCTTCTGGGGAAATGGATGGTATACCCCTGCTGAATGACGGGTGCTGTGGAAAACCTGGCAGGCGAACAGCGATTCAGCCTCAGTGTGTAGTAACATTTTTCCTTCGCTCAGTGTTTGGCGAACGAGCCGCTGCGTGGTGGTCGGCTCAACAGAGCTATATATTTGCAGTACACCTGGATTTAGAAGCACTGCCATAGATACACACTGTGCCCCACATGGCAGCCAGATCACTGCAGGTGCTGCTTCTCTTTAGAACCTGCGACAACCACACACACACACGTGCGTGCAAGCTACAAAGGTATACTGCTTTTTTTTGGTTACTCTGACCCATTTTATGCGAGAAAGCTCTTGGAAGAGGTTTTAACTGAGAGCAAGAGGGAGTACAGAGGAACTTGTCTCAGCCCCTTCCATTGCCTCCGTCAGATTTAGATCATGTGACCGGTTGGCATTTGTGAGAAACCACATGCACCTGGAGTGGGGTTAAATGTCAGGCCCCCTCCCCTTCACACGCGCTCAGCCACAACTCAAATCACACACACACTCACTCACACACGCGCGCTTGTGCTCATGCTGTAGAAGTTAGACTGATTTTCTCAGCTGGTTTTCTTGTAAGCACAGTGCAGTTACGTCTGCTGAATGAGGTGAGACCTTTGAGGGAATCTGATACTCTCTGAGAGCAGACATTAGCTCTGCTGTGTTCCATAGCTTGTTGTTCACACCAGCCTTAAGTTTGTCTTTTTGGACTTTATTGGTTTGAATTACATCGTCATCTTTTAATCCCAACATAAAGAAAGGCTCAAAGTGTTCAAACCTTGTTTTCTTGCCCTGTCAATCCTGATAGGAATTGCTACTGCCATGAATTCAAAAGGAATACAGTGTTTTTTTTGTGTTAGTTGAACTCAATACCTTCAGTTTGTTAAGAATACAAAATCTGACCAGTAGTTCCAGGCCCACAGGGGGCTGCTTACACGTTCCTGTGTTTGTAATGTTCTGTTCCCCAGGGTCGCCCATTTATTCTGTGGCCTGGGGACCGGACTCCGAGAGAATCCTTTACACTTCAGGAAGACAACTAATTATCAAGCCGCTGAAGCCCAGCGCCAAAGTCCTACAGGTATGCTCCCGCTTTCAATAACGCCAAGGAAAAGAATTATTGGCAGGTATTAAGGGAAGTTTTTGTTAATGTTCCAGAAACACTTGTTGCGTGTTT
>JASSRZ010000016.1:6059514-6069768 GCA_032164315.1 Malacoctenus gilli
CACACACACACACACACACACACACACACACACACACACACACACACACACACACACACACACACACACACCCTGTTATTGTTTATAGCCAAATCCTTGCCCGTATATGTCTTGTGTCCATTACACCAAGACGTGTTGTGTTTATTATCTGTGGGGAGTTAGTCTGTGTACCTGCACTGCCAGGTCCTGTCCTGCAATAGACACACAGGCAAACTAAAGCCAGCTGGCTTGACAGCGAGTCTGCCATCTGTTCTGATTTATGTAAGACTGTTAACCCTGGACTAGGTCGGCTCCCACTCGCTCACTAGCCGTGTTAAAGTGAAGGAGAAGACGGTTCTCTTTTCACCTTTGCGCAAACTGTACACAGCGTTCTTGCAAGAAGTTTTTGGCTGTATATTTGATGCAACAGTGAAGCAAATCTTTACCTCTACCACTTGAGACAAGACTTGAACATTACAATTGCATTGTGTTTTGGCTTCCCCCCCCCCCACATTTACAAACAATGATGTTTATATCCAAAAGTAGTGACTGTCACGTTCTCATGCAATTGGATGAAATATTGTAGCTTTAAAACAAGTCTTGGACAGCGAACATGATAATAGTCTGCCTACGTTGTAATTTTACACAAGGGCATGTAGCAACCAGCACCTCCATATGCTACTTGTGTCAGTAAGAGGAAAGGCTCATTCTGGCATGTCAACACAAACGGCTGCCCCAAGTTGTTCTTGGAGGCTTTTATCAGTTTGTCCAGAGTGTCCGAGATGCAGGACCATAAAAACACAGAACGCCTGGAAACCTCTTGCAACCCCCCCCCCTCCCTCACCCAACCACCCCTTCTAATTAGCATGTTGTTGACTTGCATCAGGACGGGGGGGGGGGGGGGTTGGGGGGGGGGGTGCAGAGAGCGGTCATGGCAGACATATTTAATGCTTGTGAAGTAATGGGGCTGAATCAGCAGATAGCTCCAGTGGGAGCCATTAGTCCAGACATGTGTCATTAACCCTTTCCCTGGACCAAACTGGTCCCCCCCCCCCCAACAACCCCCAACAACCCCTCTCTCATGCCCCTCAGGCCTGAACACTTTTCCAGGTCGTGCAAAGAGAGAGAGAAAGACAGACAGACAGATCGAGAGAAGGAAGGAGCAGTAAGGCTGTCCTGAGGTCGTACAAAAACTTACTCGTATTATATCCTTGGACTTTCATGCCTGTAAGTCTCTCACTCCTGGTTTGTATGTGTACGTTGTCCTTCCCTTAGATGTTGAAGCTTTTGCACGTCTGTTACAGAACGCAATTCTCACATATGAAGTTATCCAAAGGGAGCCAAAGGTGTTTCGATTGCGTTCAAATTGTGGACGACTAATGATTTCAAGTGTCTCTATAAAAATACTCGAGCCCCTCAGGAATTTAAAGGTGTGCAGATACTGAGTAAGGTCTGCTTCATTTCAGTTACAGTTTGAAAAATGTTTAAAAAAAAAAAGTCAGCACAAACCAATCCCGCACCATGATCCATGTCTTTGCCATTACACACATCTGCAGTTTGTTCCAAATGCTCGTATTATGGCCAAAACCTGCCTGAAAACACAACCTTCCTGTGCAGTTGTTGCAGTAAGTCCCATCAGGTATTTAGGCTTACAGTTAGTTTTACTTTACTTTACTTTGTAACATTTGTCCCAGCATTTTGACCTGCATAATTTGGCTCGAAGAAAAACACCTTCTGGAATTGGAAAGAGACAAAACTACTTCAGCTGCTACTTTTTAACACTACAGGAGAGTTCTTTGACTCTGAATAGACTTTCACTTTCTGTGTTGAGCAGTTAAAAATGAAATAATGCAGCAAGTGAAAAAAGTAGAAGGTCAGAGATTTGCATTTATATGGAAGTTCACGAAGAAAAAGAGGCTGAGCGGAACACGCTTGGATTAGATATTGGATTATATTTGTGGGGTTTCTAAACCAAAAAAAAAGTTTGTCCTCAAACTAGCTGTTTTTCGGGTTTTCAATCCATAACTTTTAAGGCATCCCCATGTTGCCTGCAGCTACAGGGGCAACAATAGAGAGAGGGGGCAGGCCCACAACACCTGCCAGTGTTAATGGTAAACATATGTGGAGAAATGCAGAGCGAGAGTGGTGAGGAGGAGAACGAGAGCGAGCACACTCCCTAAAGAGGCTCTAAAGAGGCTTTGCGTCAGTAGATTGACTGACTGGATTTTTTCCCCCATTGTATGCATGCTTGCGTCTGTCAGTTCTGTCTATTGGGCCTTTACTATGTTGGCTATGAATATGTGAGGTCATCATTAACGTCTGCAACTCAGAGAGACAAACCGGTTTTCAAACGCGAGGTAAATTTCTGAAACGCAGTGTCGTACTGCAGTCTGGCCAGTTCAACATACAGCCATGTATTTCACTTACAGTCAACTGAGATTTCCTTTTCGTTCATTACAGCGCACACAGGTTGCTTGTGTTGGTTTTTTTTTTTCAGTTGTTGTCCTTCCATGCATTTCTGTCCTATAAATACACACATGTGCTTCAAGGTGAGTACATGTGTGGGCATGTGTTTGTGTGTGCACCGCGCAGTTTACCAAGACTCGCATGTACAGTCATGCATTGCTGTGACATGCATTCAGTATGTTGTGTAAGCTCATTCTCAGTTAGAGGGGGTGTCCACCTCTCCCCCCACACCCCAGACCTCAACTCTTAGCTACACGTCATGTCTGCCACCTTCACACTGACCACAAAGCTGCCCATTATGGATAGGCAGGATGCAGTGGCCAAAGTGTACCGCAGTGAGATGAAGGCTTCAGCTTCCACGTCTAAATCTTTATAATGCCTTGTCACACTACAGGTTAGAGTCACTCTGTTTTTTTCTTCTCATTGTATAACTTCTCTCCACACTAATCCCAAATCTCCTTACAGTCTCATTCAGTACAATTCACAAGTATCCAGTAGAGCCACCCCCCCCTTCCTGCTGCAGCAAAAGCAGTTGCTAAATCCACTGCCACTGACTGATTTCACCTCCCCCTGCTGCTCTCCCCTTTCTCTGTCTTCTCCATCCCCCCTCTTCTTGTAATAATCAGTTGTCACCCCCTCCCCTCTGTCTCACCACTCTCCAACCTTTTAAAATCTAAACACCCGAGTGTAACTTTGTACTGAGAAAATGGGAAGGGAAACAAAGCATATCCAGAATTATCAAACAGGGCATCTCACAGACTATTGAGTAAAACAAAATGCAGCCAAGGTGAAAACTTCTTGTTTTTTGGTTGACATACTTTAACAGTGTACCCAGGAGACATTCTATGTCTTGTATCTACACCTGCCAGAAGTCAGAACCACAATGAAAGGTGTTGCCAAGTTGATTTAGTGAGACTTAAGTGGTCCACAGTGCTAATTTTTAACAACTTTAAATGAGTCATAAAGAAAAAAAATCGTGTTTTTCTTTTGATGTCACCACCTGAACCTTTGCTCTTGTTTTACTGCTGTGGTGTTAAATATTTTACAGAAAAACATAAAAAAAAAAAAGTCATTTTGTCCCTCGAGAGATTTTGACTACAACAAAAGAGGCTGAGCGAGGAAAGGGAGATGCAAACAACTTGCATACAAGTCTGGAAGGACTTTCTGTGTCCCAAGTTCCCTCTGAACAGTCTATTCATCTCAGGAGAGCAATAGCCCCCCCTCCCCCCCTCCCCTGTGTCCCATAGTGAGATCCTATCTGACAACTCTGGCAAGCCAGAAGATTTTCACCCCCTTGGCACACAAGTACACACAGGTCAAAACACACACTGGAGCTCTCACAAGAGGGACGTGAATTTATTGTCTCCATTTATATGCACATGTAGTTTGACTTCCAACACTGTTGTGTTTCACTTTTCCTATTTTTGTCAGTCATTTCTTTTTTACACATAAAGCAACATACAAATAATTGTGAATTTTTTTTAGACACGCTCTCTCTCACACACACACACACACACACACACGCACACACGCACGCACTCTTTCTCACATGTGCACACACACTCTTTCTCGTCTGCTGGCTCAAGAAAGAGTTGAATGGCTCAATGTGTTAAAAGCATTAGGTAAGCATGGATCCAGCAGTTCTCCTCAGGCTGATATCATATGTCCTGCTTCATTACAGTCTGGTGTATACATTCAGCTGCATTGCTGACCCTCCATCTATCCATCCTTCTCTCCTCCATCCTTTCTCTCCTACTTACGCCTGGGTTGCTTGAATACAGCTCAGCACACCTCAAGATGTTCAGACAGGAATACATGAGCTCTCTAATTATTGTAAACACCAGCGCTGTCTGTTTAACAGTGAAGGTCATGCAAGTGCACAGCCAGTCAGGTTTAGGAAGGGGGACTAAGACAGTATAGGATTGACGTAATTATGTAGTAACAGATGATTCTTGCTATAAGTTGAACACAATAGAACCCGTAACTTCGGGATCCAGCAGTCAAAAAACAGGACAAAAAGTTGTATAGAGATTTTAACCAACTATTCTCAATCCAGATGGTAAAGACTTTTTTTTCCACAGCTATTTTTGGTCCTGATATGACATTAACTGCTGAGAGCCTGCTGACCAAAACCAGCTGAGCGGTGTGTGTATGAGGCAGACAGGAGGAGCAGAGAGAGGGAGAGAGATCAAAGCAGTGCAGCCGTAACCCGCAGCCTGCCGACAGGTACCTTCAGTCCTGTCAGAAGCAACAGAGAGGAAATAAGCATACACCTCACATCCCGCAGATGCATGTGTACCAGGCAGCGAGCACACTGAGGCCTTTGCTCCCAAGCTCACCGCGGCACTTGGCCTGCTGCACCACACTTGTCTCTGCATCTCAGGCAAGCAGGCAGGGCTAGGTTCATGTTAGCACTTTCTCTCTTCATAAGGAGTTCACTCCGTGAATGAATGAATCCGTTTGTGTGAAAGATCCCAGCTGAGAAACTTCAAATCGAGGCAAGTCAGCCAGCCACTTGCGACGAAGGGAAGAGGGAGGTCAGGCAGGACTCTAGAGGGGAATAGAGGCTGGTCCTTGTGCCACAGTGGCCTTTGCGAGTGGAAGTCAGCCTTCATGTGCCAAATTGGGCAATGACAAATTATATTTGGTTGGTAGAAAAACTAAAACGTTGGCATCGACTCTGCAGTTCTCGACACTGCCTGGCCCTCATACGTGATCATTCTCTAAAAAAGTAGGACGAACTGGACCTTTGTACCACGTTCATGTGTAAGATTGTTCAGCCATTACCCATCTTGCTCTTTATTCTGTCCCTCTTCACTGTAGTGGTCCTATGCTTTGGAGAAACCCAACACGGGCAGTGTGTTCAGCTTGGCCTGGTCTGCAGACGGCACCCAGCTGGCCGGGGCCTGTGGAAACGGACATGTCATCTTTGCCCACGTCGTCGAGCAGCATTGGGAGTGGAAGAACTTTGCCATCACCCTCACAAAGAGGAGAACTATGCAGGTAGGACCAAAGCCAGGCAAATATATGATGATGGGTTTGTGTTGTGCATTTTATCTCACGCTCCAAAAATGTTACAAAAGGTCCACTTGAACTGCTGGTTCGTTCAATGACTTGATCTGGTCGAAGCTGTCTGTTCAGCAATATATATCGATGATCATTCAAACTATGTTATCCTGTCACTAAAAAGAATGGATAGACCAAGTCTGATGGCATAATGACAAAAATGCACTGCGCTGCTGTACCCTGGTGCACTCTGAAGAGGTGAGTGAATATGCTATGTAAAGCAGCAAATGCCTGGCTACTTGTGGCCATATATTATAGTAGGACCCTCCCAGTGTGCCAGTGCGCAGCCCCGCAATGACAATGACCAGCCTGTCTAGCTGCCTCCCTCGCTCAACCATTCTCTACTGTTTAAACTCACAGCAACCACAAGGTAGCGTTTACATGCGGTTAACACACCCAAGTGTACAAATACACACACACTCTTGTATACTTTGAGAAAGGGACACACACGCACACCTACAGAAACAAGGTCACATACATATGTGCCAACACACGTGTGCGCGCTCATTTGCCATACACATCCCTGCCAGAAGAAGTTTGTGTAAACCAAACAAAGTCGGGTCATCAGCCATTTATTTTCAGCCTCGCAGGCGCTTTTCTGCCTCCCTCCTCCCCCTCTCCTCCTCACAGTCCGTTTTAAAACTGCACATCTGCCAGTGGTTTGTGAATCAGCCAGCTAAATTTACCACCTTGCGGTCAAATGTTTTTTATTCCTGGTTGTGTTGCATGTAAATTTGGCCTGCTGGAGGGAGCTGAGGAGGAAGATTTGTCAAGCTGTAAAAATAACCCCACCTTTCACCTGGTACTGGAAAAGGCTCTTTCATTCATTCATTTGCAGAGAAGGCGAGAGGGAAGTATTTATCTATGCAGGTGAAAAAATGAGTCCCTGCCACTGCACGTACACATTTAGAACATTAAAAACTGCTCTCTCTCTGACCACAGCTGATCTATATATACTTTAATGTACTGTACGCCACTTCTTGTGTACAGAGAAATTACGCCCAAATGTGTCCGTTAGTGTGAATTAAAGATTCCTCTCATTTGTTGTTTAATATCTTACTTGCACTCGTCTCTCGATATTCTTTTCAGCTCCTCTTTTCCCGACTTTTTTGTCCAACGATCGTTTCAGGTGAGGAACGTGACGAACGATGCAGTGGACGTACTGGAGTTTCGAGACCGAGTCATCAAGGCCTCTCTGGCATACGGTCACCTCGTGGTCGCCACTTCCCTCCAGTGCTATGTTTACAAGTCAGTAGTCACAATCCTTTGTTTGTTGCCAATTGTTCCATCACCCCCCCAAGAAAGATTGCAATATGTTGCACTCGTAATTAAGCTTAATACCACTGTTGCACTGAAAATATTTGTGAAATTCATAGACCATCTGTGATCAAAGCTGCTCAGTGTGTCACATCCGTGCTGTTCACACTGTATACACGTGTATTTACCATGAATAACAAGAACATGCAGTAAAAATCTCAAAAAGAAGTTTCACTTCTCAGTGACATATTCCGGATTTGTTGTTTTCCATGCTGTTCTACCTTTTAGTCTCTCATTTCTTAGATTTTCTGCACTTTAGCCAAACGGCAATTGAGGGGAAAAAAAGAAAGAGAAGTAAATGTTCCTGTCAGATGCTGCTGCTGCTGCTGCTGTGTGACTCTGCAACGTCTTTTTCTGCCAGCTCAAGAAACTGGAATACTCCGCTCATCTTTGACCTGAAGGAGGGAACAGTCAGCCTCATCCTGCAAGCAGAGAAGTGAGTCTTTCTATTCCAGAAGCAGTGCAACAAGAGAGGAAAGCAGGCTGCTGCTGGATCGTCTATCAGCTTCTCCAATGCTTCATTACTCTGCACTAGCCACTCATCAAGCTGCAGCCAACACACACACACGCGCATGCACGCGCGCACACGCACTCGCACAGGCTGTCTTCTAGCTTAGCCAGCCCTGTCATACAATAAGACTGAGAGCTAAACCGCTGGGGGAAATTAGATTAATATGGAGCAGCTCTTGTGCAATACTCCACTGCAGTGTCCCTAACACTTAGCTGAGAGTTAAATAGATTACTGGCCATTTTGTAATCACAGCTGAGTTCGATGAGTCTCAATGAGTCAGTTACTACTGTGTTGATGATTAATCGTTTGAATTACCTGCTCGTGGCAGGTAATTGAATGTTGTAATTTCTTTTATTTTTTCATACTTTTTTTTTTAAATTCCCGTCTCTGACCTCTACTTCCCTCTCAAGAAGCTATCGTATTGTATACAGTGCATTATAGCCAATCTCAAACCCTCCCTTCTGTTTTCCACTCAGGCATTTTCTGCTGGTGGATGGAGCAGGACTGTATACATTCTCTTACGAGGGTCGATTGATATCGTCCCCCAAGTTTCCTGGTTTGAGAGCTGACATCCTGAATGCCCAGGGCATCTCGCTCAGCAACGACACCATCGCCATACGAGACATGAGTGACAAGAAAGGTGAGAGGGCTACCGGGATCGAGATACTCCAGTGAATCAAAAAGACTGCGCTTTTAGTTTACTCTGTTTTTTCATTTTCCGCACATCAGTCATCCTGCTCTTTGACGCCCTGACCGGAAAGGCTCTCAGTGATGGGAAACACTTGACTCACAAGGTAGGTTGTTTTGACCTCGTGCCCTTTAACAGTTCCAGAGCCCCAACTTTCTGTTTGCAATTAAAGAAGGAGCATGCTGGGTTAGGTCTGTTGATATATGTTGCACGCGGTCACCGTCATCATGTTAATCACAAATAAGAGAGCCTTTTTTTCCTGCTTCACTTATTTACTTTTATTCTTGTTAGTTTGTTACAGAAAAGTATCGGTTCATTACGGTTACTGCTGTTCACTTTTCTGTTGATCAGGCTAATTCCATTAAAATGTATTGATTGAAGTATGGGGCTCCGAATGCAAAAATGTTACACATTACTTTAGCTTAAAACTATGTTCTTTTAAATGTTAATTTTCATTCCTCGCTTAAAAAGGGATTATGTCACAGTGTGCCTTTTCAGCTTTTAGCAGAAGAGACTCAAAAAATAGAGACACAAGAAGCAAATGGAGGAGGGGTGCTGGACGCAAACTGAGAGGGAAAGACCCAAAAAGGAGGAAAGAAATGGAATAGGGGGGGAAAAAGAAGTGGAGGTAGCAGTAGTTACTGTTTGTCAGCATGGTTTTGTCTGCCAGTACTTCATCGCTCCAAGATACTGCACCAAAGCCAACAATTTCTGGCCAAAAACGCACACAGGTTCACACACATAAACCCACTCTGTGTCTCGCGAATGTACACACAGTTGGCAGGAAATTTTGTTGCGTCACGATAAAACCGCTCTCCCTTTGGCTTCTGCTCCTGTTCTTGCTTTTGTCCCCCCCCCCCTCCATCGTCTACTTTACCGCTCCCTCTTACCTTCTTCTTCTCCTGTACATTGTCTGGATGTATTTGTGTAGTTGGAGGTGGTGGAGATTGCTCTGGATCAGTGTGGCCCATCCAATGAGAGGAAAATAGCTTTGATAGACAAGAACCGTGAACTCTACCTCACCTCCGTGCATCATCTTGGGTGTGAACCAAAAATCTGCAAAATTGGTGAGAAAAGGGAGGAGGGACTTGGCACGATGTTACCGACTTGCTTTTCGTGATCAACGCTGACTCAAAATATATTGAATGAAATGCGTGCGTCTCTGTAGGCAGCATGGTTCACAGCATGGCATGGAACGATGCTGCGAACGTCCTGTGCGGAATCCAAGACAACCAGCTCGCAGTGTGGTACTACCCAGGTGTTGTCTTCACTGACAAGGAGCTGCTGCCGAAAACACTCTTCGTGAAGGACAGCAGGTAAACATACCTGCAGTCGATCCTGTTTGACCAACGACAAATGCTGATCACCGCAAGGATGAATGGGCTCCTTTCGCGGGAGCAGTCAGTTTTGATATAAACCTGGTGAAATCTACACGTAGAATTGTGAACAAAAGACGAGCCTCAGTTGTCGAGGATAATCTTCTGAAAAGTATCAGGAAAAGATGCGAAATAAGAGCTAAGAGGAGCGAAAGAGACAGCTTTTTTGCACCTTCCAGCTCATTCCCTAAGGTACAACACAAAGTGCTTGAGGCTCTCGTTCTTGCCAGTAGCTGTCAGGCTGTACAGTGCTTCCTGCCCAAAAGTCCTCAGCTCCAGCCAACACAGGAGGTGCTTAGGCAGACTGCCTGCACTGTCCACATAGACCATCCTAAAGTACTTTTTAATGTCTGGTACACCAATCTGAACATTTGGTTTTCACGCTGTTGTTTTTATTTGTCTTTATACCGTAGTTACTGAATGCTCAATTAAGTTTTGCCCCTACGTGCTTGCATTTACTGATTTTAAAGTTCAGGCAACAATATTTAATGACCCCCAAACAAAAGGTGTTGAGAGGTAATAAATGAACAGGAGATCCAATTTTCTGAATGAGTTGAGTTTTTATAATGTCTTTTTTGGAAGGTTCTGTTGGCCTCTGTACAGTCCAACTAAAAAGTTGCTCAGTCAGGTTATTTCATATTTCACCAATTAAAGAAAAATGTTATATGTGGTTGGCTGCCACAACTTTGTCTACCACTTTGTCCCTGTGTTAGATTTTTTTGAACACATGCACTAGTGGTAAATGAACTGATTACAGTTACAAGCAAATTATTAGATTTTTGTAACACAAATTCTGATGAAAAATTGCAATGCAAGTGTAAAGGGAACAAAATCATATTAGAAAAACTTGC
>JASSRZ010000016.1:6069868-6084343 GCA_032164315.1 Malacoctenus gilli
TTTTCTGAATGAGTTGAGTTTTTATAATGTCTTTTTTGGAAGGTTCTGTTGGCCTCTGTACAGTCCAACTAAAAAGTCGCTCAGTCAGGTTATTTCATATTTCACCAATTAAAGAAAAATGTTATATGTGTTTGGCTGCCACAACTTTGTCTACCACTCTGTCCCTGTGTTAGATTTTTTTGAACACATGCACTAGTGGTAAATGAACTGATTACAGTTACAAGCAAATTATTTGATTTTTGTAACACAAATTCTGATGAAAAATTGCAATGCAAGTGTAAAGGGAACAAAATCATATTAGAAAAACTTGCTTTGAAACTCCAAAACAGTTATGATGGTTACAAACTATGAATAAAGAATTAGATATTAAAGAACGGATGCCCCCTGCCCAGAAACGCCCTCTTGTGCAAAAATTAAGGCCATTCGGGGCCCAGAAACCCCGGGAAAGCCCAAAAACCATTTTGGAACAAAACGACAGCGCCGGCATGGTCGAAAACTGAAAAAATTGGGGGTCTTTTTTTTTGCCCCAAAACTGCTTAAACGGATGCCCCCTGCCCAGAAACGCCCTCCTGACGCAAAGTAAAAGCAAATAACAATTTAGGAAGGCAGTTTCTTTGCCCATGCATCGCAATATCTAACAATCATACAGAACTGAGAATGTGAGAATTGGTACAGAGATGAGCATTCATTTGAAACTTACAACTAGACATTAAGCGATGCGTTTGCAGTGCGAGGAGTAGGAAGCCTGTGGTTTAGCCCCACATATAAAAACAAAGTGTATGCAAGCAGGTCCTCTGCTGACTGTGAGTATGTGGCCACATAAACTTCTTTGTTTGTTGCAAAGTGAGTTCAGCCGTGCTCCCCACATTCTGAGTTACGTCAGCACGGTGGTGACCCTGCGCAGAGGCGACGGTTCGCTGGTGTACAGCAGCGTGCTCCCCTACCCTGCCCTCCTGCACGAGTACAGCACCGCCGCACGCTGGGAAGACGCACTCCGCCTCTGCCGTTTCGCCAAAGTAAGAAATCAGTCCCCGGTAATGTGTGCTAACTCTGTCAGTGAAGAAATGTTCACTTTGAGCCTGGCTGCACTCGCTGTGCCATCAATTTCAGTTCTATTTATATAGCCCCTTCATTTTTACATCTGGTCTGTGTAGACACAAGTGTTTCTTTTAAATACCCGAATAAAATCACACTGTGCACTACTTCTTTGCCTTTTTTTTTATGTTGCATTTGTATATATGCAGTTAACCTCGGGAAAGTGTGAAATATCCTGCAGTCTTGGTCTCGGGTACAGTTCAGGTTCCTGTGGTGTGTGTCACACACATGCATGGATGTTATGTATGAAGGGGAGGGGGGAGTCTGAATTAAGAAGGTAGTAGACAGTTTTATGGGACCAGACCAGCAGGCTTTAATTAGCCTTCAATTAGCCTGGTGACACCATTTACCGGATTAACCCCCCCCCCCCCCCCAGACCTCACTCATAAATGCACATTGTGCTGTGTGCGAGCCGAGACACTCCGAACTTCGGCACTCATGCACACTGAACGCAGTGTGAGACCGTGTCTTTGCTTGGGCAATGATGCAGTAACCGCAGCCCTGGAGAAATGGACAACTAGTCGCAAGAGGCGGGTGGAACAAAGGGGATGGAAAGAGGCAATGGTTTTAAGAGCTTTTTTTCCCTTGACCCCTCCCCCCCTCTACTTCTGGTAAGAGTTTTGGTGGTAGTGTGGCTTTTCCCAGAATCACTGTTGTTTGTGTCATTAAGCTCCTACCTGAGGATACATGTGAGAGTGGAGCACACTTTGCACAGATGTACATCGTACAGCGCATTATATTTTCCTCTGTCTATTGAATGTACAACACACCAAATGAAGTTTTTGACCACAACTGTGCAAGTTGTATGAAGTTAATGACCTCAGGCGCTGCCCGTCAGTTTTATTTGTCGTTTCCAGGAATTGTATCCAATTAAAGCTGTTTGTCTATGTGATGACACTGATTAAAGGGGGGGGGGATTAGAGAATGGTGACTCTGAAGTGCATTTTGCTCTGCAGTTGGCCAAATGGTGGTTAAGGCTTGAACATAATTAATGCAGCTGTGCAAAATAAAGCCGTGACACATTTGTTTACATTGATAGAAGCCTCTCTTTGTCTGTCATGCTCGGTCACCCACTGGTATTTTTGTGAAAATGGCCATTTTCGAAAAATCTCCCATGTTTTTGCATCTGCAGGACCAATCCCTGTGGGCGTGTCTTGCTGGTATGGCGATGGCGAACAGGGAGCTAAACACGGCAGAGATGGCTTATGCGGCAATCGGAGAGGTAAAGAGCATTAGCTGGCATCCAGTTCAGCTGTGCAGATCGTTTATAAAACATACCAAGCACACACTTGAGTTGATTAAACGTTCAGAGAGACTTACAGACTCTTTTCTCGCAGTTACCCAGAGTGCGGTACATCAACTTTATAAAGGAGCAGCCCTCGAAGGAGTCATCTTTGGCCCACATGCTGTTGTTCAGCGGTCAGATCCAGGAGGCTGAGTCCACTCTTCTGCAGGCCGGCCTCATCTACCAGGCCATACAAGTCAACATTGACCTTTTCAACTGGGAGAGGTATAATTGTGTTTGTGTGTGCAAAGGTACAGCTGGGAGGAGAGGGACAGCTTGAGTCGTACTGAAGGATTCTTCTCCTTGACCTCCCATGGTTCACTCTCAAGAGGGGGGTCTAAATTTAGGTTTCGGCGAGTTAAAGGTGAAGTGTGTTTGTTTGTGCAGCATGTGTGCCTCTCTGCATCATGTCATCTTGTGTCTAGGGCGCTGGAGCTGGCAGTCAAACATAAGACCCATGTGGACACCGTGCTGGCCTATAGGGAGAAGTTCCTGCAGAAATTTGGCAGGAAAGAGACCAACAAGCGATTCCTGCAGTACTCCGAAGGGGTGAGTTACAGCAGCCGGCTCGCTGCACTGTATGAACTGATTTAGGCAGTGATCGCACCAGACACATTAGTAACTGCGGCTGGTGTCCATTACTAATTTTTTCCCGTGGGATATTAGCTCTTCATTCACTGCTTGCGCGCTCTGAGTGCCTCCTGTTGAAAAAACATCGTGTGTTAGCACATAAACACGATGAAATGTCGGCTTGTCTCTGACATCCAAACAGGAGAGACTGCGGAATTAAAAGAGCATGAAGTCACAGACCCACCTGCTAACGTGGGACACGTATTTCTGGATACACAAGTGTAACTGAATCAGGTGGAAGTCCTTTAATATGTCACGTGTAACAATTTTGAGGTGGCTGTTGTTTTTGCTGTTCCATTATGCTCACTCATAATCCCATCTCACTCAGCTGGCGTATGTTGTTCGCAGCTAATAAAAGCAGGTGAATTCCTAAAAAAAAAAGTATACCTGTGGACCACCTTGGACATACTCGACATTTGTTCCGTTTTGAGTACAAACTTTGTGTAATTTGTGGCTGCCCTGCACTGGTAAGACACAGACAAGTTCATGGTTCCTCATATTCTTTCACGTAATTTTTGTGCTTCATTCTTCCAGGTTGAGGTCGACTGGGAAAAAATCCAGGCGAAGATCGAAATGGAGTTGTCCAAAGAGCGAGAGAAAGCGGCTAATGTCTCCGTGAGGAGCAGCGTGGCTTCACGGCGGTAGTTTTTAAGTTCAGGTTTGAAGGGTTAACTTTGTCATCGGTTTGGTTCGACCTCAGCAACACGAAACAGAAATGAATGCTCGAGATACAATCTTCACGAACTCTACAAGTACGTGCACGATTTCTGAAAGATTTGAATGCAGTCAATTCATTCAAATTGTAAAAATTCCATATTAAAAAAATCAATACCCATTAATCTGAAATATTTCCAGCTCATTGCAGTTTTTTCGTTACAAATGTTGCTTACAGTAATCTTATCTTCTCATCGGACTGAATCAGCTTGATCGGTTTGGTGGTCAAGCTAAGAATTTCCTTTTCCTGTCAGATATGTTTCTGTCTGTCTTAAATGACATATATTTTTTACAGGTGGTACTTTCTAAAACGTATGTAAATGCAAAAAAAAAAAGTTGTCAGTAAATAAATCTTGTCAATATATTTATCTCAAAATGTTTCCCTGCTCTTTCGGTTTGCTGGAAGCTTTAATTCTTCCGTGATTCACTGGTTTTTGGGATTTTTTTTGTGGCCCTGCGTCCATAACCCTGCAAGATATTTCTGGGCGCGTGTGTGTTTTAGAGTCTCATATATCTACAGTGGGGCCTTTCTTTGAATTATTCTTGTGTTGCCTTTTCTGCTGAGGTGTGAAAGCGACCGCTTGCCATGGAGCTCCACCCCCTGGTTGGCAGAGGGCCAGCACAACAGTGAGCCCAGCTTACGGGCCATCCGTCTCCTTTAGTGGCCTGGCTGGGAGAGGGTCCGTCTCGGGACGCTCTCCGGCTTCTCGGCTGTTTCGCCGTCATGCAAATGAGTGTTCAGCATGACCCAAGAAACAGTGAGTGGCCTCAGATGCTCTGACATCAGAGACGGCGCGAGATGCAGGAAAACCTCTCCGCATTCATTTTCGCTTTTTTTATTTCTCGACACCCTGCAGTTTCGCTGCTTCTGGCCTGCGTCCTTTTTTTTTTTAAATAACCATCTTTCCCTTACCAGTGTGTGTGTGTATTGCAGCTTTCCCAGCCTGCTAATATGTCTGGAACAAATGGTATGAATCTATGAAAAAGACTTATCAGTGAGGAGTCGGGTTTCAAATGCATTACCACGAAGAGAGTGGCCACACACAGTGCAGATAAGAGCTGAAATGAGATCATATTCAACTTTTTCAAATCATACAAAAACATAGAGGAAGAATTATTGAAACTTTGCGTTATTTACATTTAGCAGCTCTTATTCCTTGAAGGTAAGATGTCTCAAATCCACATAAAAACAGAATGCAATCGTTGTAATTATCAAGCAAACACATTTTATTCAGAGAGTATCGACAACAATGATTTACTCTTTCATGGAAAAATACCAGCTTCTTTTTAACTTCAAGTATTATCGGGTTGGGTCGTTGTATTCATATAAACTCGGGCATCTTTTGCAACCTTTTGAGTGTCGTGGACGTATCCAAGTAGGTCACCGTCCGACTTTTCAGTGGCAGCAACTGAACACTATAAATGTCTCGGGCAGAAATTTCATCCCTTTTGTGAAACTACAACCAAACACACACTCCGACTCTGTCCTTGAAAACCACAAGGCTGCACGCCCACGTTCGATGACGAGCAAGTTCTCGCAAGATGAATTATTAGCCGAGTGCTGCAGCTCGCCCCAAAATACACTTCCTGGATATGATGTACAATTAATGAAGAGGATAATGCTTATTGATTTGACCTTTTGGAGTTTATCCGTTCTTTGGTTTGGAGAGCAACGCAGTAACTGAATCGCGGGTGCAGATTTGAAGTCCTTTTTTTTTTTTTCTTATTTCCTCTCATTATATTGCCTTCGCGGACACTTATTGTTTGTATTTTTTGAACATCCACGTGCGTAAAGGCCCATCCTAGGTGTGGCAGCAGCCCCACAAGAGCCTGGTCAACCACAACATTCACGCGTAATACTTTAAGCAGCATATAGGACTCCATGTATGTTCGGGTCACTCAGGTCTTCTCATATACCCACCGGTGGGTTTTAGTCATGGGGTTAATGCTTTTAAGTGCAAAACTGCGCCCACCCACACACTTTCCTCAGGAAAAGAAAGCCATCAGTGATCACTTTTGGCTCTGCCATCATTGCCTGGTGGTGTTGGATTACATGAGCCACCGCAATCACATTCAGACTCTTAGTGTCCAGGGCAGGGGAGGAGTTTGTGGTCTGTAATTGTAAATAGCATTTATTTGAAGGCATTAGGCCTCTTTTTTGTTTTATATTCTAACAGCTGGAAATCACACACGAGTGTTTACTCACTATGGTATGAAAATGCCTTTTGATCGATGGTGTCCAAACTAAAGTTCAAGGGCTAAACGTGAGCTGTTGGCCTACAGCAATTCTCACAGCTATTGTCGGATAAAGCCATAAACTTGGAACTTCACTGCTTTGTTTTTCTGAGTTTAAAAACTGGGCGGCGGTGCTTCAGATCCATTATTTTATGAGTAGAGGTGAACACGTTATCAATATGGATCTTGAAACATCCTTTTCATTTCCCAATGGAAGGATGTTATTCAGTGTCGTCGAGATCAGTTCCTTGCTACCTTTCAGAAAACTGCCAAAACCCTAAAATAACCTGTTTCCTGGAATTTAACTATGTGTGAGGGGTTTTCGAGGTTTCGGTTGCTCACAGTTTTGCACTGGTGGAAACAAGAAAACAGGTGATTTGGTGAGATCACCTGTGATTCAGAGTCGAAGAGTGTTCTTGTCTAATGCCCTGGCAGGATTTGGCAATGGCTGTCGTTTCAAAATCCAATTCATGTCTTAGGGAAGTTATGCTGAACGACAAATAAGCCTTTCTCTGTGTCAAAAAATCATATCGAGGCATTCATACGCAAAAAGCTCTGATCAAGGTTTCGTGAGACGAAGTGAAGATTCCTTTGCGCCGTTTTCACTTTGCAGCAGTTAAAAAGAGATGTCTCGCTTTTATTCACACAGTTTCATTTTGGACAGTTATGGTCAACAAATATATTGGAAAGCATTTTCACGGACGTTTCTTTGAGCCTCTGGCTCCCAACTCTGCGGGAGTGGAGACATTATTGCCGGCCCTCGTCTCCGCGTCCTTTTGTCCTTCGCCTCAGCCGAGCTTCTGTCGGCTCCGCTTGGAGCAGCAGTTGTGATCTTGTCTGATATGCTATCATTAAAAGCCAACTTTGTTTCCTGGCAGCTTCAAACCAAATCAGTATGCCAGCTGTAATCTCTGCCTTTGTTTTGTTTGCTCTGTTCGGGACTTGGTGGAACGACGACAGCCCGAGGCAACAAGGCTGCCGGGACCTTTGCATTTTCCAGCAGTGTCACTGCTCTGCTCTCCTGTCCCCCGCCGAGGACACCTCAGACGTGGCTCAGGTGGCCTCTTCTTAACTCCCAGTGACCTCTGCGCAGGAGCAACTTTAAACATAATCCTGCTCTCTTGCCAGTTCATTCTAAATTTGCAGAAACCAAGAATGTGTCTCACAAAAATGTCAAAACTCACTCCCGGCATTCATGTTGACGGTCCACATTTGAATGGTTTTTCCTTTTTGGATGCAAATTCAAGAACACAAAACAGATTTGGTAGATTTTTTTTTTTTTTCAGTCCCAGCTGAGGAATATTCAGCTGTGAGAACGGACGAAAATTTGACAAGACAACTGTGTCACGGTGCCACTTGAAATTGAGGTGCTGAAGTAGAACTTAATGCGATTGTACCGGAGCCAATTTGGCTGCTCGCAACACAAAAGCGCGTCACTTGCAGCCGCCTTCGCTTATTCTCTAATCCCCTTCACTTCACCCAAGCGGTCATTTGCATACAAAAGGCGACAATCCTTTATCATTCTAAAGCCCACGAACATCTTCTCGACCTCCTCCTTCAATCTCTTTACATTCAGGACTATAATTGCACTTGAGTTTCTATCTCTGCAAGATAATTACCCTGGTGATCATAAAATAGGAATATACTATGTGGTTTGTGCCCAGTCTGGCTTTCTCGCGTCAAACTGAGTTCCGGGATGTCCTTGGGCTTTGCTGCGCTCCCGGTACCTCCAGGACATCCCGCCGCTGGTCCCCGCACCTCGACCCCGCCGCCCTCGCTCTGTCCACGCTGTCGCTGTCGTTTTCCGACAACAAGTTGTCGTCGGAGCGGTCCCTGTGCATCTCCTGCATGCTCTCCTCGTACGTGGGCAGATATTTCACCTCGTCGTAGGCGGGCAGGTTGGGGGACGCGAAGTCGCCCAGGCTGTACTCGGGGTAGCGGTCCAGCAGGGAGTCCTGGGACGCCGACGCGTGCCCGGTGAAGAGGGAGGGCTCCTCGCTGCGCTCGTGGTGCGGGTGCCGGCGGGGCCGCGGGCAGATGATCCGCTGGATGAAGTAGCCCATGGCGAAGAGCAGCAGCAGGATCAGGATGCCGGACAGCTTCCGCGTGAACCAGCCGACGTTGTCGAAGAAGATGTGGATGGGCAGCTTGCAGCAGCGCACCGCCGAGCTGGCGCTGCCGTTGCCGGCGACGATGGGCGGGCAGCACTGCTGGCCGTCGCCGCACTGGACCCCCCCGCAGCTCCGGGCGGCTTGGCAGGCGGAGATCAGGCACGCCGACAGCAAGGTGCCGGTGTACGTGCTGCTGCTGCTGCAGCCGCCGCCGTCGCCGCCGCCGCCCCGCAAACGGGGCATCATTTTCCGGGTCTCCCGGGGACGCAAAGTAGCCCCGATGTGCGTGCTGCGTCTCCGACGTTGTGATGTTAAAAGTCCGCTCAGGTGTTGCGGGAGGTCTGGTGTCTCCTCTCCAGCCGCGCTCTGACGGTGCGCTGTCACTGCCTCTGCAGCGCCGGGCGGGACGGCAGGTGCCCCCCTTGATGAGGACGACCTGTCTGCTCTGGCAATGGGTGATCGGAGTGGAGCAATATCGGCGTCTGGAGGCAGCGGTGATGAGAATCATGAATAATCTTACATCATTATTACGCGGGGACGTTTTCATTAGGTCTCCGGTTTGCCATTAAACAGGAGAAACCCGCGCGTATATCTCAATCACTTGGCACTGTCACAGTGAGCCCAACCTGAAGTGAGCTGCCCAGGAGATTCATGATGTCACCTATATCACATCAGCCTCCCTCTTAGTGTCAGCGCCGTGTTTGGTGCAGAGCCTCATGATTTATGCAGATTTGACTCGTTCGGAAGGATGGAGAAGGAGAGCGGCGGTCACAGGTGGAAGAGTTCCGACTGTGCTTTGAAAACCCTCCGAGAATCCAACTCGGAGTCTTTGTCTTGGGAAACTTTGGCCCTTCTGTTGAGGAAAGCTCTTCTTTAAAATCATAGAAACATCTGGTCTCATTAGTAAAGTGCACCAAAGACTGGAGTAAACAAAAAACACCTCATAGTTCAGCTTTTCAGAACCGAAATAAATCTGCATTTGAAATCAAATCACTTCCTGAATAAAAGAGCGCTGGGTAGAGCGCATACCTCCACCAAGGCCCTTGCAGAAGCCTGAGTGCACACTGGTACATAGACTTTTTAATAGTTGTTGTTGCCAGATGTTCCCCAGAAGCATTCAGATTCAGCAGGTTGCTGTTTAAAAGGGCCAAACGCTGAAATACGCCACAGAAACCAATGAGATCTTTCATCAGTTTGGATCACTGGATGAGCGGATCACCTCCAAAAATGTGTTCTCCAGTAACTTGTACCTGCACACACTCACTCAGAACTTTTTAGATGGTTTCTGTTAACAGACAGAAAAAAAAAAACAACCAACAAACAAGGACGAAAACATAACCGCCGCAGCATAGTTGACAAGTACAGTATCCAGGTCAGTCCATTCATTTGAATCTTTTTTTTTTTTTACGATGCTCCAAAAGTCCCCGATGGATGTTTAGAAGTCTCCAGCCCCCATTCATCATCCATTGCCCCCAAAAGGGCTGAACCAGCCCTCGAAGTCGTACCTTCCTCGTAAGTGCCAAGCACATCATCCAGTCGTGGCGAACCTCCCTGGTATAAGGCGCCGACAGATCCACCCCTCTCATAAAAAATGAATAGTTCTTGCAATGTGGACTATAATGCCCCCCCCCCATTAGAAGAGTGTCTGGATTCCCATTAGTCCCGCATCACCCTGGAGAACCATGTGTCGGCAGCTTTGAAGAGGGAAGCCATAAAACGAAATCTCCGGCTGAAACGATCGTCTTCTCACCCAGCGTGTTAATTCACACTAAAGATGTCCCTCTGGATGACGCCCCGGAATGACAGACGGCTCAATAGGCACTAAGCACCGAATATTAACTGAATAATTGAGCCAACGCACATTACGTTCTCGTTTTGGAGTCATGACTGAGTCTGCCGTAGTTTTACATTTGCCCAGAGCTTAGTTTTGTTTTGAAAAGCCCACTTAGGGTTTGAAATCACGGCGAAAACTATTTAGTTGAGTGGATATTATTTAACCCACGAGAAAACTTTAAATAGAGAAGGTCTCACAGTCGAAAGGTCTTAACAGCCCTTTGTTTTGTTTTTTTGGAGTATAATTTATTGCACTGGTTGGGAAAAGAAAAAAAAAAGCCTTTTCCCCCGTCTTGTCTTCATGTCAGTATTTGTCACTAATAGCCTATTCCTATTCCTTTCTTTCCTCAACAAGGCCTAATGCACAGTTCACCAAATCTAATTATTGGGGCATTATGATGTGAAACTCAGTAGAAGGGTGAAGCATTAAGCACCCTGATTTATGCAGCATCAAATTTCTTTCTGTAATCCGCCTCGATTAGGGAAATGTGATCGTCGGGCAACCTTCTAACCAAATAAACAATCGATGGCTCGTGGCACGTGGCGCCCAGAGTTCAGAAAACCTTTTTTTTCGGTTGTTCGCAGGGCTTTCCCAGCAACTCTGCTCCTCAGTGCGCTGCGATCGACAAGTACGGGGTGCGACGGCTATTTTTTGATCACAGCCTTTTGGTCTCTGAAGTGTCCGGAAAGTCGACGTGGCTGCTCAGGATAGAGGAAGAAAGCAAAGGTGTTGGGCTTTTGCTTGTTTCCAATCCAACTTGAATCAAAACGAAGAAAGATGCGATGATGTAGCTGTTCTCAGTAAAAGTATAAACGGAGTACTTACTCACAGAGTTTATAATTCATTTTCCAAATGCAGATTTGATAAAGTAACAACATTATTGAACAAAATACCCTCTTTATTCTTTATTGTTCATTCTCAGTCTCTTGCTCTCCTCAGGTCTGTCTCTGGACCACAGCATCCTGCCCCCTTTTCCCTCTTTCCCTGAAATCTACCACAAAGTGCTGCTCTTGTGTGAGTAAGATTGATTGAATAATGAATAAATTCTCCCTTTATCTCCTCTTTTTTTCCCCCCCCATCCTCATGCCAATGTGGGGGCAGCTTTCAGCAAACACATCAAACTAATAGGAGGCCACTGACATCCTCTAGGAAACAGAGGGGAAAGACAGTCCTTTTTTTGTGTGCGTAAATGCAAAGCATATTTACACAGCGCAGATTCTGCACCGAGATCTCAGTCGCGCACGGCGGCAGGAACCTTGTGGACAGATGTCGGACACGAGGCGGCGGGTCGTGTTGAGTCAGTGAGAAGTTTATACACAACACATCTGTTAACACCAGCCACACAAAGACAGCTTTACGCCTGTTGCGTTAACTTACACAATAATTTGAAGTTTCAGCCTCCTGTATGGGCAACAATTAAAGTGATAACACACAGACTACAGTGTATCACTGTAATAAATGTGCAGCGCTGCGTGCTTCCATTAATCTGGCACAAAGGTCTCTTGTGTTGTGCTTAATAATTCAGTCTTATGGGGTCCATTAGGCCTGTGTAATGATGAATGGTGGCGTTCATTTTCATGTGTCAGAGATGTTGATGTACAGCCCGCCCAACAGTCAATGTCACGGTTATCACGTTTGCATTAATTATGAAACAAAGAAAGCCTTGTCAGGCCTCGGGTTTTGTTAATGGACCCACTGATGGTTCTGGCTTTCGCTTTGTTTGCTTCGGAGCAGAAGTCATAACCTTGGGGTTACCGCCCGGAGCCCAGCCGCAGCTCCGCAGGCCCGTTCTCCCGCTGTATTTAAAGAAACTGGCTGATATTGTGTATTGTCAGACAATCTTCCGAACGATCGCGTCAGCGGTGAGACTTCCCAGACGCGCTTTATATAGAATGATCTCTCCGTGACAGCACGTGAGGAAAAGTCGCCCGAATGGCAGACAGTCGATGCATGAGGTTGACTTATTTAACGCGTGAGTGTGTAAATACTGCATCGGTGCAGGACACGTGTGTGGGTGTCATCAGCGTCTGTGTATTCCCATCAGTCTGAACTCTTAATAAAAAGCAGGGCCTGCAGTCAGGGTAGGTTGTGTGAATCCAGAAAGTCCCTCACCACAGCTATTTCACACCCACATACTTCCTCTAATCTTATCGCTCTGCTGGCTCGGAGGTCTTAAAGTGTACAGCCTGTGTGTGTGTGTGTGTGTGTGTGTGTGTGTGTGTGTGTGTGTGTGTGTGTGTGTGTGTGTAGAGACAGAGAGAGACAGAGAGAGCATGGGGCAACTGTATTTATGTTTTACTTTGTTTGTCTGTGTGTGGGTGTCTTTGTCGACTTTCAAGGATTTTTCCTTGTTGTTTTGTTTTTTTTTCTTCTTCTTCTTCTTCTTCTTCTTCTTCCACAGGGTAAAATGTGTTGGAACAGGACATGACAAACGAAAGTGAGAAAGGACATTTCAAACACTGCGGCGTGTAAATTTGATGCTCTCCGAACAAGCATGGACGTGGTAACTCCTGCCAGCAAGTGTTTGAGAGAGAGTGCGCGCCTGTTGCCATGATGTGGCTTGTTCTCCCGGCCTCGGTGTAGCTTTTGGCGTGGAGATGAATCGGCCCTCCAGGTTTTGCTTTGAGGAGAATGACTTAAAAACTGCCGTCGGAGGCCAGAAAAAACCCTCCACAGAAGAGCGAGAGGGGCAAAATCCTTCCTCAGCACTCTTAATAAATCAGATGATTGGGAAGGTTGTGCTGAGCCGGACTTTTCGACTTTATGGTGAATAATGTGAGTTGCTCTTATGATGACCATCAGCTTTATTAGGCCGCGATCATTCAGACAGGTTTGAAGGGGTAATAGCAGTAAGTGATTTGAGTCAGCGTTGTTGCGCGCTGTTCAAATGGGAACGCCGCGTTTCCGGGAAGGCTCGCGTTACAATATTTCGCCCACTGTCTTTTTCGAAATCATCAAAGGGCGTGTCAAGAAGTCAGGAATCGAGAGGCACCCTCACGTCCGCAAATGACTTTGGAGCGACCTCAGTGGCAGCGCCACCTTTCCGTTCAGGTCCCATCCCAGTTTAACTTGCGTACGGTGAGGTTTTAAACCCCTCGAGGTGAAGCGCGGGCCCTCGACGGGTCACCGGACAAGCAGCAGACCTTGAAGTCTGAAAGTTTATCCGACAGTTATTGCGTTTATTTTGTCTACCCAAAAGACAAAATCGCGTTTGAAGTCATTTTACTTCTTTTCTCCGATTTCGGTCTGAAATGTTTGTTTGATTCAGACGGATCCGGTTCCCGTCACCGGGTGGGTGGCTGTGAAGTATTAGGTGGCTGACACGGCTTTTACCCGAGTTTGCTGAACACCGAAAACAAAGTCCAGCCCCCCCCCCCCACTATAAGATAAGCCATCTACCGCCCAGCTGCAAGTGACTCACCCGCTGCTCCTCACACTCACACATGTATACAGACACCAGGCAGACACCTGGAGGTTAAATATAGGATGAAGTTTTTCCCATTCCCACATGTTTTGCGCGTGGGTGCAGGGCAGGGGGATTTTTGACCCCCCCCCCCCCTCTGCCTCCGCATTACTGCGCTGAGTCACTCAAGATGAGTGAGGGGGAGGAGGAGGAGGCGGGGGGTTTGCTCGGGAGGGTCTGAGACTCAGAAGGTGACTAGACTGTGGCTTTCAGCTCCATCCATCTCTCCGGACGCCCACGTTATATCTTAGGGCTCGTCCTTCAGTGGCTCCGGAAAACTCGGCGCTCCCCGAGGACACACTGGAAATACAGCATTAAAGGCACGAAGAGACAGAGGGATGGATTTTTCTGAAAAAGGGAGGCCTACGCACAACACACTTATTACAGTGCCATAAAAAGCTCGTAGAAAGGAGTAATAAATAGAGGTTTTTCTTCGAATGACTAATGTCGGGGATAGTCAACTGAAAACCTCGCAGCCGCGTTCCCTTGAGACTGTGCAGAAACGAACTTCTGGTTCTCCTCCACGTTGCCTTAATTATGGCCCCTTTTTCCTCCGTTTCTTTCCCACCATCCAGTTTTTATGGATGCCCAGAGACAGGAAATCTGTTAATATTTGAGAAGTACACAACGATTTTAAGGCCGTTCCCTTCCGACGAAAGCAGGAAGATCCTCAAGGCGTCCCCCCCCCCGGTGGATTTGTGTAGGTGTTTGAATCCAAACACGAACCGGGATGAAGGACAGATGCATCGCACAGCTCGGAGAACGTACAGTCCGCACGTGACGCCAAACAAAGCTGCTGTTTGGTTGTCGGAGACCCGAGAAAAGAATTAGCGCTGAAATCAGTTTAGAAGGACAAGCTGATTAGTTTGAGCACATGTTTTCTGTTGATTGCTTCGAAAGAATTGCTTGTACATTTTGCTAAGCTGTTCCGCTTGTAGTTTAGCTGAAGAAAGCAAAGCGCACGTTGATTGAAAATATAGCTGCATGGGTTTTTTTTTTGGTCTAACGGGAAATCCCTGGTTCAAATCCAGGCAAGGTGTGTGTGTGTGTGTGTGTGTGTGTGTGTGTGTGTGTGTGTGTGTGTGTGTGTGTGTGTGTGTGTGTGTGT
>JASSRZ010000016.1:6108829-6120809 GCA_032164315.1 Malacoctenus gilli
GGACAAGGTGGGGGGGGGGTCGGATGGACGCGGGGCAGGTGGGATGGCCGGAGGGGAGGAGAGTTTGTTTTGGAGCAGGAGGGGGGGGGGGCAAAGCCTGGCGGGGGTGGGGGGGTGGGTGCAACGGGAGGTGGGGTTTTGGGGGGGGCCTTTTATTTGGATAGGGTCCTCTCAGCCATGTGTTTCTGCTGGCTCTCAGCATGCCTGCAGGAGGAGAGACGAGCGCGGCGTCAGTCAGATGATACAAGATCACAGCGACGGTCAAAGATGTAAACCATAACAAAAAAAAAAATCAAGCAATTTCCATGAACATTTTTTAAACATAATTTGATTTGTTTTATTTGTTGAGCTGAATCGCATCGACGTCGACATTTTGCTGCTTCGTCCTGATTTGCGGTCACTCTTTTCTTTCGCAAAAGCACCTAAACTGATGAGCGGAGAAAAGGGATTCAACCTTTGCTTCTGAAGAAAAAGATGAAAAAAAGTACAGGGCCAGAAAAGTACTCTGAGTATCAAAGTTAAAGTACCCTCTTGAAAACACTTCTGCTGTTTTTGTGTCGACGGCTTCGAGCAGTTTTCTGACATGAGGCAAGAAGTTCTGATATTCCATGAAGAAAGGAAAGTCTATTGTCGGAACTTTGTAATTACTATTGTATTTTTATGCAGTTATTCAGAATTTTCTGTTAAGAAACTTGAAAAAAGAAGAGTTAAAGAGTGTTTAAAGGAGCATTAAAGAGTCTAAAGTGCTGACTTTGGCTTTTCGGGTGTATTTTACAGACCAAAACAAAACTATAGGAGACGCCTTTCACTGCTGACACTTTAAATCAAGCATGGGCTGCTGCCGTGAATCCAGTGGGGCTTCTCTACAGGTCGTCACCTGGTGAGGTCCTCGATGTCGACCAGCATGGCGTCCTGCTCCATGTGCAGCTCGTCTCGAATCAGCAGCAACTGTACAAGCTCCTCGTTCAGACCTGCAGACACGGCCAAGGAGGAGACGGGTGGATGCGCGTCCGCAGACACATACGGACACGCCACAGACAGCGGCTCTGTCACACAGTCGAAACGTGCCCTCACACAAGACGCGCGCTCCACATCCCGCTGCGGGTCACCGCTGAAACTCGCGCCTTGTGGTCGGACTCGGTGACCTCTGAGCCACAGCGAACTGACCGCTCGTCAGCGGCTGCGGTCGTTTTTACAGGTTTGAGTTGTTGTTCCTCCAATTTTTTCCAGAGAATATAAAAAAAAAAGGCTTTTTTTTTATCATTGAAAAAAAAAGGGGAAAGTCAGTTTTGTGAGTAAAAACTCACTCATGCTTTTGGACTCATGGGGATTTCTTCACGTTAGACGAGAGATTATTCATGCACGAGTCCCAGGATCAGCACAGCGTCCTGTGTGTTAACAGTAAATGCTCGGAGGGGAAGCTGCGAACTGGTCCCGCTCTTTGAAGTGACTAACATATATAAAAGTACTTTCACATCCACCGAGAAGGCTTCGAGGGGTCAGGATGCATGCGTTTGTGTTTTCCCCGATTACTCTGCGGCTCATTTCTGCATTTAAAGGGAGAGGTCAGCACCTCGCCGCGCCGGGGGCCTGGCGGGGTTCGGCGAGGCGACTCGAGTGTGCGCGCCGCGGGTGGCCGGACTTACTTTCGATCTGGGAGTGCAGGTCGTTGACGATCACCTGCAGCTGTCCCAGCGTCATGTCTCTCAGGTCGGTGGGCTTCAGGCTTCTTTTCATTAGACACTCGCTGATGTGAGGCATGTGCGGGAGCTGCCAGGGAAACAGAGAGACGCGGGGCTGAGAAAAGCGTCAAGAACGTCACCGTTCGACCGAGCGATCACATGTTTTTTTTTTTGCGTCCAACCCTCCAGAAGAGACACGAACGATCAACACTCGTCACACTGGAACATTTTGTTGTTTACGTTGAGTAAATCAAATCACGTGAAACGCCTGACAACATTAAAAACTTTGTCGTATTGCTGAGTGAATATAAACAGGTTTAAACATTTCTGATGGGTTCAAAAGGTCTTTTGAAGCATCTCTCTGATCAGTCAGTCTCGGTTGTGCAAACAACCACACGGATCCCTCCATGTGACGTTTGTTTGAGTCACTATATTTTGGTTGCGACTTAAACATAAAACACGGACAGCCAGAACCCTTCATCTGTGACTGTGGCGCTGCCAAGAAAGCCACAACAGAGCGAAATATCGGCAGATTAAAGGCACTCAAACGGCAGCGAACACGGTTTGTTTCGATCGCTGCAATAGAAATCCGCTTCACTAAAAAAAAAAAAAAAAGAACGCTTCGCCCGAGGTCATAAGAGAGAGGAGCGTTTCTTCTCATGAGGGTGTTCAAACCTCTCCGCAGAGTCACGCTGTAAAGTTTGGGGATTCCAGCTCTGCTCTGTGGTTTGATGGCAAACAGGTTTTTTGGTTTGCCGTGTTTCATAGCGACAAACAGCTCGAATGACTCTGTGTGGTCGGAGCGATCGAGAGCGGGGCGTTCGTGACGCCGACCCGAGCTGCTGAGATCGCTTCGGTGATCTTTGCGAGGCGGTTTATGCGTGTGAACTAACTGGCCCCTTCTGACCTCTCAGGCGACTCGCTGGGGGGGGGGGGGGAGTAGGCAGCGTTGTCTTTGTCTACAGAGGAGAGCGTGAGCTGGCCGTGACGTCATGAAACAATAAGTGGCGTGCAACCGAGTGAGCACCCGTCGCTTTTTTAGGAACCAACGACACCGGTGTCGACCACTTTTTTTTCTCCACACAGTCGTAATGTTCAGACTTTTTTTTTTGCCACACAGAGGCGAGTCATCCAGGTTAACCCGGTCCAGACTGTCCCACTGATAGACGGATGGACACGTTGCATTGAGCCACCTGCTTTCGTCCTCTCTACACCTAAAACAGCCTGTTATCCACCACTGGTTGCATTCGTTAACGTGAAGCACTTTGTTGCTGGCCTGGCTGCTGAAATGGGCTACATAAAATAAAGCTGCTGTGCATTCTTGCTTCGCACTAACGAGCAACAGACGTCGTTTGATCTTGCATGTATCTTCTGGGCTGTCTTTTCATGAATCGTAGTTGAAATCATGAAACTGGAGTGGAAAGATTTGCCATTCAATGAAGGTCGAGTGGCACTAAAAGGTGAGAAAAAAAACAACAACACTTTTTCTGTTTCTCGAGTCTGACGTAAGCGAGAGTGTCTCAAGTGTTTCAGTTTCGTTGTGCATGGGCGCGCGAATCTCCTCCTCTTTCCTGCCTGCTGGAAGCGTTGCCTCCTGCCACCAGCAGTTGTGTCCTGTTTGCAGTCAGGCTCAGACCGGATCCCGCTAATACAGTAAAACCACAAAGCAGGCTGTGCCGGGCAGACTCGGGGGGGGGGGGGGGGTACGGTTTGTTTGCCGAGTCCTCCTCTGTCTCATCTGTCGCCTGGCCCAACCAGTCCTCAGTCTTTCTCTTTCCATCTGACACCCCGTTTCTCTCTTCCTCCCGCCCCCCCCCCCAAACAGCCAATAAACAAACAGGCCTGCCGTCCCTCTGTCTGCACTGGAAGCAGATCAGCTCCCCTCACTGGTTTCTCCCCCCTTTCTTTCACTTTCACGTGAGCGTACTCAGGGCTGCCATATGTCAGCTTCAGTTTCGCACACGCGAGTGCGCACATGTCGGCGACTCAAGAGTGACACGGAGAGATGTGATGTCGTCGGCAGTCTTGAGTGGGTGACGGGGGAAAAAAAGGTTATAGATCAGTATTAGCACTGACTCAACTGCTGACCGCGGTGTGAGTTTCTGTGGCAGACTGATCCGACCGCTGATTACAAATTACCATCTGAGCATTTGAAGGCAGAGAGCCAGTCTAACGCAATGATTCAACATCATCATGTCCAGGAGCTGTTCTAGTTTCTGAGAAGGAGGGAAGGAAGGAAGGAGGAAGAGAGAGAGAGAGAGAGAGAGAGAGAGAGAGAGCCAGGGAGGATCTGAATCCCTGTATCCCTTCAACAATTATCTTTTGTTTTCGCGCTTTCTCCTTCTAAATCTCTTTGAAAATCAGCGTCCGCTCAGACATTATGTTGGAAGCTGCCTGACTGAATAAAGTCTCCGTCTTTGCCCTTTTCAAACAGGCAGGAAAATCCAGTTGGGTCACCGGTGAGGGCGCGAGAAGTCATGACAGTGATTGATAACTGTCTATTTTTATCATGTTATGTTGAAACCTGTTCAACCGATGAGATCGACTCTTCATTTGCTTCAATGCGGCACTTGGTAGCTTTTTATTCTTCTCATATTTGTGGCTCCTTTTCCTTCACAGTAAAACAATTTGGCCTGTTTTATCTTATTTCAACCTCTTGAAACTTTCCCCTCTCTGATTATTCCATGTATACAAACAGTCTCACACAGATTGGCACCTAAATATAATTTTGAAGGTATCAAATAAACAATGTAGAAAATGCTCACGTTACATGATGGTCGTGATCAAACTGGGTGCAGCGTTACGAAAAATTCAACTTAAATTCTGCTTTAAAAAGATATCTTTTAAAGTACAAATCTTACCAAGCAGCTCCTTCAAAATGTCAAAAACTCAAAATAACCTAATTGCCGTTCAAAAATCTTGTTTTATCATTTCTAATCAAAGCTAACTTGCTGCATTGAGTTAGAAGTTCCTCAGTTTCGAGTGATTTTCTACGAAAGTTTCTAGCTTCTGTTTGCTTCCCTTTTTTTTTTTTAATTGTTGATGAATCCAGAACAACATGCGGTGTTTTTTCTTCAGAAAAGGACTTTTTTTTATCAACAAATCAATTGCTCGAAGCTTTTCCAACTAACTCCAGGCAGAGGAAGGTGCTGCCTGAAGACTTAGCTGGGAGCATAACACAGCAGTGAATGAACAAACAGAAGCAAAACATCAAGTTTAAAGCCGATCTGAAAGAAACATCCTCATGCATAAAGCTATATACAGGAAGTTTGATCAGTTTATGTATGTATCGTTCAGGTTGTTTTGGCTCGACATGGCAGAAGGAGCTCCGATTGCGGCTCACAGAAGTGAGGAAGCAGCTCACACTTGTAATGGGTGCTGTTTAATAGATCTCTGGTGTTGTGGACATCACAGGCTTCTGTAGCCTTCATACAGCTTAACATTCAGCGTGTGCTCAGCGCGGCTGTGACAGTGATGTCTTCTGACTGCTGAGCACGGCTCCATCCCTAAACACCCAAGTCAATGCTTTCCGGCGTATGAATTATAGATGGACCCGCCCGAGCTGCCCTGCTCCTCGCTGAATAAGTAAAGCGCCGCTGCCCGCCGGTCCGGCTGGGAATGCGGCGAGCGCCCGCGTGACGCTGCGGATGCGCCGACGTCTCCCGGCGTGTGCGCTCCAGAGGACGCAGCGGGGCGGATGAAAACGGATGAAATAATGATGAGCGAGGCCGTCATCACCTTTTTCTCGCTAAATGGGGCCAAAGACGGGGGGGGCATGGGCTGGGTGGACTTTGAACACTTTTTCATTGAAGCTATGTCCCAAAAATAACATTAATGACCACGAAAATCTGTTTTTTCTTTAGTTCAAATGATAATTTTTCAGCTCATAACCTCATCAAAAAGTTATTGGCTGTATAAATACGGAGGCCGATCCGAGGAAATCATCATTAATTGATGAAAACAATTGCCTTGAAGAAAGTTTTAAGAGCTAAAAAATGTGAGTGATGTTGATGTTAATGTGTTCCTTAACATTCTATTAGGCTTATTTTATGGGCAGAGTTAAAACAATTTGCGTGCACAAATTAAACGAAGTAGAAAAAATGTGTCATACATTCGAATTAATGCTTTTTGTCATGAAATATTAATCATGAACACAAAACTATAATTGGGCCTATTTCAAAACCCAATACGTTTGTTGCATGCTGAGAACTGCGTTCATTTTTCCCTTTTCAGACTGAACTGATGCTAATATGTGGATTTGTTGTTCGACTGAGGTCTCTGGGTACTGACCAGGTCGGCCACGGGGGACTTCTTGCGGTTCTGTTTCTCCACCTCCACCTGCATCTTGGCCATGGGCTTGGCCATGGCCAGGGCCAGCTTGGCCTCGGCCTGCAGCTTCTTCTGTCGACTCAAGAAGTCCATGTCCTCCAGGGACTCCGAGTCGTCCTCCGTGGTGTCCCTGTCCGAGTAGGAGGAGCTCTGCTTGGACTGTGGCGAGCGGGAGGACGGTGCGAGGAGGAGGAGGAGGAGGAGGAGGTGGGACAATAAAGAGGGGAGAGTGAACAGAATATGAAATCAGGTAAATGATTAGCGTGGTAATAATGAGGTGGGGAAGCAGCGAAAGATAAGACAGGTTGGGGATTAATGTTTATATATTCTTGGCCTTTTTCATCCACTGACAGGAACGTCATTACACATCAAATGAGACATGAAGAGAACGAGAATGAACACGTAAAAAGAGACGATAATTTTCTTTTTCTTCTCCTCGTTCTGTTAAATGTATCTCAGACTGACAGGAGGTTAATGTGGGCAGCCATCCGTGGCCTGCGCCAGCGTACACCGATTCACCTCTCATTCGATACCAGCGAATAAGGCAACAGGCCAGGAAACGTGAGAAAAGACATTGATAAAGCAGCGAAGCCAGCAGCTGCCTGTCTTTCTCTCTGTCTGTCTGTCTGTCTGTCTTTCTGTCTCTCATTCCAGGAGACAATCTCACAGCTTTTGTTCTCTCCTCCTGTTTCCATTCTGTTCCCCCCAATCAGATCTGCACCCTTTGCTGCTTTCACACCGTCGACACGGCAAACAGAACAATATCTTACCGAGTGGATTTTTCTTTCGGGTCAAAATCAAATAAGATAAATCTAAGAGAAAGTATTGAAAGCCTGCTTCAAGGCCGATTTGCGTTACTTTAAAAGAACCAAACAAGACAATTACATTTTATGGCACATTTCAAGAAAGTAAAACCCCCTCTTTCACAAATCCCCCCCCCCACTATTTGAGCTTTTTATTGCTTGAAAGCAGAGAAATGCACTTTGAAAACCTCACTCGTAAAGTGATTCGATATAATTTTAGGCGTGATCAGATATTTTGCTTTGAAATGAGTGTGTAGTTCATAATCATTACAGGAAAAAACAGCAATTTCCATTGGATCAAAAACGAATGTGCAGTGAGAGGGACCCCCGCGCCGTACCATGGGGGACAGGGGCGTGTCCAGGCTGGTCTCCGTCTTGCTGTCATCCGCGTCGCTGTCCTTGTCGCTGCCGCTGTCGTTGACGAAACAGATCTGCAGGTTCATGCCGCTCTGCAGCCTGCCGGAGCGAAGCCCAACGAAACAAGCAGAGAAGCAACGTTGGCGCGAAGAGTCAAACTAGTTCAGCTGCGATAATGGACTCGGACGACGGCCAGAGCAGACGTCGATGCCTGCTAATGCCGAATGACCTTTAACGAGCCCGCTGGTGTTTGCCGGGGCTTCGTAGGCACATATATTCCTATAAGAGGTTCATATAGGAATAGGTTGGAAAAAGAAAAGGAACAGTCCCGAAAAAAAGGGACGTTCAAAGACTCAAACTGGCCCTCATCGCCACAAAATAAAACCAACCACTTGCTGACGATAAAAGCGAAGGAGGGTTTGTGTTTCTAATCATCTCCTCGCTGGCCTCTGATGCGGATCGATCCGGGAGGCCTCAGGTAGGTCTGATGCAATCTGCCCGGGACCACGGGGGGTGTGTTTGTGCCACGGAGCATCGCTACGTGCAGGGCCATCCCACCCACGATCAATAGTCTGCTTATTCAATGCAGTAATTACAAAACAGAGCTGATTGATTACACAGCATAGATCCAATCTGTCCCAATTAAAACAGGGCCCGAGTGGTCGATGGCTTCTTATTTTGCTTTTCAAAGGAGACCGTCAAAATCCTATAACTTGATAGATGAAGGCGGCCACAAACTGTTCGATGGCTTTTTTGGCGCGCGCGTGATGAAATTGTTGCCTGAAACACTTAAAAGTTTCTTTTGAGGATCTTTACCGGGAAAAAAAAAAAGAAAAAGGTGACCTTTTCTGGTCAGACCAGAGGTTCTGACCGTTTGTCAGTCGAGCGCATCACGCTTTTTGACATTTAGCAGCCCCCCCCCCTCCCCCCACAAACTGCACAAAATTAATCTGCTGCAGACACACTGAGAAAGGCCACATGATCCGAGTCACGGGTATTCAATGAGCATCCGGGCATTAACAAAACATCCAGTTCCAGTAAGGTGCAGTGTAGGAGGTGGGGAACAATGTGCGCGCGTGAGAGTGAGTGTGCGCTTGTGTGTGTGTGTGTGTGTGTGTGTGTGTGCGAGCAAGCATGTAGGGAAGTGAAAGCCGCAACATCTGATTAAATCTGGCTCATTGGGCTGCGATCTGTTCAGTGTCATTCTCTTTCCTCTTTCATTATCCTTTACAGACATGACATCAGTCACTCAAAATACATTTCCTGTATGAATGCTTAAATTCAGCAACAATCACAAATTTGACATTAGCTTTCTTTGTGCGCAGTGTGTCGGGCAGTTAAAGACAATCAAGATCGCGAGAAGATCTTGTGGTCGCTGTTTTTCTTCTCACGCACGCTTCTCAGAAGCATGCAGAGGAGGTGAGCGTGGGGGGGGGGTCTCACCGTGAGGACAGGCTGGGCTTGCCGCTCTTGCTGCAGCTGGTGTAGATGCCGGGCCCATCGTCGAAGAAGCTGCCCAGGGCCAGCTTCTGCCTGATGGACTCCCTCTCATTCTTCTGGGCCTGTGGAAGCACACCGACGTGACCAGGTTAAAATTTCATGATCCTTTCTCAAAAGCAGGTCAGGTCACAGCCAGGCTGGGATGAGGCGTCGTCCCTAATAAAAATCAAATGTGCTACATCATTTTTGATGCCCCCCCCCCCCACTGGAATCTCTGTAAGTAGAAATAGAAAGTGCCGTTACCCCGAGCGCTCCCTGACAGTACAAATCACCAGAGCAGGCATATTAATAGCAGCAGCAGCAGCCTCTTTTTAATTTGCAAAAGAGCTTCAGCGTCATCTCAGCAAGCTCAGATACAAAGTGTAGAGTCAGCTGATGTGCTAAAAAAAAAAAAAAGAAAGAAAAACGTGTGAAGTATCCTGAATAATTAGAGGCTGACGTGGCCAGCGTTCACCAGGAGGTGGTGCTGTTGTCTCAAATAATCATCAGAGCGCGCCAGAGCAAGAGACTCAAAAGTTGAGTAAATTTCTCGTCACAACTAAAACAAAAAATAACATTTTAAGGGTTTTTATATATTTTCTCATAAAATATTCAGCTACTTCGAGAAATCAGCTGTTGTTTCGGTTTTTTCACAACTTATGCTTGAAAGAATTCAACAAATTCACACCAAAGAGCCTAAAATATTTGAGCTGACGTGCAAGTAAACCAATGTTCACGGACGAGTCCAGGATCTGTAGATAAAGAGTATTTTTGCCTCATTATATTCAGATTTACTGGGATGCACTTGTACAACTGCTTTAAAGCTGAGACTCGAGCTAAATAAATGCATCTATTTTCCTCCGGCCGAGTGTCATCGCGAAAGTGGAGGTAAAATCTGCGCCCCGGTAAAACTGTGACTCACGACGTTCCCTCCACAGGCTCCTTTAAAGGTGCGTTCGCGCTCGGCAGGTGAACTGTGGTGTGATGGCTGCGGTTTTTCGAGCACCAGTGAAAGAGCGGCCCTCCGTCTGCTCCCGAACAAACCTCACTGAGTTTAACTCCAGTACGCTGCCACGAGTCCATACGTTACTTTATCTTTCTACAGTTAATTTGTGTAAGTGTCTGGTTTTCTTATCAACACAAACACAAAGTGGTCGTACAAATGTTCCCTGGAAAATGACCAATGGCAAAGCGACCAAAGCAGTAACAACAAAACACAGGCCGCCAACATTCATGCTGCGATTCTGGCCAGGACCGTGATTCCTCTCTCTCTTCCTCCTTCTCACCTTTACAGTCCACATCTTGTCTGGGAAATACGAGATAATTGACATCAAAAGACTCAAACTTTTGGGAAAAACACAGCTTGAAGTGATCAGTGTCCCGTGGTGTGTGCCCACCAACCATCCTTCAGTCTCTCCTCTCGCATTCCTGCGCTGATTCACCTGGTTCAGCCACACCAGCCTCCCTTATCCCCACTTCCTCTCATCTCCTTCCATCTCCTCGTCTCTCCTTCAGCCGGAGGACGTTCCCCTTCCCTCCACCCAGCCCTCCCTTCCATCTCCGTCTCCAAATCACTCGTCACACCTTCACCTCTCTCTCCCACTCGTCTCCTTCGCCCGCTCCTCTCCCACTCTGCCGTATCGCTCTCGTGACAATTGTGTGCAGGCGTGGGTGAGAGTTCCTTAACCAAGAACAAATTAGCATAATCCCACTCCACACGAGAGCCCACGAGACGCGCTTGGCGCGGCGAGCGCCGCTCACGCGGGTGTGCAGGGAAGTGGACCTGGCGCTGCTCGTTTGGGCGCCTGTTTGAAAGATCGCCCCGGGAATCGGGATGAATGTACTGGAAGGTTTTTTCTTCCGTCCATTCCTTCAAACGTGCAACAGCCGTTGGTGTGGTAAAGTGCGGGTCAAACGCACTTGTTTTTGCATGAATGCATCAGTCACACTGACTACAAAGCGGCTGTCAGTCAAGTGATTCCAACCAACAGTTGCTCAGAGTAGAGATAAACACACCAGAGGCAGCAGGTTCACGCCGCGCTCGTCGCTTCGAGTTCATGTTCTCTGGTGAGAGTGGAAAGACATCACGGAGGGGTCTCGGTGGGCGGGAACTACGACACGAAGCAGAGAGCTCATGGGACGTTTTTTTCCCATCAGGAATCGACATCAGCTCAAACTTGGCGGCCCCGCCTCGACACAGCATGCGAAACGACGACCTCACACGACCTCCACGTGGTGCCAGAGAGCTGCTGGATGCCGTCTTCTGACTCGCCTGCTTCCTCAGACACAAACATATTCGGCTCTTGCTGAGGAGGAACGGATTTCCACTTAACTTTGTGGTCAACAGGTCCACATGTTCTACCTGGGCTTCAAACATACACCTACATTTAGCTCAGTTTAAAGTGTAATCAGCATGTTAAAAGTGTGTTGTTTGGTATTTCACATCAGCTGATAAAAGCTTCTAACAACCTGCACTGGTTGAATCCTGTTTAAGTGAGTTACGTTAGAATTACATAAATAGATTAAAAGTCTTCCAAGCTTTTTTGAACCTGGTGTGGATTAAATAAGAAACACACTGTTACAAATGCAACATTATGCCATAAATTCCCATGATAAATTGGAGCTCTTCATTTTCGATGCTTCTACGAGCCTGACATCAGAACTCTCTGCTTCAGATTGATTGTGTGCTAAAACACATTCATCACGGGCAACTGAAGCCGTTCCAAAGGTGTGGAATACCTCGCTCAGGTGGAGGTGTGAAATGTGCGCCTCCACGCTCCTGGCTCCTCTCCTGTCTCCATACTTCCAATTCAGACCCAGCGAGAGGCCCGCTTTCGATCCCTTTTCTCAACTCGAAAGGCTTTATGTGCCTTCTGTTCAATGTTTATGTCCTCCCTCGCTAAAACGTAACATTTTAAAATCTCTTCAAGTGCAGAAATCTGGAGCAGAACTTTAATTCTCGCCTCATTACTGGTTCCCCGCCTCCTCCTTTGAAACGAAATGTAACCCCAGCAGGGCCGAAACACACAAACTTCCCCCCTCTTTTGATTGGCTTTCATGAATAAAACATTTGCAGAACCTTTTGTGTGCTTTACTGGGCCATTTTTTCCGAGAGCTTTTCAACAAACGTTATCAAATCCCGGGATGGAAAAGGAGTGGAATGAGAGGCTCCCACATGATGATGACATGGAAAATTGCTGGATCCATTACATTAGCATTTTACAATGAACATTGGCTAAGAGGGAGCGAGAACAGACCGCACACACACACACACACACACACACACACACACACACACACACACACACACACACACACACACACACACAC
>JASSRZ010000016.1:6148989-6161018 GCA_032164315.1 Malacoctenus gilli
CACCAAGTAAAGCCCAACCTTCTGCACCCACTGACCTTGCACATGGTCGAGGGAAAGAGGGTGAGGAGAGAGAGAGATGGAGAAATAAAGAGAGGGAGGAAACTATCAAGGTGAATTATTAAACATACTTATGGTGCTCTGAATTTAGAGTAGGTCCGGACCCGTTTTTCTGTCCAATAAACTCAAGAAACCCCTCCGCTGAGCGTAGCCCCGAGCGGCAGCATCGCGCCTTCAAACCAAAGGTTGTCATGTTCATCTTACGGCAAATTACAGCCTCATTGGTACACCTGTACATCCCAGCGCAATCCAGTGCAACAGTTCTGCAATAAATCCAGCCTTTGTGAAAGTTGCGAGATTGAGTTTTGGTTGAGATCAAGTCACACTGGGGCGAGTTCAAAGAGCTTTTAGAGCCGGAGAGTCACATGAAACAGATATCAGACTCTATCAAAGCCAAACCAAGAGGCACGACAAAGGCACCGAACGGCGAGCTGTGGCAACCAGTGGAAAAACAGCTCCTGGTTCAGTCCACTCCTTCATTTTCCAGTCGCTTGCTCTCGTCAACCAAAGATCACGGGAAGCTCTTGTGCCTACACTTTGTTTACTGCATAAAAAGGAAGAAATACAACCCCAAGTTCTACAAACTGTTGTTGAACAGAAGAACAGCTGTCAGATCGCATTATGTTTGCTTGGCAAATTCCTCACAACTAATTGGATGATCAACCTTCTTTTTAGTTTGTTTTCATTTCATTTTGTTTCCTAGTTCAAAATGATAACATCAATTTCTGAGGTTGAATTTTTTGTGCCACAATCAGTGTTGCCTCAGTGTGACACATCACCGTAACAGTGCTTGCAGCGTCCTTACTTATTGTCAGGCTACTTCTGTCATTTATGAATGCAGTTGTCGAGCTGCTGTCTCTTCATCTGCTGTGTTACCAGCCAGCATTCAGCACCATATTTTAAGGGTTATTAAACATGCTTCCAGAACTAGTGGGGGTCTAACTGAGGAGGAACAACACCTCCTGTTTACTGGGCCAGTGGAGGAGGAGCTCCGTCAGTCCTTGTGCAACTCATTCCTTCTGACAGCAGCATGAAAGATGTCCAATAACATTAGCATTAGCTTGTGTTCGCAGCACTTGTGATGCTTCTGCAGCATTACATCAGGATTAGCTCCCTTTTCTGAGACCTGCCTGTTCCGTCTGTGGCTACACTTCGGTAGTTTATCTCAGCTCTTACCAGAACACACGTTTGAATCCACACACATTTGGCAGCTGCCGTTTCAGAGCCGACGGCGGGTTAATACCAGCATGGCATGTTATCTTCATGTCACATTCTGTTTCCTCTTTAAGGCAGCTGGTGATTTACATCCTCTGAAAGGGAGATCAAGTTAAAATGTCACAGATAAACCAATCGAAGACACGGCAGGAGCAGAAACGTAGTCGGAAACACTCGCACAACGACTGTTTTGATTCGGAGGTTTGATCTGCGTCTCTCGAGCGGGAAGCCAAACATTTGGAGAAGGCAGAAGCGCCATGTTGCACCGCAGCGATGTCGCTGGCAATCCGCGAGCCACTTCAAACTCCCCCCCCCCCCCTCCACCGACGGCCGGCTGGAAGCCGTCTAGATTTGTAGCTGTTTGAAGAACGCGAGCTGTCTGCCGATATGGTACGTTGAATGTATAATAGCGGCACAAAGGAGTTCATCCATGTAATAACAGAGTAGTACTTCAAAGACCCCTGGCTGAGCTCCCCCTTACTCTGCAGTAGGGACAGAACTAGTGGGGATCTCCCTGAAGAGGAGACAGCAGGAGTCATGCCGACTGCTACCACTCCGTTCCCCACTGCTGCTTTTAACTCTCTTATCAGCTCTTGTTCTCCTCCCCTCTGCTTATTTCGTGCCCAAATCCCAAAACATTAATCGGTCAAGTGAAGTGAGGACTTTCAGAGTTGACTCGGTGACTCGAAGGAAAATGAACCCGCTTCAGTTCAGTTTTAATTTTGAATTTTAGAGGGAATCAAGAGCTGGACTGCTGGCGGCGAGGTTGTTGGACGCCCTCGTAGTGTGAAGGTCGTGGGTTTGATCCCCGGTGGTGACTTTGTGTGTTTAGTTTGCATGTTCTCCCTGTTTCAGAAGGGTTCTTCTCACAGTCCAAAAAACATGCATACGAGGTCAGTTTGACTCTAAACGGCAGGTGTCAAGCATGCAGCCCACGGGCCAAATCAATAAGATGATTTCAAACAATGTAGAAATTTCAAGGAAACTTTTGTTGCCAATTCGTACATTGGAGATCTACCATTTTAGATGGGGGAGTCATTACACCGAAGACCTAAAACTGTCCCGCAAATAGCAGCAACACCACTGTACAAAAGATGAGTTAAAAATAGCTCCCGTACGAGTGCGAAGATTTATAAAAGCCAATGACCTTTGGATGGGAAATTGGAATATAGAAGAAACGAGTGTGAATACGGGGTCTGCAAGCTCATGTGCCCACCAGGCAATTAGCTCACCATCAATCTATCAACAGGAGGTTGTTATCGCCATGGTCACGGTTGCACCCGGGCACTTACACAGTTTGCAGGCGTCGAAGCGTCCATCTCTCAATCGTCGAATCCCCCCAAAAAACAGTTTTGACATGGCATCCTTCCCCTTAGCGAATTGTTCCACAAAGCAATAAAGGCATCAACAAGCGAGGAGTCAGGTGGGCCAAACAAAGGTGTCCGTGATCCGTCACGTCCGAGCTCTCGGATGCACGGCTTCATCATACCTGAAAGAGGGTGATGACTTTTTTTTTCTGTACTTTGGATCGAGGAGGTGGTCATAGAAAGTTCACCGCGCAACATCTGAAGCACCGTCCATCAATCCTGTTTTCATGGTTTATTCCCCCCCCCCTCCCCTTCGCATTCGCGTCAGAGATGTGCTGTCTGTCAGCGAGCCGTACGGTGGGATTTACCAATCACTGAGGGGCAGGAACATGTGGAAAAACAGCCGGTTTTAGATCTACAGTATCTGGGAAAGCTCCGCGCTATCTGCCCGCCTAACAGTCCATCCGTAGCAGATATATCTGGCAGGAATCACTGAAGGCCCATTACTGACAGAGAGATAAGGCTGGAGAAAAGAATGCCCCTCAGATAATACTGAAAAGTCAGGCAACATCTTCCTCTGCTTATATCTGTCTCACAGGCGTTTAAAAAACAGGGAGCTCCTGACAGTCAGTGAGAAATTGAACCTGTCTCTGGCTTGTCAGGAACTCACCAACTCCAACGGCGAGACACCAAAAGTGACCTTGGAGGATTCTTTCCCTCGCTCTCTTCTCCCCCTCACCTCTCTCTCTCTCTCTCTCTCTTTCAGGGACCAAGGGAGGGAGTTCACCTTGAAATAGGACTCCGGCCCAACCAGATGACAGAAAATGAAGCGTCAGAAACATGACTGTGGTACAAGGCCAAACGTGCAGATGGGAAGTGTCCCAGGAGACACCCGGGGTTGAGAGAGGTCGCACAATAGACTCAACAGCCAGGAAGTGTCATGTCTTTTTCAAATAATGACGACAATATTCTGGCTGTCTGAGAGAAATGGTCATTATTTTGCATCATACATAAGTACACTTCTATTCTTCACTATCTCCTACGAGCTTCGGTAAATACTCCTGTTGTTGTCAACCAATACTAACGCAGCTTACAAAATACTACTTCTACTTTGGAAAACAATTTATTGCAGCATTTTATCTTTGCCTATCTTCTCCAGTCTTGCATTTGAGCTTATGGGAAAAAAAAGATGATAGCAATTTTTTTTCTTACAATAATGAAAGCGTCTTTACGAGTCTTTCAACATTTCTCAGTGCCGTGCTTGATGAGAAAAAGCAGTCAGATCGGAGCCCACTTCTTTAGAAACAATTCAAAGAGGCAGAACTTGTAAATCAGGAGCTCGTGCCCTTTCGATTTTATGAATAAACTGTATCATTAAACCTTGCATTCAAACTTGAAACAACACCCTTGCTGAGTTGTGCCTTGTAACTTTGTGTCTTGGTATGATGTCACTTTTTGTTTGTACACTAACATGAAACCTGGCAGTGCGTTTGTATGTTTTTTTCATAAATCCCAATTCCATACGTATATACTATTTATGTTTTTACAGTGTTAAACTAAAACAGAATTTGATTCTAAAGACTTAAATGAATCCAACAAAATAAAAAAAAACAAACCCCAAGGTTGGAAATACAGAAAAATTGAAAGTTTGCAAATAGATCTTTCGAAAATCTCAACCAAGAAAGCGCTAAAATGTGTAACACACCCCAGAATAAACTGGGCAACAAGACCTGTGATGTTTGACAAATGTACATCATCATGCACTATATATCATTGTATTACAAACCTGTGCCGACGCCGACCTTTGCCCCACATTTTGGGCGACACGTACACAAAGTGCCACACGAAGCAGTTTGTGCCTTGAGACAGCGGCGGCAGGATGCAGAGCGTGCGATGATGAATAGAGATGTCAGACACCACAATAGAGGTCGGATCCTTAACTGGCTGACTGACCCGCTGCTCTAAATAGGATGGGTGGCCAAACCATTGAGGCCGGCCATCAATCTCTTTTTGCCAACACAATGATGATTTACTCCATTCAGATCACTGCCACAGCCAACGCTGGAGTAACAAGGAGGTGGGAGTGAGGCGCATTTCCTCCTCCTTTCTCTGCAGAGGAAGCTGTATGCATACGTCTGCACGTGCTCCAGCGCCACCGTGCAGAACCGCGCACCTCCGTATCATGTTTGTGTAATTGTGTTTACCCAATCTGTAGAGGCCCGGCGCCTGCATTGAATTGTACCACTAATACCTTGCTGTAATATATTGATCTTTCCTCCCATACAGTATATCCCACCTACAATTCCATTTGGTAACGAAGTGTGAAATGAATTGTGAGGGCAACATCTTGTCCAATGTACATACAAGCCCTCACAGCTATTAGACTCATTTAAATGGAGAGCACGTCAGGTTCCAGTCTGCAGTGTAGCGTGTGCCGTGTACCGGCTGCCGCCCAGATAACGGCGAACGCAGACTTTTAAAATTTGTTTAATCTAGCTGAGTTTATAGAGGCTAAATTGATTGTTCAGTGGACACTGTTGCACACAGATGAGCTTCAGCGAGAAGTTTCCAATCCAAACTGGCAATTACAGAAAATAGCAGAATACGTACATATGGCCGGGCCCATAAAGAAAGAGAGGGTGGGGAAACAAACAGGAATAACTGTGAGGAGGGAGGAGGAACGAGTGTTACTGAGGGGGAGGAGGAAGAGAATTACAATGATGGGAGAGCTGAGGAAAACGTCGCTAATGATAATGCTGATAATCGCTACAGAAATCAGGATGATTGCGGCCATGCTTGTGCTGATGAAAATGATAGTTTTTGAAACTATAGTTACGAGTGAGAGGATGATGAGGACGGTGAGCGCGATTAATCAAAACCAATACGGTCCGGACGCATCTGAACACTCAAACTGGCTAGCAAAAACAGAAGAGGACGGCGGAGCCAAGTTCTGTCCACAGCTGAGCGATATTGAAGGGAAATGTTAAATTCAGTCAAAGATCCACACACCAAACTCAGAGCCAGCTATCCTGGGTGGGAGTGGGGGGGGGGGAGTTAGAAAAAGTCAGCCAAGTCATTAATGAAGTTACGACCACAGTCGCCGCTGTGGAGGAGATCTTAATCGCCTGCAAGAGCGGAGAACAGAGACCCTTTCCAGACCCATTTAGTCCACAGCACACTAATGCTAATTAGAGGGAAAGAAGGAAAGGTTTGTAATCTGTTCAATTAGCTCAGCCTGGGGAGGCGTCCTGTGGGGCCGAGGAGAGATTCGGGCTGCGGACTGTGTGCTGTTACTGGAAAACGTTCGCACGGATCGCAGGAAAGACACCTGAACCCTGAAGGCCGGTGGTCAAACCACTCTCGCGCCTCTTTTTCAACACTGAATTAACCTCTTCTCTTCTCGTTGTGCTGCCTGTCAGGAATCATCCCTGGTCTTTCAAGAGTCAGTCAGAGAGACAGAGACTCTGACACAGGTCAACTCTCTCTCCCTCCCTCCCTCCCTCTCTCTCTCTCTCTCCTACGAGGTTGGCACCCTCCCTCAGTTGTTTCTGTGCCCTGTCAGCAGTACAGGCAGGCGGAGATACGCACCCACCCTGCCCCGTGCTCATTTCCACACCGTGCAGCGCGCAGATGTCCACACAATTTACTGCCCACACCAAATTGGATCACTTCTCTGGTGTTTTGAGCCGGCCTCGCACCTGCTGTTCTCCACCTCCTCTCATAAACGACTAAACATCCCGAGACAGAGGAAGAGGAGAGGAAGTGAGGCAGCGGGAGTTGATTTAAGGCGCAAATTAAAGCAGGAAGGACCGAACGGGACAGGGAAGGGAGCAGTTTGATGGGCGAGATGACAAAAGGATACGACTCCACACTTTTGCTGCAAGTCTTCGTTTTATTGTGCACACATCTGTCATCTGACTGTGTCTTAACACAAAGGCTTGTTAGTGGGAAACTGTGTAAGACACTGTGGTCGGCAGTTTTTCAGCACCGGCATCAGTGCAGCCACTAATGATCCTCGCAGCTTGACTTCAGAAGCAGCCATGTTGACCGCAAGGTCGCTGCGGTGTTATTCAGGTTAAACTCCGGCAGAAATCTGATCTGCTGTGATGTGACTGAGTGACAACTCCATCCGAAGCCTGAGCTGGCGCTGTATGGATCATTTCAATAACACCAGAGGAGCAGCCAGTGTGTTTTCAGGCTGTGTGTGTGTGTGTGTCTGTGTGTGTGTGTGTACGTGTGTGCCCAGAGAGAGGCCCTGGCAAGCGGTGGCACACTGTCTAAATCAATTATTGATTTCCCCTGTACTGTCAGGTGTGAGATACTACTGCGCTGGAGTCAGACGTGGCCACATAAGTCATCATTGCAGAGATGCCAAGGGGGAGAAAAGCCAAACAGCAACAGTGTGACCGCGCCGTCACCGGCGTGCCGTCTTGGCTCTGTTGTGTCGTGATGCCGCGGAGCAGCTGGCTCCTGTTCTCAGCGCAACACTGATGCTGGTCATTCTGCAAAACACGGCTTCCTGTTCAGGCTCCCTCCTGAAAGGTTCTGCGTGTGCACTCCAAATGAGAGTGTACGGAAACGTTCACGGGGAAGATGTGGCCGCGTTTGTACTGTTGACATTTGTCATGCCGGATGTTCTAAAAGCAAGCCCACCAGACTGCTGACCTTCACACTATCTGGGCTGTTTGCACATAACTCTTCCCTGGAATTGGACTCATGCGTGTTTTGCAGAATCATTCAGCATAAAAACAATTTTAGGACCACTGCAAGGATGTAATTTCTACTATTTTTGCATAGAGCAAACTATCAACATATAGCCAATGGCCAATTCGGCCAAACAAATAATGAGAAACCAAAGAATTTCTTGAAAATTAATTCTGATTGAATTCCTTCCCCAAATTACTGTAATCTTAATTCATTCTGTATTTGGTAAAATATTTTATTTGTTTAAAAACGGATTTTTTAAAGAAACAAATTTCTGCATTTCTTTGCATTTTGGCAACGAGAGACCAAATTAGTTCTGAAAAGTCAATGAAAACAAAACTTAATATGAAATCAAATGAGATGAAATAAACCAAAATGAAAGAAAAAGTCAAATGAAATGAAAGCAAATGAAATAAAATCAATATATCATTTGCATAATTGATAAATGAGGTTCAATCCGGATGGTTAAAGAAGCATACACAAATACATTATAAAATTGCTTGTTGTTGTTGTTGAACAAGGTAATTTAATCCTTTGTTTCAACACCAATATGAACAAATGAAAGACGCCAAGCAGCCTTGTGAAGTCCTATCTCAGGCTTTCTCAGCACCTCCGATAGAAATCTGTAGTGTGGTGTTGTGTCTCGGCGCCGTCGGTCCCCCTTATCTGTTTTGTGTTTGATTTGACTCAGTTATATCTGCTTTCTTCCCTGGCAGTCTTTATGCCTGGTTTAGCTATCGTCCTCTTCACAGACAGGCTGCAATCTCTGTCCTCTTTGTTTATCACCGTAATTACCGGGAAGAACCCCGTCTTTCCCAGTGACTCAGACACTTAAATGTTCATTTAGCACCATTGTGTGAACGTTTAACCGAGCTGCACCTCAGCAGCCAGGAGTTGCTCCTGAATAAAGTCCTTAAATGAAAACCCACGGGCATCATGCTGTACATGCTTTATTTCATGCTGTATATTAATCTCACAGGCTCCTCGTGGCCTCCTTTAAGTTTTATGTCTTGGGAGCTCAACTCCTGCATATTACCAACTGCTTTTCATGACCATGATGTAACTCTTGCAGCTGGAACGGCAGCTGACCTTGACAAAAGGCTGCGTGTCTCCCTTATTGTTTCAGCCGGCACAACTGAGTTGCTTTATGATCTATTACTGTTTAATCATTGTTTGATGAGTATTCAACTACGTTGTGTGTTCCCTCGGTGGGTAGCCTTGTTATTTGATTTGTCTCAATAAGTGTGCTCATTTAAACAGTTACGAAGGGTGTGAATGAACTCACATGATGTTTTGGTGCTCTCTGCACCAACATGCAGCTCCAGATAAAGTAGCTGCCAACAAATGTGTGTTTTTCTACACATGATACAATTTTAAAGTCTGAAATGTTCATCAGTTGGGCCTTCTTGAGTTCTTTATACACAGTTTGAATTTGGTCCACCAACCATTCGATCAGGTTTTGCCTTTTTAACTGGAGGTCATGACTGTATCACACAGATGTTAACATCCCATGATAGAAGCTGTCTTCATGTTGAGGGTCAAGTCAATAGCGACTTTATATGCTCAGTATCAAGCGAAGAGACTTTTATTATCAAATATGAAGTGTAAGTACTAATTTGAATGATCGATCACTCACCAGTTCACCACTTGAATGCTCTGTTTTTACCGCCAGTCGTTGTTCAGTTTAAAATGACTTCCATGTTACTTCAGCCTCAGTGGTGATGTGCGTTTGGACAGCTTCCTATTCGTACCACAGCTGTTTTTATAAGCATTGAAAACCTAAGAGATAACTTCATTGCAACATATTCACACCCCGTTTTGGTGAAGATAGAAGGCACACGAGGAGATTAGCAAAATGATGAAGCAATTGAGGAGACAGCAGAGGAAGTGAGATCAGATTATAGCAGTTTAAATCATAATGGCCTCCTTTTTTGAGTGGATTATATAATACAACAGTGATGATTAGCGCTAATCCGCGACCACAGTACATGGATAATGGAGAAAATCAGTGAATAGATTGGCAGAGTTTGCATTAAACAGTGGTTTAGTTGCTGTAATTACATCTGTTAGGAGTTAGCGAGCACCTTTTACTGGGGGTGAACATCGGACTCACCAGGCCCGGCTTGGTAATCTCAGCCGCGCTGAGGTTTGCATCGGCGGGTGGATTTAGCAAGCGAACGAGCGCAGAGCTGCTTCGGGAGAGCAGATATTTGTGTTGAGGGCAAGTTCTTCTGAAGACAAAATCGTTCAATGTTGCATGAAGACTTCAAACCTTTTCCCCGCTGAAAATCCGCCATGAATGAAGTGTTTCCTATGTGAAACACATAATGGGGAGCAGCCACTCCGGCAGAGCTCCACACCCTGACACAGGCCCTTCAAAAAGCAGGATCTCAGACGTTTTTGCACATAATGCACCACAAGGATGGACCTTATCACCGCTATCATGATGAGCCGTCCCCCTACTTCTTTTTTTTTTGATGGCTGTGGCTCCCTTTCTTATTTCACATCCCTCCTTCATCCAGACCTTTCAAGGAAACACTTGTGTCTTTTTTCATCATCTGAGGCCAACTCAGTTTTTTTCTCTCTCTCTCTCTCTCTCTCTCTCTCTCTTCACTCTCTTTTGTATTCTACATTCACTGTCTCTCTTCATCTCTTCCCTCCAGGCTCTCTGTGCCATCACTGATGCTCTATGCACCATCAGAGACGCTGCTGAAGAGGCTGGGAGGGTAAATAGGCACGAGGGCTTCAAGCCCATAGCGCCCTGGCAGAGGGAATGAAAGAGAGGGAGGGAGAGGGAGACAAGACCCCCCCCCCCAACACACACACACACAGTCGGAGGGGTGTCATCAGTGGAATATCGAGAAAACCACCCTGACAAAGGGAATCAGACAGTAAATGGACCTTGCAACAGAGAGTGTTGAATCATTCAAAAGCTAAACAACAGGATAGCACATCAATACAGCTGATCGGTGAACTGGGTGCTCGCCTGCGTGCATGTGTGTGTGTGTGTGTGTGTGTGTGTTCCTGGACATGACTTAGCAACTCTGTAGGACGATGAGCACATTTCCAGCTCTCTCCAGTAAAATTCCACCAGCAGCGATGTAAGAGAGTTTGCCGGTTGCATCACTGTCGACAGCGTTCCGCCTGCTCTAATTTACAGAGAAAAACAGGTCACTGGAAGTTTAGGCGAGGAAGGTCTGTGCAATGTCAGCTGAGTGGAGGATAAAGGCTTTAAACTTTATGTTAATTTACATTTGAAAGCTTTGGTTGTTCAACAGAAAATAAACAGATCCGCGGTGTGTATTTGTGTGTTTGTGTTATGTGGGAGGGTGAGAGAGAGGTAGGAGGTAAAGACAGCATAAGCCAGCCTTCATTTTATGTAAACATGCTGCGATTTTAATGGACGCTAACGTCCTTAGCGGCCCCCCCCACCCTCCCCGTCAGGGATGGAGGGGAGAGAGAGAGAGAGAGGGGAGGAAGGACGCAGGAGGCTTTCAGACCACTTTGCTCTCTTGAATCCGTCAATTTTGCCCTGCGCTTTCCATCCTCCCTCTCTCCTCATCTTCCCATCTTCTTTCACCTGAGGTCTGCTCATGCATGTTATCACTGAGCTGGCAGCAGGGGAGGCTACAGAGGAATTCTTATGACCCAAATGCTCCCCTGGTGCCATCCAACCCTCCACCGCTCCATCTCCATTTTAACTGCCATCGCTCCACAGCTGTCCTCCTCTCTCACTACTGTAACCATTATACCATTATCCCTACCCTGGATCCAATATGTGTGCGCCATAACTAATGATCTCCTCTCCTCTCCTCTCCTCTCTCCTCCCTTCCTCTCCTCCCGTCCGCGCTCCTCTCCTGCTGCACGGTAACAGTTGTGTTCTCTGAGCTGGAAAAACTCTCTGATAAGCAGAGCGGACTTCAAACAGGTGTGACAGGTTTGCATTTCTCCCACCACCAGTCCGACTCCCTCCCCTCCAGCGGAACCAAAACGCTGGGACTAAATCCACATTCCCACACCCTCACCTGCTGCTGGCGCTCCATTATATGACCTTGCAGTCACTGTGCAGCTCTGGGCCGCATCACACGCTTGTGGTCCAGTACCAACAGTGATTCTGCGCCGGCAGTGATCCCATCTTGCACAACCGTTTGGCTCGTGAAGAGCTTCCCCCACGACACAGTATTACTGTGACGGTAAAAAACACCTTCAGCATTAATAAACCAAGCATTGGAAACCATCAAGGCGGAAACAGGATTTATCTGTTCATGTATGTCCTGCAGGAGGTTCATTTTACAGTTTTTCAGGCCGACACTCGAAGCGATTCTTGCTCAAACAGGTGTGAACCTGAAAAGTCCCAAAGATTTTTGGATGAACAAACAGCTGCGTAATGAACCCACAGCTTTCCGGTGCACTTATTGTGTGATTAGCCGGTTAGCCGGCAAACCTGAGAACCAGGAAAGAGAAATGTCTTGCAGCACTAAGATAAGTATAAGGGACTATGAAGGCAATTATAATGACAGAAACTGTGCATGTATAAAATGTCTCCGTCTCCTGAGCTCGGGTCATACAGCTTTAATGGGCAGTTTGATCAAGTTCTCCCCCTATTATAAAACATGATTCATCAAATCATCCCTGCAAAGATGCTTGGTTTTATTGGGCAATTTATAAGAACATCTATCTATCTATCTATCTATCTATCTATCTATCTATCTATCTATCTATCTATCTATCTATCTATCTATCTAT
>JASSRZ010000016.1:6161173-6172374 GCA_032164315.1 Malacoctenus gilli
ATCCATCCATCCATCCATCCATCCATCCATCCATCCATCCATCCATCCATCCATCCATCCATCCATCCATCCATCTGACAGAATTTTCAGTTGTGTTTTTTTCTTATTTTGAGCAGCTTTGAGATAAGCAAAAGAAAACAAAACAAACCACAATGAAACAAGTGACAATTTAGTCTTAGAATAAGACAAACACAACTTGCAATGTGACTGATAAACAAGATGCAACACAGCCATCTTTGAAGACGATGGAAAAGAAGTGAAAACACAAAAGTGAGGGGAAAAAAATGATATCAGAAGATGTTTCAGAAGTGTGCAGGCGAGGCGGGACGGGGGGCTGGGGTGGGGTGGGGTGGGGGGGCTGCTGGAGGAAAAGAATGAGTTTCCAACAACCTCCAGCATCCCGGCACAGTGTGAACAAGGTGAGGTCATCTCTGGGGGGAGCTGGGGCTGAATTCTAATCACAACAATAAGGTCAACAGAGTAATCCCTGCTCGCTAAAATGTCACTGTTCCCCTGCTCCAACACTGCTCCCGAAGCACAGCATCACAACACCCAGCTATCGATCCCCCACTAATTAGGAATGGATGAGGGCTGCTGCACGGCGTATAGGATGCAGCCGACACACCACTGTGGACAAAACTGCACTCACGTCCACACCGCAGTTAAATATATTGTTTCAGCCACGCACACATACCAGCTGTTTATCGTGCATACGCTTTCCTGGGACTGAACTGAAGACTTCCAGGCTGATTTAGGTGCAGCCTGGGTGGCAAAAAAAAAAAAAAAAAAAAAAAAGACGATGAAACTGAAGGATGAAACTGAGTTGACACTCAGGCGCACACGTGCAGGAGACAGATGCAACAGACAGTAAGAAGGAACCTACAGAAGCCCAGCCTGGCATCCCGGATCCGCGTTGCCCCTGAGCAAGATTACGCGTGTGACTAACTAACTTGGGGCTTGTGGGAAGCGTGGATTATACATTTTCATCAGACCGCGATTAGACGGAGAACACAACAAGAGCGTGAACTGCTGACCTCAGTTTGAAATGCTTGATGGAAGCTGTTGCTATTACAGATGAAGGGTGGCACTTTCAGGCAATTACAGTTTGTATAGTGTGGAGGGCTGTATGGACAACCTCCCACCACAGCCTCCATGAGCGAGGTGCACGGCTGCAAATTATCACCACCCGTCCAGTCATTTGAACCCACTTATGATTGCAATTATATTCCGTCTGCATTTAATGACATTGTTTTGGGTAAAATAATTCTTAAAATTGTGCATCGTGCGACAGCTTCTGGTCTGTCTCGCAATAAGACTTCAACTTGTTATTCAGGATTACTGCGTGTTGAAAATGCAACAACTTCAGGGCAGAATTGGAAGGAAATTAAAGGAAATGATTGACTTTGTGTAGATTGGAGTCAACGTGACCTGGCGGTTTTTTGGTGCATGGCGTATTGCTTGGTCGAGGTGCACACAGAAATAATGGACAGAGGAGTGTTTGAAAAGCAGGCCCAGGCTCACTTCTAAATGAACTCTGCTGCTGTTCGTTTGAAGTTTGAATGAAGCATGAACAAAAGACGGGAGGTGACAGGTGTTAGAACTGCTGTCTCCTTGCAGCACATATTCCGCGTTGCCGCTGTTGTGTGCAACGGAGGAACTCCAGCGAGAGTTGTTCACTCCTTCATACTGGTTCATAAACTCGTGGTGAGTTTCAGCTAATAAAAAAAACACAACCATAACAATCCCACAGATTTAACTCTGTAATATAATCAACATGATGCACTGTTACCACTTGTGGCAGTCACATTCACACACAAACACACCAGCTGTTGCTATGCAAGGTGCTTGAAGACCACTAGGAGCAACTTGGGGTAAAATGTCTCGGCAGAGGACATCCTGATGCCGGGGGGTCCAACCACAGACCACAGGACCTTGAATACAACCCACTTGACCTCCACAATCAAATTAAAAACCAGCCTGTTTCAGTCTGCTCTGGTCTGAAATATTCACTCAGAGTGTCTGCAAACACAACAATTGAGGGTTTTCTTGACGACAAGTAGTCACAATGAAGTATTCTTTTGGATTTTCCCGTAAAAACCTGAGTGACTCTCAAAACGACCGAATGTAGAACCGAGTCAAAGCATCTCTGAGGGAGCAAAGCATGTTGGGTAATCCCACTCAGCAGGGGCGCACATCTATCAATTGTGGTCTGAAGAGGGATAAACCGTCGACCAGAGACATGTGGAAAAAGAGAGCGATCCACTGCTTTTCCAGCTCGCAACCTGAGACCCAAAGGACTCCGAGGGACAAAGGGACACCTTCAAAGGTCCTCCAGAGTCCGAGCCTCGGGGGGCTGAAACGATTTTGTGTCAAAGGACCAGCAACAGAGACCTGAGGCTGTCGCAGGAGTTTCTTGAAATTCGACTTATAAAACACTTCTAAAGAAATAGAGAGATGGATTTGGGGTAATTCAATAAATCCGATGCATGCAAGGTTCTTCACCACATCAATGCACCCAAACTTTGTGTCCAAAACCCCAGAGGAAAATAATGGACTCACACTCATTTCCATCCTAAAATGTATTAGGACTGATAATGTTGTGACTTACGTGATCTGCTGAGAAGGAAGGCAAACCTGAACACACACACACACACACACGCACACGCGCACATGCACACGCACACACTAGAGCTGTGGTTTACCCATTTACACTAACGTCTTGACAAGAGTGACAACGCTGTCACAATAACAAGGGGGACTGCAACACTACCACAATGTGTCTTTATGTGTGCACATGTGTGCATACGTGTGTGCATGTACTGTGATGTGTGTAGTGGAAAAAAAAAAACTGCACAGGAGGCCTTGTCAGGCAGAGAAGACTTAAATGAAGTAACGACAGCAAGAAGCAGCGCAAAACTGAGACGAAAATGCCCGGAGAGACGAAGCATGTTCAAAAGAGGCAGGCAGAGAAAAAAAAAATGGTGCTCGAATCAACAGAGAAGCAAAGAAGAACAGTGGGAGAAAAGAGCAGGAAGAACAGCAGAAGCAGGAAGCACAGAGGAGCGTGAAAATGTACTAGTAGAAACGTATGGACACGAGCGGACGGCAGCGTTTTAGAGCTGGATTGCTGCATAATGACTCCATTTGCATTGAGTCTGCGTTCACGTCAGCATTATGGTATTCTATATGAAGCCATGATGGATGAGCCCGGCTATGGTGGCATTATTAAAGTGATCCCACTCATTAACATTTTAACTACCTAGGCGCTTTGGTCAAAAGGGCAAATGGGAGGAAAAGGTGCTAATGAGATGCAAAGATATTACGCACTCCCAAGTTTTATTGACTTGGGTGACACATTTTCCTGGTACAGAAAGTGTAAACTCACACTCACACCGGACGGGAGATACAATATTCTGCATTTTGATTGCATCGTCGTATACGTACACGTTATTTCCAATACAACTTTATCTTTCACCTCTTTTTGCCCGTCGCACCTCCTTTCAGTCAATTACCTCAATCTCAGTTTTATACCGTGCAGGTCGCAGTGTGCTGAGTAAGCCCTGCATTATCTATGCATCCACAGAGGATCACAAACAACAGCTTATTGCTCATAAAACGCAGCCAGGCTTTAAACCCTGCGCACACGCACACACGCACACACACACACACACACACACACACACACACACACACACACACACACCTACACAGGGCCTGTTTTTCATTCAATTATCAGCATGTCTGTGCAATCTAAAACAGCTTAGAGATAGACAGAGGACTGTTAAAATGGGCTGTGAAATCTGGCCCTCATAACCGTGAGAAACAAAAAGCACAGGGAATCCTTATATCACCCGGCACAATTATACCACCTCTGTCTGCCCCCTGCCGCTCTCAGACAAATGGATAGGTAGATTAGCTTTGCACTTGACTGGTTTCATCTGGCAGCTCAAGCCAGTCCCCGTGTCACACGCTGACGACGGGGTCCGCGGCTGCCCCACACCGAAACGCGGCGAGACAGGCTCATTCGCTGGGCGACGGGGGGGTCGCTGCCGCTGCCGCTGCCATCCTGCCGCCTGCCTAACGCAAACAGGAGATTATTCAGGAGTGTCCAGATAGCTGGTCCTTTCAGGGAAAACACAGGTGGCATGAAAGATGAGAGAACAGTAGGAATGAATGCAGGGATGGAGGGAGAGAAGGACGAGGGGACGAATAAGTGAGATATGCAGGAATAAGTGGATTTATGAGGAACTCAAGCATGAAATAAAATGAGAAAAAGTAAAAAGTTGTGCTTTGGAAGTCCAGTGAGCAACCATGAGGATTTTTGGAGTAATAATTTTGGGAAGCAAACATGCTGAGTCCTGTTGGGGACCACAGGACAGGAATAGAATGCAATAACAATGTGACAAAGTGAAATTATGCTCCCTTTCTTGGATCTATCCCCCCATTACCATACTGTGGACCCCCATCCTGGATGCCCATCCCAACTTGAACCGAGGAACTTCTCCACGTGAGGGCACTAACTGGGACGCCACGGTTATTCTCGGCATCCGGCAACGCCGGCTCAGGCCTTTCCTTTTAATGCGATCGTAACTCTTTCCGGAAGCATCAGCATGCATGAAGCGGCGTGTCTGTCCAATGGTCAGACACCTTCACGCACCTTCGGACTGCTCGTCCGGCGTGAGGCATCACTGTTTGCCATGCCTGAAAACAGCCATCTATCAACCCGCAGACTTTTAACGACAGACATTTTGACTTGTCAAAACAGGCCGAGACGCCTTCATTCGTCAACATGGCGTCGTTATGATAACCGGTCCCAGATGATATCGCATCTTCTATCACAATATCAATAACATATTGATTTATTTGCCTGACTTCAGAAAAAGGGGACAATGATGATGAATTAATATGGGAGGACAGATGGAGGAATGGCTGCAAAGATAAATATAGGAATGGGAGGAATTAGGGATGAATAACGGGAATGATAGCTGCAGAGAAAAATTGAAATAGACCGGATGAAACCAACAGAGGCGGCAGAAAGGATCATAACGAACCGCATGACCTAAAAATTTATAAGCATATATGTCAAGTCTCTCCCTCCCTCCCCCTCCTCCCCCTCCCCCGCCTCAGTCCCAGTGCAGACAGGTGTAGCTGCAGCCCCATAAACAGTGGGTAGTATTTCAGCGTGTTGTCTCGATGCTAAGAATAGTCAGCCGTGTGTCTGAAGCAGTGACTCCCTGAGAAAGCCTCTCCGCTCGCACATACTGGATGACTTTCGCTCACACACTGCAGGATTTCACAGCATCACTCATGTGTGTACAGCACTCCTGCTTACATGCATGCACTTTACATTTAGATACATGCGCGCAGCCACCGTGGACATGCCGCGTCTTGAACTCCATTCTGACCGCGGCCAGATTCCTCCTCCGGCAAATACGCTGCTCCTCTCTTCCTCCGGCAGCACCTTTGCCCCTCTGGGGGGACAACAGGCCGCCGCGTTGTCAGGCTGCAGAGCCCTCAGTGATGGGAGGGATGACAACGCGTGTCCCCTGGGGAATTGACGAGGGGACAGCAGCAGAGATAGGTGAGGCAGAATTGAAGGGCAGAGAATAAGAGAAAGAGACACGAGTGCGCCGAAGTGATAGGAGTTATGGCCTGTGATGTGATTTGACCCCACAAGGTAATACGGCGCGTGAGCGAAGACGGGAAAGTCCTAAACCATCTTCCCCTTGCCCCACTTCCCTTTTCCTCAAAGTGATCTATTCCCAGGCTGTCCCGACAGATATGGAGCACATACAAGCGATATTGTTCACTTTAATGCTATCTCTGCTGCAATTCCCTGATGAGGAAAGGGACAATGAAACTTTATAGTGTGAGGAGAAAGGATTTCCTCTCTGCTGCGCTGTCAGAGGCCTCGTTCGATTTGACACCGGGGCTCAGGTAAACACAAAGAGACAGGAAGCACAATGGGCCACTTCACAGTAAAAGCTTCAATCAAACTCTTTGAAGAGCAAAAATATAACGTGCGAGATTATCACGCACCTCAATTCTCATCCCAGATGAAGAGGCAGCAAGTACAGCAAAGGACACTTTTCACAAATTGTGCAATGACATACAGAGTATGTTTTTGCACTTGTGTGCGCGCGCGTGTGTGTACATGTGTTTACGTGCCACTTGCCTTCAGCCTCAGTGTGCTGGCCGGCCTGTCTCTGGAGCCCATCTGTGTAACCATAGTGATTGAGCAGTCTACATTTCTGTGTTCATCTCGTCTTCCTGGTAGGTCACATTCGTGTGTGTGCGTGTGTGTGTTTCTGTAATCTTCCCATAGGCAGCAGCACACAGGTTGGTCGATGCATTCATTATAAGAGCTCATTAATTTCCCTTAAACTGCCGCTGGCTAACACCCACTGTCTGGAGGATACGTCTTTTGGTCTGCACTTGTGTTGGTGTGTGTGTGTGTGTGTGTGAGCTTGGTTATTGGTAGATCTAGCGTCACTTGTCACGGTGTGTGTGTGTATGTGTGTGTGTAGGGGGGCAGTGTGACATGCACAGGGCAGCTGCTGGTTAAATTGAGCTTGAGCAATGTGGCATGTCAACAGATGTACATGCAGACATACTGTATTTCAGCTTCACACAGGTTTATTTAAGGTCATCTGAGGTTTGAAATGAAGATTTAGTTCCCAGGCAGTTTTCCCCCGTCTGACAATATATAAAGCTCCGTGTGTAAGCCCATGTGTGTGTGTTAGATAAGGCTGTAAAATAATTACAACTATTTGCCCTTTCCTGATGAGCGATTTGCTTTTACAATAGCAGAGGAATGGAAACAGCTTTTAGTTGGAGCAGGAAGTTTGACTGGATATACAGTACAATTACAGGTTCATCATGGAAAAATATAACAGTGCAAAGGTTTATTTTGCAAACAATTTGATAAAAGTAAAACTTACCAACAGCAAACCTTCCGTATTGTTCAGATTTTTTTTTACATGTAAGCAGATTTATTTCCACCCTCCTTTGTTCTTTTTATCGCTTTTAATCTAAAGATCTTTCAAGTCAATCTAAATAAATATATCCCATTGACCTAAATGCTTCTTCTATTCTTTGATCACAATCGAATTTCCTAAAATCTTGAATTTCTTTGGTTTCCGAGGGTTGAGAGTCAGAAACAACCGAAACAGATTTTTCGATGGTATTCCAGTTTTTCTCACAAGCGCTGAGATTTTGTCACATACAAGTCGAGACGCTGTCAGACAAAGAATTTCACAAGCAAGCCAGGAACTTTGCACCAGATGAATGCAAGTCGGTGCAAAGTTTCTGGAAGGAAAAGAAACTTTCTTTCGGTCCCAAACTCACCAAATAACTGCAGAATAACGATCAGTGGCAGCACTGTAAGGCTACACAAGTGTTTCTTCAGTGGCACATTGAGCTGAAGGCCAGTGTTGTCAGGCTGCTCGCGGGATCGAGGCCACAAGGGGAGGGAAGGAAGGTAGAATAAAAACATTGCTTGTGGCCGAAGTCTAATGAGCAGGTTCTCACCTTCTTTTCGGGGAAAGCTTTAACTCCGGAGATGAAGAGCAGACATTTGTCTCTAAACTACTTCACTGTGTCTCCATGAAGTTTTCCACCTGCAAAGCGACTTTATAATACTCAAGTAAAGAAGACACAAACGGGTTTTCACAAAGGAAGACAACGAGCACTGACTCTTCATTGCTTAGTTAGGTTTTTGTTTTTGGTTTGAACCTGCTGACCAGCTCGGCGCTTCCACCCGTTTCCTCATCCTTCAGTCTATTTGTAGCGCCGCGTGGATGTTTTATCCACAGTGCGTTTGTGTTTTCCAACATGTCTCCCTGAAACAACCCCCTTGCTCTCCAGAGGTCTGTACCTGGGAAATGATGGACAGATCTGGCAGTCTCTGGGTAGCGTGCCGTCAGATTGGTATGCCAGTGATACCAGGCCTGTCAGGCAAAACACTTTCTGCCAAACCGCTCGCTCATTTACATCCAATTACACATGCCCCTGAATGTTTATGCAAGTATGTGGAATCTGTGTGCATGTGCACACGCTGACATGAAGCCCGGTGTACAAGTGCACACGCAGTGTTCTTCTCTTCCCCACAAATACACCGAGAAAAAAAAAAAAAGAACGAGACGCCCCTGTGAGAGTGTGAGTGTTGTGATAAATTTATCTGACAAGTTGCAGAACTATCAGCGGTGTCTGAGGAAAGTTTTTCGCCCTGCATGTCTCTTCTTCTCTCAAAAGCCACAGAGAGCTTTCTAGTCTGAAATGGCTCAAGAGACACAAAAATAGGGACAAAGCCAACTAATGAAAAGGAGAGAGCTTTTTTTTTAGGAGGGGGGGGAGAAAATTCTAAACATTCATCATCTTTATTGTAGAACTTGACAGAAAATCCTCCTAAAAGTCTGTTTGACTGGTCGCATGAGGCATAGCGAGGTGCAAAGAAGCTGTCTGGAGGAACCGCCTGACAAATCCGTCATGCTTGTACCACAGGGATGAGACTTGACTTGTGTAAAGACCGGAGAGCAGGCCAGCAAACTGCCCGACGTATCAATCATCCGAGGCCTTAGGGAGATGGGATATATATGGGCAGACACAGGTGGCTGGGAGGCAGGAGCTGCCAGGTTCAGCGCACTGGGGGAGGTCGCCCAAAAGTGCCTCGCCCCTTTTGTCTGACACGGAGCAGCGAGCAGCGCTCTAAACGGTCACACACCAACTGACTGACAGGCACGACCGGAACCGAGAAAAATCCAGCCACCCGTCCACCGCATTCATCAATCCATTTTCTATACCTGCATCACCGGAGGAGAGCCGCGAGTCGGTCCTCTTATCGTCCATTTCAATTTGGAGAAATACACTCAAACGCATCAAATCTCAAACCGCCGCAATCTGACTCTTATACGCACTCGGGCAGGCGGCCATATGATTCCGGGCTCTTCCAGACATTGGACCCTGGGGAAATTAAATAATATCAGTAATCTCTCTTTCCCTTCTGAACCCCCATGACTCCATGTAAGAACTTTAATATGGTCGCACACTCATAAGTTCATGATGGGAAAAAAAAAAGAGAGAGACCGGGACGAAGGAGAGGAAAGACGGAGCGAAAGCTTCTATCTATGGCAGCATGTATACAGCGTTATGAATATGTATTACATTAACAGATGGGCAGTCTGCAGAGTCAGGGGGGGGGCACACCATGTTCTGACAATGGGAGGCACATATTTAAATGAATATGAATTTGCATGCCACTGACATGTTGAGACCAGCTCCAGCAGCGTCGGTCGCAAGCTTACAGCCAGAGGACTTTTTTTCTCGAAAAGCGGAGGAATAAAACGCGGCGCTCCGATTCTGCTGCGTTTGTTTCACGGGTCACAAACTTGCGGCTGCTCCTGCAGCGGGAGGCTGCGCGATTTCCAAGTCACACGAGCCGTTTGTGTTGCGAGAAGGTGTCGAGGGGAGGCACTCGCGGAGACAAGGGCGAACTGCGCTAACTTGAAGGGAGAGATTTGACGTCCGATATCACGTCACATGTGATGTACTTTTTCTTCATTAATTCATCGGAGTGTTGTGCTTTTAATGTGGAAAATGGAGGGGAGGGATATGAGGGATTACGGCTCAATAACAAGCTGGTATTATGGTGGCCCGTCCTCCACCCACTCAGGGATTAGCTGAGTGGAACGAACCTTCGGTTAGCATTGTAGCCTAATGAAATGGGCATCATATCGAGGCATTTAGGAGAGATGAATACCAATGACTGACGAGCTCACACGTCCAGCAAACTGGTAAATGAAAGCCATACATTACAGTGACAGAGAATAATCGATCTCTTGCTTGACTGGAGCTCAGCTGATGCTCAACATGTTGGCTTCGCCACAGTGAGCCACGTCTCACCCAGTGCGTTGAACGGAGGGAACGTTGTTTGGTTTGCAACCGCAGGGGGGGGAGTTTCTGTGCCCCAAAGTGTTGGCAAAACGAAATATTTTTTGTTTGAAAGTTGTTTGTGGATTCTGTGGAACGCAACAAGTTGAAAACACATTTTTTCAACTATCAAGATACATTTTTAAAGCAGGCAATAACTCGGACATCCATAATTTATGGGGAAAAAAATCGGTGTTTTGGCTCCTTCTCAAAGTTTTTCAGCTCCCAATTCACTTATTTACGGTTCAGTCCCTTAACAGTGCCCATTTACATGGGATGTCATGGTAATTACATCAGTCACACGTGATGATTTACTGCAGTAAAGACGACAGTGCAGCACATGCAAAGAATAAGAGAAGAGTGCTGCTGCAATGCACCACATAGAAGCTACGACGGCCTCATTAGGAGCCCACAGTATAAATATGTGGCTCATTTGCACAGGACAAAACCAAACACATTTGTCTGCCATAAATGATGTTTTAAGGGCTAAACAAGATGTTCTCCCAAAGCCGAACTGAGTCGCTTTGATGCCAAAATATGATTGAGCATAAACACTATTTTGAATTTGTCCGTGAGATGAAATTACAAGCTGCAGACGGCTGTTATTGCATTCCTTCTGCATTAAAACCGTATCGCAGCTCCTCCCGCTCGACGCCTCCCATTCTCTCCTTTTAAATGTGACTGTCGTCAACCTCCGCACACATAAGTGGCCGCTGATGAGGCTTTTCTTTCATCAGCCAGCTGTGTGTTTGTATTAGACAATCAGGATGTCCGACTCATTTCATGCTTCTGATCACCTGGAAATTGTGAACATATAATATTTTCTTTATTGCACTTAAATTAATTGTGCATTAAATTAGAAAAAGAAACAACAACAACAAAAAAAAAATCCTAGCTTGGATAGAATTGCTGCCAGAACACATGAGAGACGGACTGCAGAGGCAGAGATTTCCGTCCTTAGTCTTCAGAACAAAAAATGTTTAAAGTAACCAATAGATTATTTTGATCAGTGATGACAAAAATAATATATGCTCACTATATAAAAGACTGTGCACTCATAATGTATGCTCAGCACATGTAGTTAAGTCTCTGCTTTAATCTCCCAGAGGCAGAATTGCTGCTAATGTGAAAAAGAGGAGAAAGGACAAAACAGGGAGAGTAGGAATTATAGGGGGACAGAAGAGGTGAGCGAGAGAGAGAGAGAGAGAACGAGAGAGAGAGAGAGAGAGAGAGAGAGAGAGAGAGAGAGAGAGAGAGAGAGAGAGAGAGAGAGA
>JASSRZ010000016.1:6178855-6200668 GCA_032164315.1 Malacoctenus gilli
ACACACACACACACACACACACACACACACACACACACACACACACACACACACACACACACACACACACGTGCATTCTTGATGAACCAATCGGCAGCGGCTCTATCAGGGTGATGAGGTAATTACAAAGTGCTAATTGGGAGACAATATTTTTAGCAGATGACAAAACTGGGGGTCTCAGCACGCACGAAGAAGAGAAGACCTCAGTACATCAACTACAAACTGATGCATAGTCAAACAGTCAGAGTGAGACATTGCTAAAGATAATAAGACAATGACAGATTGTATCAAACATTTAGGTCCAATAAGTTCTAAGATATTGTGGGCGTTCAAGAGATGAGGCAATATTTTACCTCTTACTGGATCAAAGTGAATAACATCAACAATGTAAGAACTCTGAGTCGCAATCGAAAAGTTGAGGATTAATATTCACAAGTTTGTGTACTGGGCCTGATTCTCTTACAGTGAATACACGGTGAGAGTACCAAAGTACTTCAGCCTGAATCTCTCTGTCCTTGTGGTTCGACATTGCAGCCAGACACCACTGGCTATGAGACTTGTTAGGATTCAACTACCATGCTAAAAATGTACAGCAGCAAATAAATGCTGAGGAGCAATTTTAGATGGAAAACATAATGAAGACGCTCTACAATTGCAGTTCCAATTTTGTTGGCCAAAACAAACATAAACACAGATGGCGTCTGAATGAATGAATTGCATCCAACCCTGAAATCCACAAACAACTTTCCCTTTTTTCCCCCCCTGCTGGTCCATAAGTTATCAGTGGAGGCTCTAATATACAACATTTGAATTCAGCAGCAGCCAAGAGGCGAAATACAGATGAAACCCAAATGGAATCATAAAAGGATTATTTCACTGTTATCGTGCTTAGAAAAGGAGGGTTGGCAGCACTGAAACAAGGAGACAGAAGGTAAAGGAGAGGAGAGAGGGGGGGAGAGAGAGAGAGAGAGAGGGAGAGAGGGGTTCGACATCAGTCACAGAGATGAGAGGACGGAGGGGGCAGGAACAGAGAGGAGGAGCGAGGGAGAGAAAGGTGAAGCGACAGGGAGTTGTTTGATGAGTTCATAAGAGTCAGGTCCGGGGTGGCCTGGAGTCAGGGATTAACTGTTGGGAGAGAGGCTGAAAGGTCATTATTGACTGACAACTTGGCTCTCCAGATGTAAAGACCCCGGTTTTGCATGTCCATGAGGCAGCAGTCTTTGAGTAAAATCAAAAGCTTTCAATTGATTTGTTTTCTAACCTCGACGAGGACCTTTGTTCAAAAAGAAAAATCAAACAAGTGAATATATAACCTCCACCCAAACTTTGACCCGGGTGTCAGCGTTGAAATGAGAAACCAACCCCGTAAGCCTCACAGGCAGGAATAAGCTCGAATTAGTTTGGTGAAAGCTAGAAAGCTTCTCTAATCTAATTATGCTGGTGAATACAAACGGCTTCCACATCAACAAGCGGGCAACACACAAGCTGCACCATCGACGGCGCGCACAGGGACGCCTGATATGTGTTATCGAGAATCTCGGCCTATATTTACCTTTGCCTGCCTTCTGTTTTCCCCCCCAAACAGGAATGGAAGGCATTTTATCTTTCTCAGCTCGTGATTTGTCTGCTCCGTGAACCTTTCCGGAGACGTGTCCTCTGCCCCGCAGCCTTTCACAGCACAGCGCGTCGGTGTTTAGTACATAAAAAGGAGGCCTTCAGTGCTTCTTGTTCGCAATAATGCGTGCGTGTATTTCATTTTCTTCTCCGACGCAGCTCGACAGCCGGCACAAAACAGCCAAGTGCGACTATGGCAAGGACGAGAGTCAGAAAGCGGCTTCGCCACCGAGCGAGTGCGAGTCAGTTAAATAAAGTATACGTGTGTTTTGGCGTGCACTCATGCAGTTGGGTAAAGTGATGTGCAAATGAGCGCCTATGTGAAGGTGAAAATAAAGTGAATGAAACCCTTCAGCCACCAAACATCAATCACTGCAACAGATCAATGGCGGCGGGTGCAGCCCAGCCAGCGCTGCAGAAATGAGAAGTGCAGTAGGTGAAGATGTGTGCGTGCGTTCGTGTGTGTGTGTTTGTGTGTGTGTGTGTGTGTGTACATGCTCTGTATAAGTTCTGCAGGTGAAAGAATAAGAAGACACTAAAAGGCAGCTGAATGAGAAAGTGAGCCGTACGGGGAGGTTAAATGATTTGAATCCCATATCAGGTGATACACGCTTGCCTCTCCAGTTCCACCGGGAGCAGCATGTGACACACGGATGGTGGTCTAAAAAAAGACGCCGACGATGATGTGATTCCTATCTCGCGATGAAAAGCTCCACTGATAAAACAGTCACATCTGAAGCATGTGAGGAAACCCATTTCAATCCATTTTACACCCCCTTTTCATGTGGCTCCAGGCTCCATATCTGCAATCAAATACTGCAATGCTCTTTAACACGTTGATTCCCCAGACCGACGGGAACTGTGACACCTTGACAGGGGGTCTGCAAAACAATTAAAAACTTCATTAATCATTGATAAAACTGCGCCTGGCTCATTACTGTGACATTTCACTGCGTACACAGCGCTCGTGAAGAGCTCTGCAGTATAACAAGCACACCTTTGTGGTACTTTAACTTCTGATATGTCGAGACAAACCATGTCAACTGTCAGTTAGCGCCGCAAACTGGAGCGCTGAGCAGAGTGGAAAAGATTTCAAGAACCTCCTCCAAAGAGAAAATAAACATTCAACATTGTTGACATTTCTGCGTGATCCTCCTTAACACACGTACAGATAACGTCAGCGGGCGGAGCCACAAGCGAGCGATCATTTCAGGGCTTCGGTTCAAACACAACGGTCTCAAAAACACATGATTATTTACGTGAAACGATCGATGAATCTTTTGTTTCCGTGATTATCGATGGCCCCTCCCACTTCTGTCGCCCTGCAGGTGCTGTAAGCCACAGGTGTGGTCACCAGGCTCAATGAAAGTTAGGAGAATAAAAGCTTTGGAAAGACATGAAAGGAGGCCATGGGGGCCCTGAGGCAACACCACTGCTCGCTGTGGAGACTGTTTTGTTCGGTATCCTTGTGAAGTTTTTCGGGTGGAGCTGTGAGGAGAAGCCGAGTTTTCTGTTCTTCCGAGCCGTCTCTGTAAATGGTTCGTTTTGTGGCGTTCGAAAGCGCTGAGACGAACAAGGTCGTTAGTTAGTCACGCTCACTTTAATCATTGATTTTTTTGTCTATGCTCAACGAAAAAATTTATTTAATTTACTATGTGGTGCACAATAAAACCTTAACTTAATCTTCCCAGTTTGAATCACCAGTTGTCCTCCTTTGGGCTGTTCTACTGTCAGGAAGTCACGCAGAGACCATGTGTGTGGAACCTGCGTCACGGCTTGTGTTGAAGTCAGATCCTCATGTTGCATTCTGCCGTTTCATTCCTCTTTGGTAGAGAAACACATTGCATAACAGAACGCCACAATTCTGACATGTTGACTCGCGGGTGAATCTGAGGTGAGGTTGAGCTGCAGCAGAGTGGGCGGCTGAAGGTGGGTGCTCTTTTTATGAATCATGTATAGCCGGAGTGTGATCCTGAGCATCAGCATTCTCTGCTTGAATGTTCATGAAAGGCTAGAAATAAACAAAAGTCAGCGGTGGATAAAACTAATCATTTCAGTCAGACACGGTATTTTTAGAACGGAATCCAATGTGAGGATTCTACATTGTATTATTTTTATTCCCGTCGCTGAAAATTATATTTTAATTTCAAAAAGCAAGATGAGTGTATGCAGCATGAGCTTGTAAACTCAATTGATGGAAAGTTCCACTGAAGTTACTTTGAACCAACAAATTGGTTTTTGAAAACGAATCAAAAAAGAAACTAAAAATGAACATTTTTCAGAATAAAACCAGAATAAAAATCTGCATCGAGTTTACACGACGTCACAGCGTGTTGTTATCTGTCCGTGGTTACAAACAAGCAAACTCACAAAGCCAACCAAGCAAAGCATCTCATCTGACACGCATATCCAAACAGTTTCGTCTGCTGGAAATGTTCAGAATGCAACTGTCACCAAAGGTGGATGGTGAGCAGAGCAGCAATTTAAAGAAAGTCATCTTATCTGGTGATTCAGCAGATTGTAAAAAGCAAGAAGCGGCACATAACCGAGAGGAACTCGCATTGCCAGCTGTGGTTGAATTGTGTCATCACTCTCCACAATGCCCGCGATAAAGAAGAGGCATGTGACACCTGGAAAATGTTATTAGAGGCGGCATGTCAATTACAGAATAACACCAAAAAGAGAAACTGTGAAGGAGCAGAAGGGCACAAAAACATCCCACTCATCCCAGGTGAGCTATTGTCACTGAAAATGGGGCGAAAATTATGGCGTATAAACTAGATTTTGTCAAAGTAGCTCAACAATCAATGATCTGAAACAGATTTGATGTTGGTGTGACAAAAGTAGCTCCTCCGACAGTCAGATATGGAGGGTTGAGTTCAAACAGCAGAGCTGGAGAAACAGGGTTGTTTTTCAGTCTGTCGACTTCACATGAAAGCAGGAGACTGGAGTGTCTTCGAGAGCATCTTCTTGGCCAATGAACGGGAAAAATCATAGGAAAAGGGCCGCATTGAACATTCACAAAAATGCAAATAACATTTTGTGGAATAGGAAAAGAATTATTTTTGGAACGAATGCAAAATTCAACTTGCCATTATGGACTCTGCTTTTATTTCATTATACTTTTCTTTGACTAAATCGGTCTCTGTGCTTAAAACAAAATAAATTCCAAAGATTTGTGTAAATTTTAGGTTTGATGACTGTTATTTCCAATTCAAGTCAAAGTAATGACTTTTTAAAAGACCAGCTTGGATGCAAATGAGCTTTTTCTTATCACTCTTGTCCAACTTTAACCTTTCATGAGTTACTTCAGGCGTCTTGTTCTACTTGTGCAAAGGGTGAAAGTTTGGTTTAAACAATATTTTTGCAGTGTCTTTTTTTCTAACAAGTCGGGCGACTGCAGGGTGGTGAGACTCTTACTCAGAGGGAGAATTTCAAATATTCCAAAAAATGACAAGCTTTCCAGACACATTGTGACACACCGACAACCCCGGAGATAAAGTGTATAATTTATACTAGGGTCAGAGTACACCGGTACATATAAAGGTAAACATGTGAGCAGTGGGTCTGCTGAAGCGCACGGACACAGTGACGCCGTGTGCAAAAATGGCTCCAGGTCTTCAACAACTGCCAGAACTCATTGCCACGAGAGAATTACAGTCAGTACTACACATCGCAAAGGTCACCAGTTCATGTACGGACAAACAGACGGCAGAGAAGTGAAGGAGTGCAAACAGCTGCTGAAGTGTTGTTCAATCAAAAGCAGACGTGAACCAGCGGTGAACCAGCGACCTGTGATTGTTCCAGGAGCTGATCCGCCGCTTTGATTGCAGTGGTATGAACTGGCTAAATGAACGTCGCATTGATCATTCGCTGGATGTTTTTCCAGTGCAGGTGGCCAGGTGTGAGTTGTATGAGAACATATGAGACAAAGGTGTTAATGTTCTGCAGCAGAGGAGTAAATGAGGCTAATTAAACTGGCTTGAACGGAAATAAAGGAGACGCAGAGTGCTGGAGCGATGCGACCCATTCCAGATGGAAAGACCAGGGAAACATCCGCAAGTGAAATTTCCCCTTTTTTTAACTACCTTTAAACACATACAATAGACAATATTTTTGCATGAAATGAGATTACTTTGCATTTCATAAATCATTCTTCCGTCGTATCATGTGGAGTTGAACAGGAAAATGCAAATTTTGAAGACTTAATTCAAAACTTTCATGTGAGAAAGGTGCTTTATATGGACATAATTGCAAGATTTCTTGATAAAAATGTAATTTTCTCACTGCATTAATTTTTTCCATGTCTTATTGCATTTCGAAGGAATCAGACATTGTTTTCTGTTTCACCGTTTTATCGTGTACTTACTCAGGCCCCTCCTAATTATTTCCCACCTGAAACATCAGGTGAATGTTATATTGTGCAATTTCTGGGGGCCTTTAAAATGCATTTCAGTTGAAAAAATATCAACTGTCTGTCATATAACACAGCCCATCAGATCAGTGGAAAAGGTTCACTGCAGTTGGATAAACTTGCAGAAATATTTCAGTCCAAAAAAGTGACACAAGAGTTTCTTTCACCTCATAGTTGAGCAGGAAGCTGCTTCAAACTCCTGAAAAAAAAATCCAAACAATCATTGAAAATTGGTTGAAGCAATGAGACTCAAGCCAGAGTTCAGTGAAAGTCTGACTGTCATAAGAAAACACAACAGAACTTGTTTCACCAGTGATTTATTTACCTGGCGCTGCATTCACTCTTTGCCGTATGACGCATTCTCACAAACTTAAGCTCATTGCGTCAGTTTTCCAGTATGGTCCTTTTTTTTACTTTGACTGCTCTTATCAGCAGTGTTCCCAACAATGGCAGGCAGCTGTGGTAAACACACTGTCCCGCGTCTGCACACACTGGAAAGCGCACCAGTCAGCAAGTACTGCACAGGTGACCACAGAAGAGAGCAGAGTCAGAGGAGGATCCTGCTTATTTAGCCTTCAGGTAGCTGCAAATGAACCCTCACAAAGTTCTGTGATTGTGGATATTTAGTTTGAAAGGATCAAAACAACACAGCACATCAACACCCAGTGGTGAAAGTTTGTTAATGTTGTTGTGGCTCGAGCAGAATCCCCAAATTTGGGCAAAAAGCGGCTTCAAACAGCCCAAAATGATCTGATTGGAAACCTTCCTTTCAATTCAGTTAGAAGCAGCACAAAGCTGCTGTGTTGTTGCAGTGCCAAACGTTTCCAGCTGGAAAGAGGCCAAAGTGACTCAATGGTTGAATAAAATGTAAAAAAAAAAAAAGAAAGCAATACAGTGAACGAGAAAAATTATCCTGCTTGTTTGAAAGATGCATCTTTTTGAAACCAATAAGAGGGAAGAAAAACACTGCGTCATGTGTTTTTGCAACCTGGAAGATTTGACATTCCTAAGACTTATGAGTTTCCCTTGAAAGTTCCAATATTTGAATTTCCACTTGTGAACCTTGTTTGTGATTTAGGACGGCCCCCCCCCCCCAGGGGAAGGCAGTCGATGGTAATATTAGCAGTCAGGACGGAAGGCATTTTCATAGCCCAACTTCTCCTCCTTTCCAAGGAGTTTCTGCCTTTCTATCTGCGGAGGAGACACCCAGTATCGATCCAGCTCTGACACATCACCGATGACTCACTGAACGGAAAGACAGAGAGGGGATTTGTGTGTCACGGCGTGAGCGCGTTTGTGTGCATGAGGAAGAGAGAGAGGGGGGGGGGGACACACACGGATGGAACAGCACGTGGGTCTTCACCCAGTTTGCCGGTGACGCTTGTGAAAGAGCAGTCAGCGGGGACAGTTTCTCAGCGTCTTTTGGCTTCTTTCATCGGAGACTTTCAAGATAACAGCCTGTTCAAGGCAGATGACAAAGCAGAATAACAAGTAGACATGGGACTGCTTAACATATGTGCATGAATATACTTTCTTGAGCGTCTAAAAATTGCCTCGGCATATATTTCTGAATAAGGTCTCAGCACAGGGAGGGCTGCGCTCTTCACTTGCCTCCAAGGCGCAGATGAGGTATCATGAACGCAATTGTCACTTTCCAGGACGGCAGCGATGCATAAACAGTCGATGTTCTTGTGAACATCTTGCCCATCTTTGCCTGCTGATTTCCAAATGAGGTATGATCATGCACACGGCTATCTCCAGGCAAACAAAGCAACTGCAACGCTGATGAGCTAAAAATCAAGCTTTTCGTGTGCTTTTAAGGGCGCACGGTCCCAAGCACATTTAGAGTACGTAGTTACTCATGCGGACTGTGCTTGTTAAACGAAGGGGTTCAATGAAATGTCAACAACGGCTGAGGGAGGGGTGTTTGCTGTGTACAGCCGTTTGCGGTCATGTTTCATTTGCGTTCATAGAAAAGCTAAAAAATAAGCAATATTGCCCTTTTTCTCAGTGCAGTCTGTTCACACGTGTGGTAGTGATGGTATCATTGAAAACTTGAGTCTGATCCCAGAGCAGACAACAGTTTACATGAAAAACCACGTAACGAATAGGCCGCAGTCCTGCACCCGTCACTCTCCTCTCTGCTCGCTCTCAGTCACAAGAGAGCCAAGTGTACGATCCAAAACATGCAGAATGTGGAAGCCTGAATGAGACAATGACAAAACAAAACAATTGCTACGAATAATCTGCTGTTCTAAATTGTAAAGTGAACCCAAGGAGGACCTAATGCTACGCGCTTGAGAACGAAAATCGAGACTCCGATGTCCGCCCTTCCTTTTTTTTCTATATTATTTCCTTTTTTTTTTCTAATCTTGTGCCTTTGTGTCACTGATCACCGCCTCTTCTTCACCTCTCGGGCCTCGCTCTGTCCGTCACTCACCGCGCTCCTCCCCGGTTTGAAGAGGACGGCTGGCTGCAGTCTCCAGATTAGGTCCAAGCTCGCCTCCCTCGGTGTGTGATTGCGAGGCCAGCGGCACGGTTGAAATGGCCGGACTTCAACTCATTAGATGAGTCATTACACGGGGGACAGTGAGGGGGGGAAAGATGAAGAAACAGAGCAGGACGACCAAAAGAGAGCAAACTCCAAAAACAAATTACTTTACACTCGCCGAGCCGCTGCTGACACGAAGCCCACAGCCGACTGTTCCTGAAAAGCTCTTTGGCATTTTATTTATTTAAAAACAGGTTGGGAGTAAGATTTGCAAAAATCTATTTGTTGGTATTACTGAGTGATGAGTAATTCAAGAGGAACGAGGAAGAGGGAATGAGAAAAAGAATAAACAGAGCACAGAAATGATATAAAAAATAAATGAGATAAAAAGGCAAACACAACAAAGGACAGGGACGGGGATTGGGGGGGGGGGGTTCGCGGAGAGGAAAGGAATGGGGAGAAATTGAGGAGGAAAAAACTGCTGCAGACACTTTACTCTATCGCTGTTTAACAATGCAAGGTGGTGTTCCAGAGCGAATCACATACGGCCCGTGCATACTAATAGAATAATACTCCAGTCATTACTGCTTCCATCAGCACAATGGTAAATATTCCCTAATTGCATATCACAGATAACGCTTCAGCTTTATGTTGTTTATGTGCGTCTTTGTGCCGGTGTGTGTTTGTGTGTTTATCCATCTTTGTGCAAATGTGTTGGGAGGCGTGTATGAAGTTAATTGGCTACCGCAGATAAAAAATAAAGACGGGGAGAAAAAAGCGGTGTCACGTTCCATTGCTTTGCTCTCTGCTGCGTCTGAGGCATGCTAGAAATGAGTTTTTAAACAATAAAAACAAATTAGCGTGGCGATTGTAAATACGACGTAATTGGGATGAATGCACTGTGTTGACACAATCGGTTGATTCATTAGTCATTGATTGATTTGTCTGTCACCCCAAAAATTAATCGCTATTAGCTCGATTCTCGATGCTGAAGCTGAAGGACCCGTTTTTTTTTTTCCTCGAAATGAATATAAATAGCCAAACTATTTAGTGTCAATGGGTGATGGAAAATTGGTTGAACATGAAATATATTCACACAAATGAGGTTCACAGATGAATCAGTTTGTCTGAGGAGTCCACAGTGATACGAGCGGCTCTCTGGGCTCAGGCAAATGTACTCTGAGAAGCAGCGCGGCAACGTGCTCCACGTCTACAAACTTGGAGCTGAGCCAGTGAAACATCCACAACTCAAACCTTGTGCAATTTGTCTCATGAAGTTTAGATTCGATTAGCCACATTACAATAGATTAAACACATATCTGAGGTATGAGTCGAATGCTCTTGGTTTTATCAAAGATTTATGTGAAATAAACCCACGAATTGTAGTTTTTCAACAGGGTAATTGGTGTCTAAATAATTGATATGCCAGGTAAAACACAAAAAAGTAACTATTCCTTCTTTATCAAATGTTGTGTTCAATAATAAAACAGTTCAGATATTTCAGCCCAAGTTGGGAGCTCAACAAAACAACACAGTGAGTACTTCACATTGTGCATCATTACAAAGCACAATTCCTCGTGTAGTTGCACAAATACTCTGTCACGTTGCATGATGCCATGTTTACCTCTCATATTTCTTCACTATTCTGTGTCGGAAGTTTCTGAGCACTCGGATATATTTTCCCTCCCTTTTCGCTCACTCATTAACAAGCAATGATTCCTGAATAGTGCTCGCAGTAAAATCCTCTCTGCAGTCTTATCTGCAGGGATGTAAAACAAAACTATAGGGTCATAAAGGGAACTTGTTCTTCCTCCACTTTTTACATGCCGACGTGATGCTCAGCTAACTTTCCTTGCGCCGGCTAACTGCATTGGCCTTTCAAGTGTGAGGAGAGCTTCTGGAGCATCAGTTGACGTCATCATGTTTCTTTAGGTGAAAGAAAAGTCACCGAAACTTTGCATTTAATTTGTATAATGCTCCTAATCAGTTCTTCAGCTGAATTTGTCCTTGTGTGTACAATTCATAAAAATCGATAAACACTCCTTTGTCAAAGGCTGAGATGACATTTGACAACCCCCCCCCCCCAAAATGTGCAAATGCAGCTCCAAATCTCCAAAAATTGGATTAGAGAAACAAACATAATGTCTGTTCCCTCTCAGCAAACACTTTACCCAACCATCCAGTCTTGTTTTCATTCATGAATATTACATAGCCCGTGATTGGCTGCCAGATCATTACACTGACGAGTGAGAGCAGGCCATCTGGTGGCGGTGAGCGGGTTATCACGACTCACAAGCACTAAGCAGCCCACACTTGTGAGCAGGTTTGCTAAGAGTACACTGTTCGCGCACGCGCATGCGTGCGTGTGTGTGTGGTTGTGCTCAGCTCTGCACAGGCGACTGTGTGTGTAACCAGGGAAGGAAATGATAAGAAAGTCTGCGACTTCCTAAATACAGAGCGAGCAGCTAAAAAAGAAACCCCCCCAGAAACAGTCTCTGGGGTAGAAGCGGCTCTCTGGAAGCAGGCGGAGAGGCAGGCTGGGGAAGCAGCTTCCCAGCAGAAGAGAACTCGTGACAGGCTGCTCACGATGGCGTCCTGGCCTCCTTTCCTGGAACTCGCGGCTCACACAGGTGTTGGGCTCAGGTGGGCGAGAGAAGAGGAAACTTGGCAGGCAGGTATAAAGCAGGAGAAGTGAGAGCAGGATCGTGGGCGGTGCAGAGAGAGTGAGAGAGAGAGAGGGAGGGAGGGAGGGAGGAGGAAAGAAAGGGAACGAGGAAGGAGGAGGACGATTTGGGTACAGCTGAACTGGTCTCCTTTAATCAGCTGAGAGATTGACAACACAAAAGGCTCGACTTTTCAGCAGGCATGACTCAACTCGCACTATAGGGTTAAAAAAATCCCTCCCTTCCTCACCCCCCCCCCCTCTCTCTCTCTCTCTCTTGCTGCTGCTGCTTTTTCCTTTTTCTAAAACAAGCCTATGTGCATCTCTGGGGAGCACATGTGAATGAGGAGCGCTGAGAGGTACTCAGCGTCTGCTCTGCTTTTACATCCTGCACACACATGCACGCACGCACGCACGCACGCACGCACGCACGCACTCATTCACTATTTAGGACCTACCAATCACTGGAGAGACAGAAGGAGACCAAGCCCCTCAGCGGTGTCCATTCTGATTTCCCACAACACACCCGCAGCCGCCTACAGTTTTATGTCTGATCAGCTTCTGTCCTTCCACATAGGCTGCGCTCGGCTGTGCTCACTTGACCGTCGCCCGGTCAATGCGTTCCTAATTGAGCCTGAAATGGGAATGGTGATAGCACACGTGTTTATTGCAAAGCAAGCAATCCCGGGCAAGAAATAAGACACTGTTTGTTGACATAGCATCAATAGTGAAAAACCCCCTTTGACGAAAGCCATGTAAAACACAATAATCAGACTCCCTCCCATGATAATTTACCCCATGGGTAGATTTAACGCTATTAAATGAAGTGTAATAAGCCTGACTTGTCAAATGATCAGTGTTTTATGAGCATTTACACAAAAACCACTGGAGACACCAGTTAGTTAAATCACGCCGCTGCACAACAGAGCCGCATCTTAAACTGCAGATAAACATCCCATTCTCCGGTATCAGCAACTTCTAATTACGTATAGGTGGGATCAGTTATCCAGCAGCATCTGGGAGCCGCTGCTAACCAGTCCATCCCTTTAACAACTTTGCAGGGTTTTAAAACCGGTATCACTCAGGTTTGTGACAGTGAGATAAAATCCTAAGCGGAGGCCAGCTAAGACGCTCCGATGTGTGAGTGTATCCCGCTGATTTCCACAGAGCCTCGAGGCCACCTAATCCACAAAGCCTCAACACTCATCCGCGCGGATCAATGGATAACCAGGCAAATATTAGCACACATCTCCCTTTATTTTGCCGGCCTGTCAGACGATCACGGACCATTGCTGTAGAGAGTACAGATCTGGACATGTCCGTGTCCTCTGAGAATCAGCCCAGAGAGGTACGGAGAGAAACTCTCCAAGCTGAAATTCTACACAAACTGCAGAAGATTTTATAATTGCATTTGCTGTGATTTGATGTGGGGTTTTTCCCCTTGAACTTACCGGGTGCTCGTCTTTCTGTTTTTATTACAATCAAATTTTAAGAGGCATTTATTTTCCCATTTATGTACCAGCTAACATTCAGTAACATTCACCTGTAGTCACAACCAACATGTACTCTGTCTTTTGGCTGGCGTATCGGTAAACGATCGTGACTGACGGCGTGAAGGTGCCTGAGCGTGAACCCAGGTGGGATCGTTCTGAGGGGTCTTTGCATGTTCACTCAGCGAATGTGTGTTTTGGGTTCGCTTTAACGTTTGAATGAGACCAGACACAACGCTGTCTCCAGTCTTCAGCCTCTTGGCTTTTGTCTAGCAGGGCACTCTCGCTACCATACAATCTTACATTTCATGAGCAGCTGAGAAAATCTAATCTCTCTTATCTTACAATACCTGGAGAGAAAATAACCCACTCAGGGGGAAAAAAAAAACTCTCATTGTTGTTCTATGAGTGCGATATGTTTAGATTTTGCTCAGAATACCAGGTTGTAAAATACAAAAATAAATCTTTACCAGTGTTGAGAAAAATATTGATTTTGCTTTCTGGATGTGGGCTATATTACTCAGAATAATTGGCATGATACTAAAGACTTTTGAGGGATTCATCACACTACATAGTGTAGTTACATAACACTACAAAAAGGTACAGTTGTCGAGATGGGCCAAATCATTAAAATCTGTCTTCCCTCTCCAGTCCTCATTAAATCCTCTAATTGAAGCAACGCTTGAGGACAGTTTTCCATGTTTATGTGACCAGTTCAGCGTCTGTGGGACGGATAAAACACGATTCGAAAGCTATAGTGTTTCTTTGTTAGCGTGCGTGGGTACGTTTGTGTGTGGTGTGTTTTATAGGCTGCAGGGGGTGTTGCAAATACTAAAGGAGGAAGACAAATGGGTTTACTCTGCACTGATAGTTTGGTGCCATATCTCCTTACATCCTGCCATCTCTCTCTCTTTCTCTGCATCGTTAGAGTTGTTGTCTGCGCCGTGAAGCCCTGTGGTGTAATATTGAACATATTGTAAAAGACTCACGCTCTGCACATTAGGGCTGCTAACACACACAGACACACATACACACAGGCACAGAGAGGGGAAGACATTGTTACGGGGATGCTTCATGTGTCAAAGTTCTGAATTACTGCGGGGCAGTCTTGGGCAGCAGTGCAGGGAGGACAAAGAAAAGAAAGAGGGAGTAAGGGCCAAATAAGCTTTTCTATCCCGCTTTAATTTTCCTCTGGGATACATGAGAGAAGGGGAGGTGCTGAGCAGATCAATAGCAAAGTTTGTCTCTGTCAATGCAGAATTCAGCCTGCAGAAGGGGGAAGAAACAGGCAGAGCCAAAACATGCCACAATTCATTGCAGTCCTGCAAAAATGAGGAAAAATAAACCTCCTTCGTCGCCGTTTCTAAAACTAACTCCTAAATAAGTGAAAACAATCACAACTGATCTCTACCTTGGTATGCATGGTCGAAACTGAATTATTGCACCACAAATGCATGTGTCCGACTCCATCTTTGGACCGAAGTCGTCTCGTTATCGTGCTACAAGTGTTGCTCAAGGTGCAAAGTAACAATGGCAAATAATACTGAACACTTATTCCAATTAGGTCACCCATCTTTCATGAGGGAACAGCCGTGCAGCCGATAAATCCGTGCGTGACGGCATCTGTTGTCCACATTCACATGTGCACAACAGGGGAAGAGTGGCCGAGCGCGTCTGTGTGCTCGCTGCTGATGAGTTCGGAGAAGCGATGCGGCGTCTGACTCAGGATGGAGCGGACTGACCAGCTGCCATTCATATGAAGAGTGGGCGGTTTCCACAGTAAAAGCAATCACTGCGAGGGCCTCTAAGGACAAGCAGCCCTACACACTGGCAAATTTAAACACACATCATGCCAAATACACAAATGTTACCAGTCACAAAATACAGTTTATTCATTATTAAAATCTTCTCTGCTAAAATACCGACAATATTTTGATATATATATGAGAAATATACGAATGTTTAAATCCCAAACACATTACCTAATTTCTGGTGTTATTTATGAACATATATTTAAATTTAGTTTCAGATGTCGCGGATGACGGAAGCTTTCCCAGGAAACTGCGTTTCAGCGTGAAGCTTTTGCAGTCCGTCACTTTCCTGGTGGTTCACCGCACATGTTGTGCACAGACACAATTTCACCCTCTAAATGATAGAGACGCGTTAAAAGACCGTCTTACAACCAAGACGTCAGACTCCTCCTCCATTGTGCCGGTCTGTGACGCAGGTTTTCAAGAGTCCCTCATTCAGAACAAGGATTTCAGTGCAATCTTCTGCGAGAAACAAGCGCACCAGTTTTTCCAGTGTTCAAAAGGATCCAATATGTTGCACCGCGGACCGCTCAAAAGCAGAAATAGGAAAAATCTTTATTTTCTATAAGTTTTTTTTTATTCTTCTGTATCTCAAGCTTGAATGTATTGAACAGCTTCCACGCTGCCAAAAATAAACGCAGCACAAACTGAATTGCTTTTCTTAGTTTTGCAATCGGGCTGCACTGTTTTAGCCGAGCTGCTCTCACTCACTCACTCTCTCTCTCTCTCTCTTTCTCTCTCTCTCTCTCTCTCTCTCTCTCTCTCTCTCTCTCTCTCTCTCTCTCTCTGTGAGTTTCACCACCCACCAAACAGCCCGAAGACTCGATTTGAACTCTGGCACGAGTGCAGCTCATTATTGCAATGTCACAGAGGTGGGGAAAGAATCAGATGATAGAAAATTCAATTTACATAGAGCAACCTTGGGGTGAAGTACAGCAGCTGATGGTATTAGTCAGTGAATTAAAATGACACCCTTTTTTATTCTTTTATTTTCCTCTCGTTGATTCTGTCTCTCTTAATCCCGCGAAGTCAAGGATTTAGCAGAGGGAGGATGACTATCAAACATGATCTGACATCGAGAGAAGATATTTACCTTCGCCACCTTTTCCCCCACTACCACTACCCCTACCTTTCCTTTCTTTTCCTTTCCTTATCTTCCCTCGCCTTTCAAGCCTATCCTCTCCTTTCCACAACACACAGGAAATCAATAAACCCAGCATCAACATTATAACAGCATTATATATATTCTGTCAGTGCAAGGGTGGTCCAATCGTTAGAGGGGAGATGAGTGCTTGCAGTATCAGTTTGGAGCTGCAGCAGCATTCTGATTGGCAGCGAGTGTGGCACTGATTTATCTATTACTGAGAGGAGATAGTGTGGAGTGTTTACCCTGCAAACCTGATGCTCGGCAAGGAGAAAGTTGAGGGAAAGATCGGGGAGTTTGTGAGTGTTTTTACAATTTCTGTCTGTTCGTTCGAGGGTCCTCAGCGTCGGCCTGCAAATCGGTTCACGTGGATAAAGTCGTTTCCATGCAAATGCACAGAGTAAAGTAAACATAACATTTGATTACAGGGAAACCTGGATGTGAAATAGAGGTGTTTTGGAGTCTGCGGTGAGTTTAAAGATCGACTTCAATGCATGCATGGAGATTAAACTGCCCCCCGACATCCTCGCGTCTTTACAAAGGCTTTAACAGCCAGGAATCATCTGCTGAGGCATTTGGGGGGGTTTATTATCACACCGACCAACCACGCAACTAAAATCAGAGCATCACTGGTGGACTTTATGAAATAACCAAGAAGGATACTGGAGCTATTAAAGAAAACATGAGCACACTGTGAGCAGGAACTCCATCAGAGGTTGGAAGTAACATAAAGTATAAAACTGCACAAATAGCAGTGGACAGCAGAGAGGCAGAGTGCTCTGTAAATGGGGCTCAATGGACACAGCAGACAGGCTGCGTGAGCTGGAATTGAATATAATAGAATAGAAAACCTTATCAATCTCATAGGGAAAATCAGTAGTTCCAATACATGTGAGGCATTTCGGGGAAAAAAAGGCCAAACCACTGATGCCAGACGATGACTGTACAAAGAACAGAAGAGAATCAAAAGACATCTTCTTTCTATGTCTGAAGTCTGATGAGTGGAACGACTCAGAAATGTCCCTGAAAGGCAAACTTGAGCTCCATGTCGCTCCTCTCCCTCTCGCGCGTCACTCAGCTCACCCGGAGCATTATGTGGACTACAGTAAGTGCCTGCCTGTGAGCAGATGACAGAGCAAATCCAATCTGTTAAAAAGCCACAACCCGACTCCAGAGCCACACAGCGGCCGCCATCCAGCGCTTGACCCAAATCTGATTGTGCGGCGCTGCAGCAGCTCTGCCAAACGGCACCGGCGGAGCCTCTGGGTTGGTTTCCGGGAATGACCGTGGCGTTGCTGTGCTGTGCGCCTATTTGGAGCTGAGGAAATTACTGGGAGGATTGGGGAAAAAAACACTGCCAGGGGTTACTGTAGTCAGTCCGTGCCAGGCTGGTAATGAGTTTGTTTAGATGCAGGTCCCACTACTCATTGCTGCGCTGGACTTTACGTGAGCTATGCAGTCTGAACATTGTGCTTCCTTCTGTGTCCTCTTGAACCACAGCTCAGCTCGAACCTTTGCAACATGAGAGCACCGTGTCAACCAGGCTATCGAAGTATTATTACAGTTTCGCGGCCTGCAGCTGTTTTGGCATGATGAACACGACCGCACCACATCGCGGGCAGATTCCGGTCTTTATGGCAGCGTGGTTAATCCCAGATGCACGCACGTTCCAGCCTTCGACCTCAACATATTAGTACCTAACAAGTACGAAGACTCGCATTAACCCGATCATTGAGGCTTCACTCACAGAGGACGGCGGGGCGAGTTCATAGTAACTTCACAAAGTCGTATAAACGGTTGTAATAAGCAGAGGGCCTTGTGATGCCCAAAAAGGGAAGAAGTAAGAGGGGAGAGAGGAGGGCACGGTGGAAACACGAGTGGAGAGAAAAAGTTCCTTGACTGAGGTCAAATTTAAGTGGAAGAAATGGAGAACTGGAGAAGAGACGGCATTTAACAAAGGAAAGAAGTGATCCTACACTTCTTGTTGTCAATGTTTAAGCGCGAACGTCACTCTCATGTGGCTTTTAAAATTTCCTTTTCCCTCCCTGCTCGTCTCTCTCGATTGGTTTCTCAGTCTGACTTCAGTGATCCTCTTGGTCCCCGCATAAATGCATTTTCTGTCTCCACATCAACTCGCTCTCGACGCTCCACTCTCGCGCTTTACTTTATTTTCAGTAGATAAAAGCGTTGTCGCTTTTTGACAAGACGTACTCCACTGCTTCCTCCTCGGAGAGCGAGAGAAAGTTAGTAAGTGGGTGATTGAAAGGAGGCAGAAGGGTGATACATGTGGGAACAGAAGTTCACTGCATTTTGCATCCTTTGATCTGCGCGGCACCTGACTGCAGCCTCGGGGGCCACCGTGGTTCACAAGGTCAGCAATGCAATGAGGTGCCATTCATCCCTGGTACCTCGAGTACTACACATCGGTGTGTACTACGAAAAAAAAAACCTTTCATTCTCAAGAATCAAGTTTTTCTCTCTGCTAAAATCTTGATAAAATGTCCCCGTAAGAGTCCAAGTGAGCTGATAAAGGATCAGTTAAGTTTGAATGGGAGAGCAGCTTTGGTGCAGAGTGCGTGTTGACAGAAACCGCTGCATGGGGGTGGACGAGGTGGAGCAGGGACAGCATTGAGACGCAGAGGGAGAGGTATCCCTGCTACATAACTGCAGTCTGTTTAGATTACGTCACATCCATTCCTCAGACCTGTTATCGTCCAGACTAGTAAGAAAGGACTTTCAAGGAAAAAAAAAAAAATCGAAGGATGGAGAACAAGAGGCTGAAAATTTGAAAACAGGGAGGCAAAGAGAGGGAGAGGGAGAGAGAGAGAGAGAGAGAGAGAGAGAGAGAGAGAGAGAGAGAGCGAAATGGGCCAATGTGACAGAGAGCCATTTATTATGGTTCCTTTTCTCTAACATAGGACTCAGGAGCAAATGGCAGTGTGAAATATTCAGAGAGGGACCAGAAACAGAAACAGTGGCCCCTCGGTGACGTAATGCAACTGCAACGCTGGAACGAGGCCCACAAAAACGCGGCTCTGCTTAAAAAGCTTGTTTTTTGGGGGGGGGCGCTTTGATATTTTCTCCCAAAGTTACGAAACAATGCGACAAATTTAGACGGCGTAAGTTTTCCTGAGGAATTCTTTCCAAAAATATCCCCTTAGTTACATCTCATTAGGGTGCTTGATGCATTTGTGATGCAAATGAAGAATCGTGACTTAATGACTGTTTCAAACAAAGGATGAATATGCATGTCCATGAAAACCTTAGAAAAGAGTTCATTCTCGCAGAGTCGCTCTCCTCTGCAGACTCCGATCAGATGCCACCTGACTTTCCCTCGTCCTCCTCAATCGCCGATTCTTCTTGAAGGACTTTGATCGTTGCCCCCCCAGATATCCCCCGCCGCTCCTCTCCGAGCTAGTCTTGCACCCCCACCAACCTTTAATCAAACTCTAACCTGTCTGTCACTCGTCTCCGTTACCACTCCAAGGTCACATATTCAATCATCTCCTCTTATTCATTCAAATTCATCCTCTACACACCCGTCCCAGCGGACTCCATTCCCAATATGACTTCGGGCAAACAGAGGAGAGTGTGTGCATGTGCGAGTGTGTCTGTGTGCATTTCAGTGCATCTGAAAGGGTTGTAACATTATGGATGACTTCATTTAGGGGGGCTATTAACAGAGCATGTCCCTGGGCTGTGGACCTTTCATAGGAGTCCTCCCTGGAGAGACAGCAAACGGAGAAAAATAGAACGGAAAGCATTCGAGGGCATGCAGCGGAAAGGAGATGTCACCGAGTCTGAGATGTGTGTTTGTATACAATTTAAAAGTCAGATGTGATAACCGTGCCCTGAATAATGGCCATTATTTCCCAACTGAAAGAAAAATGCTCTGTAAAAAGTCCCAGGACTCGGAAGTGCGGCAGTGTCGCGGAATACACGATCAGGTTCGGGGACTAATATATGTGCGCGCCTCTCTTCTGTATAACCTTGTAAGTGCAAATACACACATGTGTGCAATCACTTCTCGGCAAGTGCGCAGTTTCAGGCACATGTGTGAAAAAAAGCTCTTCATATTCCTGCATTACTCGGCGCAGATGCAGTCCCCAGCAGCCCCCTTTTTACTGTCAGTTTGCCAGCATGAGTGATGATATTCATAATATCATACTAATGTTGCGTGACCATCAATCATACGATCAAGAGGGAAAAATATAAAACAAAATTGCATTGAGTGAGTCATTCATCTTCCTCCTCACTCTGTATAAACAGAGCTTGTGGAAGGTATAGTCACCGGATTTTATTTGAACGCTTCTGCCACAAATTATGGACGACTGCGTTAGGACCGTCACTCCGAACGTCGCTGGCGAGAAGATTGGGATCTTGCGCTGTTTGCATTTGCAGATTCGCTGCCATGGAGAGCAGCTATAGCGGGATAAAAATACACTCAAAGAAGCACGAGGAATTTAAAGCTGCTGTATTCATTAACCTTCACACACACTGGCTGGGTTCAGTGGTTTAACACCGTCTTTGTTCTGAGAAAGATTGAGGTGTTGTTGAACACAGCAGATGGCTGTAAAACATGTCACACATAATATACCAAGAGACAAGTTAAGAGCCCGGCCGCCTGCCCACTCTCCTAATCGCCGCACCTCACAGTATATTACAGCAACACCTGCAGACCAGCCAGAGAGCGCTATGTGTGTGTGTGTGTGTGTGTGTGTGAGAGAGAGAGAGGAGGGAGGGGTAAAAATGTGTTATTTCTGTGACTCTGTGATGAGTGTCTGATAAATGACACATTAACGAGATGAAAACAGATAGAATAGTGCCCTTGTGTTTGTTTATTTATTTTCTCTATCAAGTATTACTAAAGGAATCCTATGAAATCCCAAATTGGTTTTGGATTAGGAGCAGAGGGCTCATGGATCACTTCTCGAAAGCACTTCCCCGGGCTTATGGTAAACCTGTCTGCATGAGGCATTGAACGATGGTAGTTGGACACCAGCCTCATTGTGTTTAGAATGGCGCCATCTCCGGAACTGATCGTAACTCAGGGAAAACTGCAGTGAGGTGAACGTGTGACCCGAGTGATCGCCACCGTCTGTCGTCTCCAGTTTGCATGAAGTTAGCATCAATCTGGGACTCCATCATTACAGCACGCTGTTCCACTGTTATGTATGTGACAGGAAAATGTTTGGACATCCACCCACCGGCCCAGAGATGCTCACAGTCTTCATGATTCCCCTCTCAGTCAGGCAGTGGATGTTTCACTCATTGTGCTGGGCGGTGGGTCACGTTAAACGAGAGTCGATTGAGTTAAAGAACAAGAAGAATGTTCCTTTCCTGCTGCATTGATTCTCACCTTCTCAGCATAATGGTTTCCCTGCTGTAGGCTCTGACCTCACGCGGACAACAGCTTTAATTAAGACAGGACCGGCCTCCTCACAGCTACATCAAAGACAAGACATGAATCTTAATCTGACGCTAAATGAGGTATAAGGTGTCCATCATTCAAAACCTGTCAAGTGTTACCTGAAGTGAAAACTGGAGCCATAGTTTCTGAAAATGCTTTTTTCTCTTCCTCCACTTTGTCAGAAGTCAAAAAACAAACATCCAAGTTTGCACTTTATCTCTCCAAACGGCATGCAACTTTTTTTGTTCAAAAAAACCCTCAGCAGACAAATATATGCTACTTTTTGCGAAAATTGATGGAACTCTGCAATCCCACTTTACAAAGGGTGACCTGTGACTCTTCTCCTACAGCCACATTACGACTGAACACGCAGCTGTACGGGATGGTGAAAGTCCAGCACAGGATGTGCCCAGAGCCTCTATGTTGCTTTCTGATGGAAGTGGAAAAGAAGTCGGAGAGGAAATTAGAGTGATCCTGTGTGTGGGAAGCTTCTGACCTCAGAGATGAGCAACCAATCACACAAAGCCTCACAGGCTCAGACACACACGCACACAAAATCCTTGTCAATTCATATCTTTTGGCAATGTTGTGTATTGACAAACATTGATCAACCACAGATTTACTGTAACCTTGATCAAGTTTTTCTGAAAGTAAGTCCCTGTAAGGTGACTTTGAAACAGATCTGGGTCCCACCACATGCGTGAAAAGACACACACACACACACACACACACACACACACACACACACACACACACACACACACACACACACACACA